>OY776679.1:110202561-110645061 GCA_963675555.1 Leptura quadrifasciata
TATGTTAAAAAAACACTGTTAGTAAAGTATTGCATGTATTAGAATAATTCGCTGCATTCATCATTATAAAGTCTAAAGGTTTCTATGTTACCATAGTAATATAACTTTCAAAATATATACACGAGGATAATCATAATGAAAATGTCAAATTGGTTTTATAGTATGCTATTTCGAATAAAATTTTAATGTTCCTTTCGCAGTTAACATATATTTCTTGAGGAAAATGAACTACTCTTGAATTTGGCTTCACCATATTACGCCTTCATGATTTTTGGTAAATTCATAGAACTTAATGTTTTAAACATTCCTTGTTAATTTTTATAACGATAAATAATCTTCCAATTTCACAATACTTTGCTACAGTAAAGAGGAAAATATCAACAAATCGATATCTACAAAGGAGTTTCTTTTAATATGTAACGCCGCCACAACTAGCTGTAGAAAATTATATGAAATAGGAGAGACACAAAATGAATTGATATTCATATGTATTGTCTAAATCGCCTTGCAAAGAATTTCTACAGAAATAGATCTCATTAATTAAACGAAGATTGTCAAATTTATAAATAAAAATGAGACTTACTTTCTAAAAAAAATCGTATTAATTCTAATGATCCGAACGGCAAATTAGAGCTTTTAATTGCCACTGCTTCCAATTTTAGTGATTGAAATTCAAGGACAAGTAAGCCTCTTCTATATCCTTACAGGAAGAGGAATTAATTTTTATTAATAAGAATATCGGCTTTCTTAAAAGCTCCTCGCAAGATACAACGACCTATACTGTATGATTTGTTGTTTACGTCTTGGTCATTTAGCAGTAAATAGTTAATATTTTCACTTTTAAGAGATGCATTGTTATATGAACTTTCCTTTAGTTTCGATTTTTTTCTCCCGTGAAATCAATTTTATGAGACAAAAAATATTGCCAGCTATACAAAACACAAAGTATGGGTTGTTATTTCTGAATAAATGAGAGGCGGCGTCATAAGCCAATTTCGACACAAAAAATAGACCGGCTAAGAAAAAATCTCTGAATTAGATTTTTTTACATTCCCGGGAGTATAATTAAACAGAAAAATACACAGATATTAAGTAAAATTTACAGAATCTATCAATAATTATTTATAAGATAGGAGAAAATAAAATTATAGTAATTGTTCAAAATGCATTCCTTCAACTTCACTACATTTTTGAGCCCTCCTGATGGTTTCCCTTACCACTCGCTCTAAGATTTGCTCAGTCATTGCTGCAAAAACTTGGCGAATTTTGATTACCAACGGAGGTTTCTTGGAGGTGATTAATAAACTTGTTCTTTGACGTATCCTCCCACAGGAAGAATCCATAGTGATTAGGTCAGGTGATCTGGCAGGTCATCTTGCGCTCCCATATGACGAAATACTCTATTTTGAAATCTAAAATAATTAGAAACATCTCTAAGGTTATATGGCGGAGCCCCATCTTATTGGTAATAAATGCTTCTCAAATTTATAGGTAATTCTCCTCAATTTAATTTTCCAAAATATTCAGGTATTTAATTCCATTAAAAGTCCCCTGAAATAAAGTAGGACCTATAATCCTAGTACCCACAATTTACCCCAAACACTTTTTGGTGATTTCCTTCTCTAAATTCATGTAAATTTTCCTGAGACCAGTAAGGCAAATTATTTCGGTTAAACGTGCCATTGTTAGTGAACCGACTTTGATCTGTGAACAGAATTCTGGGAACAATGTTTCTATTTCATATAAATGCTGATGAAGTTGATATTTATATGATTTATATCCATGTTTTCGCAATATTCTTCTAACAGATTCTCGGCTAATATCAAGAGCACTTTAAATCTTACGTGTAATTGCATTTTTATTAATTTCCACGGATGCTACAACATTAATCTTTGTGATCTCATCAATAATAAACGTATTTTGTTCATTTTCATTTGGCTGGACCCTAAATTTTTCTTCTAGAATTTTAAAACATTTTCTACAAGAGTGATGTCTTCCGAGATAATGCTCTGCATATAACCTTTCAGCTTGATATGCATTTCTTTTAGATTCCGCATAAATAAGTAACATGCCCACCATTTCATTTTGGGCAAATTCTGATCAAAACTTGTATTTTAATGTAACCAAAATATTTGACAATATCATTAGCTAATTAGGTATCATCAGTACAAAATGGAGATTAGAGAGTGCAGCAAGCTACTTCGTAAGATGAGTCGTAAGCATTTATTATGACAATTATTTCACTTTACTACGATACACTAAATCCTCGATACTAACATTTCCTGCTCTATAACATTAGCTCAGTTAAACAAATTTATCCACCTTTTATCGACGCATAACTTACGATACTAAAGCGCTAAATCTTTTATAAAACGAGCTGTTACTTCGGCTGTTGTTTTATTATATGTATGAGAACGTGTATCGAATAATTAAACGTAAACGTAATTTTAGACTATTTAATTTAAATAGTGCTCTTAATTTGTCGTTGTAGAACAATGAAGTGTCGCATATCAAAAAGTTCCATTTCTAAAACGTACACAGCTTAGATTTCCCTTCGTTGTTCATATTGAACACTAAAAAACACATTACATGCAAATGTAATGCAGTCAAAAAGGCAATAATGTTCGCCGTAAAACTGTGATTCAGTGAATATTGTACATAGCTCTTTTTATCTACTGACGTGTCCAACTATCGTAGAAAGCGACGGTAACGAAACTCAAACAATAACAAATCGAATATGCTGTGAAATATTTGATGTACTTGATTCTAGTATTTGATTTTAGATTTCATACGCATAATTAATATTATCATTTGGCATATCATTTGTGACACAAAAAGCCATATTTTGCACTTATTAAGTGAAAAATATCACTTCCGGTCCAACCGGAAGTAGCAACAACTTTTCGTTTTTAAATAGCAACCTACATATTATATTTTTACATATTTAGATTGCATATGGAATTCTCGTTACAATTATGTATCAAAAATAGGTAATTAAACATAATATTTTTAGTCGCAAACTCCTCTATAAAAATCCTTATTTTACTATAAGGAACATAACCAGACTGCAACCAACAGCTACTCTCCGGGCTATGTGCCCCATCGAGCGTTCAATTACAAGTTACAAGTCTGGCGCGTTAAGTGTAATAATTGCATATTACCATCAAAACGCTAATGCTTCGATTGCAACAAACACCAGCCGAAAGACTGATCCTACTTAAAGGAGCTGTAGGTAATTGTTTTCAAAATGCCGTCATACATTAGAAAAAGTGAAAAAGCTAAATTGGCAACTGCAAGACTGTGTTCTAAAAACATTCACAGAGATTAAATAAAATTTACAGAATTTACTAGTTATTTATAAGATAGGAAAATAAAATTATAGCAATTGTTCAAAATTCATTCCTTCAATTTCAGTACATTTTTAGATTGGCGAATTTTGGCTTCCAATTCCTAGAGATTTCATGACGATGATAAATAAACTCGTTTTTTGAGGTACCTCCCCGCAGGAAAAAATCCATAGGGGTTAGGTCAGGTGATCTGGCAGGCCATCTTGTGCGCCCATATGTCGAAATGACTCTATTTTGAAATCTGTTTCCTAAATAATTAGAGATATCTCGGAGGTTATGTGGCGGAGCCCCATCTTGTTGGTAATAAATGCTTCTTCTCAATTCATAGATAATTCTCCTAAAGAGCTCTTAATTTCATTTTCCAAAAAGCTCAGGTACCTAATTCCATTTAAAGTCCCCTGAAATAAAATAGATCCTATGATCCTAGTACCACAATTCCTGGCCATACATTTACCCCAAATACTTCTTGGTCATTTCCTTCTATAAATTCATGTCGATTTTCCTGAGACCAGGAAGGCAAATTATTTTGGTTAAACATGTCATTGTTAATGAACCGATTTTCATCTGTGAACATAATTCTGGGAACAATGTATTCTATTTTATAGTAACCAATTGCAATAAGAAGCTCCTACCTGAAAATCAGCTTCATATAAATGCTGATAAAGTTGATATTTATATGATTTATATCCATGTTTTCTCAATGTTCTTCTAACAGATTCTCTGTTAATATCAAGAGCACTTACAATTTCATGTATACTAGCATTTTTATTCATTTCCACGGATGCTAAAACATTAATGTCTGTGGCTTTGTCAATAATAAACGTATTTTGTTCGTTTTCATTTGGCTGGGCCCTAAATTCTTCAAAAATATTACAAAATATTCTACAAGGGTGGTGCCTTCCAGGACACCGTTCTGCATATAACCTTTCAGCTTGATATGCATTTCTTTTTGATTCCTCATAAATAAGTAACATGTCCACCTTTTCATTTTGGGTAAATACCACCATTTTGCATTTTTTAAAAACTTTTAAATAGTTATATCAGCAAATAAATCACAAGCAAATTAAAAAAGCACTACATAAACTTTATCAAATAATAATTTAGGCAAATGTTTGTCATGAATTTTGTCATGAGACGCTTGTAAAATTTAATACATACATACATACGGTTTCATGAAATAACTGAAGAATAGCAAGTAATTGTTTTCAAAATGGCGTCATGCATTCGAAAAAGTGAAAAGTTAAGTTGGCAACTGCAAGACTGTTTTAAAAAAATTCACTCAGTAGGCCTTGAATCAGATGTTTCTCCTTCATTTTTCTGTTGCATGTCAATAAAACTTTATTTCGTGCAAAAACCAAAAGCAAATGACTTTGTTTTTCAAAAAATTATTTTTCAATCCAAAATAGTGGTTTTTGCACGAAATAAACTTATATTGAAATGCACCAATAAAAATGAAGGCGAAACATCAAATTCAAGGCCTACTGGGTGAATTTTTTGAAAACACTGTGTTTGTGCAGTTTCTGACTTAACTTTTTCATTTTTTCGAATGTATGACGCCATTTTGAAAACAATTACCTACTTGTGATACATTGTTTTAACGAGAATTTTATGTTGAATCCAAATATGCAAAAAGATATAAGTTTCTATTTAAAAATCAAAAGTTGTTGCTACTTCCGGTTGAACCGGAAGTGAGATTTTTCACTTAATAAGTGCAAAATGGGGCTCTTTGTGTCGCAAATGATATGCCAAAATTTCTAAATATTACTCCTAAAAACAACCGAGAAATTTTAACGGGACTAATTTCGTTGTCACCGGAATAATGTGATCCACACCAAACATTCAATTTTTGAGACCTTTGAGTGTAAAATTGTCGCAATTCCTGTACTAATTTTGTTGTGTATGGACGACATTTGCGTTTGTGTCATATTTTAAAGTCAGTACTACGTGAAATAAATAAACTTTGTGAATACTTTAAAGCAAGTTTAAGTTTTATTCTGTTCAACGATATCGAATTTAAGTTTAATAATTTTAACAACGTTTATATTGTTTTGCTCCCTGTTGTGATGTACTTCTTATAAAAACAATTACGTTTATAATAACTTGAATTTTAATTTTCATATGCAAAATGAGTGTTTAAATTAAAGTTTTGTCAGTGAATTTTCATCTCACTTCCATTAGCACATATGTGTATCCATTTTACTTGCTAAAATACTAATGCAATAATTTTATTTCAGAAATCAAAATGCAGGACTTCCCCCAAATTCTAACCAAATCCTTCCTCATTCTTTTGGTTGTGTTCTTTATTGCAGCAAATGCCAGGCCGTCGCATTTAGGAGAAACCAATCAGGTACAAATTTAATTAGGCATTAATCAATTGCAACAATAGCCGGTTCCAGAGGCTGAATTGTACTAACGAAAAAAAATTGTATTTTAATATTTCCTACGTGTTAAGTTTGCAATGTTCAATGTTGGGCCGTTTATTTAAAGATATGGCGAATGCGCTGGGGGGAAATATTGTTACACCATTCGACATAGTGGAGTTTAATCCAGATTTTTAGTGGAATTGTCTAGAAAGGTGAATTTTATTCAACTCTCTAATTTTAAGGCTTGTTTTTGCTTTCACTTTAGTCGAAAAGGCGAAAAGTAATGTTATTTGTTTATAACGGAAAAAATTGGGAATTTATATTAGCGATTGAGATAGAGTTTTCGTTTTTACAGAATCTTGTTCGGCATGACTTAAAACCTCTGTATATCAAATTTCGTTAAAAAATATTCATTCGGTATCTTCAATTTGAGATATCCAGAACGACCACAGATTCACTACACCACGATTGGTTCAATTAATAGAATATGAATTAATAAAACTGGAAATGTATCCAAACTTAGAGCCAAAAAATACAACGTTGCCGATAATCCATTGGATCAAGTAATATTAGATGCTGTTAATGCTGAACCACGTATTAGTGTCAGAGATTTATCTCGAAACTTGAATGTAGACAGAAATAAAATTTGGAGGTACGTCATCATTTAAAACCATATAAGCCCAAGTTTTTACACAATATGGAAGAAGAAGACGCATAGAGAAGATTGGAATATTGCTTCTGGACACAGGAAAAATTATTTTCAGTGATGAGGCTACTTCTACAAGAAATGTCGCGGTCTTATCGCAAAACTCAAGGTATTGGTCAACGTTAAACCCACACTGGGTTATAAATTATTGTAAACGGCAATACTCCAAAAAAGTAAATGTCTGGTGTAGAATTTTAAATTAAACCTTGATTTGACCGTTTTTCTTTGATGACACTTTAAATATGAGATCCCTACATTTTTTTAACACATGAATTTCGAGATGCCGTTCAAAATTTACCTTTAGCCATACAACAAAACCTCTATTTCCAACTACATGGGGCTTCCATTTATAATGCAGTAATAGTAAAAAATTGGCTGAATAACAACTTCCCTATGCGTTGGATGGAACAAATAGTCCTTTAATTGCGTGGCCACCTAGATCACCAGACGTCACTCCTATGGATTTTTTTTGGGGTACTACAAAACATAAAGTCTATAAAAATAGGCCACGAAATAGAGCGGAACTATGTGACAGAATTAAAGAAGCATGTAATGAAGTAATAGTTGAAAAATCAAAAAAGTTGTTAAAAAATAATAAGAAGAGAATTGAGAAATGAATCAGAATTGATGGAGGACTATTTTTGTTTAAGCAATAGTTTTAAATGTTACAAAAATAAAAGTTTAGTTATTTGATATTTTCTTTAAAGAAAAAAATGTGTCCTCATGCTTAATTAGCGTCATTATTACATGCTTTTTACGTAAGATAAGCCGATTTTTATATTGATCGTTTGATAGAAACTTCTCCTGTAGCATTGTTGCTGTCGTCAAGGGGGAAAATTAGTACCTATGTCTAAAAGAGGCCTATAATGAACTGATTCCAACAGTAAAATCTTTTGTCCGATTTAAAACGATGTCAATCTACCAGACGACTAGCCTATCACCCGAGTTATTAATTTTATTAATAAAATTCACCTTTCCAGACAATTCTATATACAAAAGAATATTGAATAGATTGACTCAACTGACAGCTCGACAGTTATCTGGAAGTGAATAATACTCCGTTTTATCCACAAGCGTAATACCAATTACAGTAATACACACAGCGTACAATAGAATAAAACAAAATGACAATTGGAACGTGGGTCAATCAAAGGGAAAAGTTAACAGTAAAAGAAATGAACATTTGATATGACATTGCCATTTTGTCAAAAACACCAGGCATTTGAAAACTACACTTGGATAATTTGCTTGATGCTCGTTTCGTCAACAATATTGGCATCGTCTGAAGACCATATAAACCATTGTAATCATCTCCAGGTAATAACAACATGTTAAAACGGGCATCGAGCAGAGTATTCGAGTGAATTGTTCGAGCACTTTGGTGTTTGTGGAAGCCACATCAAAGACAACAAAAACTAGATCAATTTGAGAACTGTTTTATCATTTAATTAATTTGCAGATTCTTCCCGATCAAGAGACGAACAATTTGATAGACTCGGGTTACAAGCAATGGCAGATGGAGCTCCTGGCGCAAAAACTGGCGGAACTCAACATGGCCAACGGCGACTACGGCTTCGAACGGTCCCTGAGGAGCGGAAACGAAATCAAACGTCAGAGTCGTTATCGCCTGTGCTACTTCAACCCAGTCAGCTGCTTCAAGAAGTAAACAAAAAGTAGATAAAAATGTTCGTTTCCGTTATTAACCGATATCATGATTTTATTTTGTTTTTGTCGCTCTACGAGCCCATTAATATCACCGACGAGCCCAGTAAAGTGGACCAAATTTTGTTAATTATCGTACGATTCCCTTCTGCGGTTATTTTTTTGTTTAAGATATATACCTGATACCTTATAGTGCAAAACGTTTATTTGTTTCTTTTAAGTGGACCCTGACTATGTAATATATTATAATAAATAAATGTTGAATGTAAAATATTTTTGATTCTAAATTAATTTATAAAAAGGCATATCAAGATATTTTGAAATCCAAAGCAACCGGGGTTTTATAAATGAAGAACTTTTAGCTAAGTAAGTGTGTTGAAACCTTTAATTTCAAGTCATGTTATGCCTTGGTCTGCGTCTCAAATGTAGAATAGTATAATAATAATAATAATAAATAAATTACATTTATTATTTCAGTTTTTATTTATCACCCTTATTTATGCTTCATTTCAATTAATGAAAGGAAGCGACAGAATACAGTTAATGAGCCAGATGTCGCAAAATGAGGCACAATTTATCAAAGAGGATTTAACAAACAACTAATATCCTGAAGCCTTTGATGATAAAACTTTCGTAAATATTGAAAATAATCAATCATCAAAGACAAGCTTAAAGCTGTGTATTTAACATACAATTTGTTTAAGATACTGGTTAATTTTGCTATCTTCTGTAGAGTTTGTGACCAAAAGAATCGTGTGGTATAAAATCCATAAAAAGAAGAAAATACCTAATATGAACAGAACACCACAATTATAATCTGGAGATGATTAAATTTACAAATGCAGCAGTTATGCTTAAAAAATTGATCTAAAAACTAAGAATTGTATCCTCTAGAATGTTCAATAATTATAAAAAAACTTGAATAATAAACAATAAATCGACAAAGCGCGTAACATTGGCATCTAGTTAGGTAAAAGAATATGACTTGGATTTTCGTATGTATGTACTAGTCTTATAATGGAATATGCAAATGCATATCTGCGATTTGCCCTTAGTTAAAATCCGTGCAAATAACGCATTCAATACGAATTTGCGGAAAAGTTTATAGACTCAAGTTTCACGACGCACGGTCATGTCATGGTATGCCTGACATCCAGATAATCGGGTAGCTGTTCGTTCTCAGATATTATCAAATTCACAAAAGCTCGGAAGGCTGGAGAAAGCAATCGTATATAAATAAGTACGCGTATATAAAGAATCTAGCAGGGTTAGGTCCTCTGGGAGAATGCCCAAGAATGAAAAAGCAATTGATATGCTGTATCAAAGGAAGAAATTCAATAAGCAACTTTAATATTTGCTAGTCCCGTTTTATTTTTTTATGTTGTAAACCACTATGGAGGACTAGAAGATGGATGTGGCCCTGTCAGTGTTGCTTATGGTCAAATCAAATTTAGTCCCAACTCGTAAGTCATAAATAGGTACCTTAGGTCATTAGTGATTAATTTATAGTATGTTGAGGCTATATTAATTTGTTGGTTGAGTGTTTGGCGGACGGGGAAATAAGTGCGGAAGCTGTAGTACGGTTTGTTGTATTAATAATTTTATTTCGATAGAATTAGGATGTCTGTAAAGCGACCAAAATGTCTACTGATTTTTCTTTGTGTTCATTAGAAGTAAATTAACTATGAAAAATATCACCCTGCTGTTCCTAAATATAAAATCATTCAAAATTTCACAAGTTTTTAATTGAATTGAATTATTATTAATAATAGAAAATATCATACTCCAACTCTCTAAGCAGATTTTTTCTTTACAATCTATATAACTAATTAACTGTTAGTTTCAGCTTGATGTAAGTTAATCAACTACGAGGTATAATATACAGGATGTTTCAGTTAAAATTCCCACAGCCGACATCTCGGAAACTGAAAAATATATTTTTATTCTGTAAAAGGTAATAGATTTCTATGGTTAATACCTTCTTCAAGAAGTACAATTTACTATTAATTATAACATTATCACAGGAGACGGCGCTGCAGTTTAAAAATATTTTTCGATCAAGGAAGGTTTGAAACACATGCCATTCGATTAAGAATTAAAATTTAAGTAAAATTGTTCTTATTCCCAAAAAGTCTGATCTGCAGTAGTTTTTATTTTAATTTTATTGTCTAACTTTGAAGTATTTTTTTTTTAATTGCTGTAACTTTATTAATATTGGTTTTCGGATGTAGGTTCTTGGTAACTGTTTTGCCTGTTATAAAAGAATTATTTACTGGTAAGCAATTTCTTTTATAGCACTTCCGATTTTCCTGAAAATTACTTTAAATTGAGAAATTTAAAT
The DNA here is from genome assembly GCA_963675555.1 of Leptura quadrifasciata. NCBI lineage: Eukaryota > Metazoa > Arthropoda > Insecta > Coleoptera > Cerambycidae > Leptura > Leptura quadrifasciata. Next base: position 110,212,981 of record OY776679.1, read on the forward strand.
TAAAATAATTGAAAAATTCTTACTCGGCACTTGGATGTATTATTTACATTTTTAATCTTACTTACTACACTACTTGCAAAATAATAAATCGAAAAAAGTTGAGCCCCGTCCAAGATTCGATCTGTGAACTCTCGCACTGAAAACGGAATTGCTAACAACTGATGTTAACTCTCGTTAGCCATGGAAAATAATTTTAATTGTATAGGTATTTATTAACTATCAGAAGTTTAACTTTCGTTTGCTTGTCTCATTTCAAGAATACACGTTTGTAAAATTTGTCCAAAATATGGCCCATACCAATGTTGACAAAGTTAATATGTTATTAATTTATGGAAAAGCAATAAAAATACAAAAACAGCCAAACGTATGTATGAATTACAAGTTCCAAACAGACCACAACCCGACCAGCAAGAGCCCAGGAGAATATGGCTCTGGTTTTACAAACCCGTTGCCTACCTTGCACTGACGAGAGCCAACAGCTCGAAACTGCAGTCTGCAAGTGGTGTGTGACGGCTGGCAAGAGAGCTCCTTTAAGTAGGATCAGTCTTTCGGCTGGTGTTTGTTGCAATTGAAGCATTAGCGTTTTGATGGTAATATGCAATTATTACACTTAACGCGCCAGCCTTGTAACTTGTAATTCAGCGCTCGGCGGGGCACATAGCCCGGAGAGTAGCTGTTTGTCGCAGTCTGGTTACGTTCCTTATAGTAAAATAAGGATTTTATAGAGGAGTGTGCAACTAAAAATGTTATGTTTTTTTATTATTTGTCGTTTGTCCATTTAAATTTCTCAATTTAAAGCAATTTCCGAAAGTGCTATTAATGTAAATTTCCCACCAGTAAATAATTCTCTTATAGCAGGCAAAAAAGTTACCAAGAACCGAATCGAATCCGAAAACCAAAATTAAAAAAATTAGATTTCAATTACATTTCAAAGTTCGACAATAAAATTAAAATATTTCAAAAATTACTGCCGATCTGACTTTTTGGAATAAGAACAATTTTGCTTAAAATTTAATTCTTAATCGAAAGGCATATGTTTCAAACCTTCCTTGATCGAAAAATATTTTTAAACTGCAGCGCCAGCTCTGGTGATAATATTGTTATGTGCTGCCCTCTAACGGGGAAAGATGTGATTAAGTCCCTGATCAAAGTGAAGGGAACCTGTATTCTGTTCATGGCCAGTAGGTGGAGTAGCGCCGTCTATGAGCCAATTGACGAACAGTCATCTATCACCTAGTAGAAAACTCTGTAGGATTCCAGAATATTATGGAATACTGTTCTGGTACATTTCAAGTGTGTATATAAAGAGGTGAATCCAGCAGATGGGGGAACAGTTCAGTTGAGTGAAGTATGCAGAACAGTTCAGTTCAGTTGAGTAAACAGAACAGTTCAGTTCAGTTGAGTGAAGTATGCAGTACAGTTCAGTTCAGTGAAGTAAACAGACAGAGAGTTTTTAGGTTAGACAAGAGTTGACAAGTTTAGGAAGAAAAGTACATAGTGTTTTAAAAGTAGTAAATTTATATTAGATTAAGTTATTATTAGTTGTGTGATTTTTAAGTATTTACTAGTGTAATTTTAGTGATTAATAAAATAGTGGTTAGTGAAAATTCTTGTTGCAAGTTATTTGAATTCACAAAGTGTTTACTGAAGACTGTAAACACGTAACAATATTATAATAGTAAATTGTACTTCTTAACAAAGGCATTTACCATGGAAATCTATTATCGTTTACAGAATAAAAATATATTTTTTTAGTTTCCGAGATATCGGCTGTCGGCTGTGGTAATTTATAATGAATAATCGTGTACCAACCGATTTTTTATAAAAGCTAGTTTAAAAAAGTTGTTGCAGCGACATTTTATAACCCAATTTCAGATAGGTAATCTAATAGATTAAGAAGTACTGAATTTTCCAATTAGCGTCTGAGAACCTCCTCCAACACTTATAGTATGTAGTTCTGTTTAAGGAGACAACCATACAGCTCTACGACATGTGTTTACAGAAACCTTGTATAGGAGCTTCGACCATTGTAAACCCATTGGGTAAAATTTACTGTAGGGCATAAAAAATACATGCACAACAACTTATTGCTTAAATCGCAAAAGAAAAACATCCTGGAAAAACTACATGACACCTAAAACCTAAGGCGAAAAGATATTCTGAAGATGTCGTCCATGCAGCGAAGACTAGCCTTTTTTAATCTAACCGAGGAAAACTCATTTAAAAATGTACACATTTTCTAAGTTCTAGCAATTATACTGAACCTAAAGAATATTTGAATTTATTTTTGTGCAACTTTTTGTAGAGGTAATATAATAGTAAGTAGGTACCTAGGTATACGTACAAAAATTGTAAAAAAAAAAACTCAATTGGTATTACCATATTTAAATTAAGCATCTAAAGTTGGTGACCCAGAGCATTTCTCTTGAGATACTGTACTTTTCCTCGGGAAAGCACTCTGTTAAGTTTTACTGGTGCATATATCTACTCAGAATGGCCATATTTTCAGTTACGAGAGTCTTCGCTATACGGATACATGTACCTAATGCTAGAAGCTAAATAAATTGTTATATTATTCTTTGCGCACACTTAAATGGGTAAATGGTTCTTGATACCTGTCCAAAAACAGTATACCTTAGATTTTTTACAAAAGATATGAGACTGAAATTAAAATTCCAAACTATGCGATATGCTTTCATTGGTTTTTAAAACTTATTCTTTTTATTATTGATCCTACAATTATTAAAAAATGTTATATAGCTATTGATTATACAGAAAATTTTCATACACATAATATCTAATATTTAGTATACTTAATTAATCTTATTATAACGCTAGCATGATTAGAAGATCTGAAGCATAGGTACATAAAGAATGGGTGTTTTTACAATAAATATTAGATATTAGTTGTATGAAAGGTATTTGGTAAATAGCTGAAAATAAAATACTTTCATTGGCTTCTAACACTATACAAGTGCGGGCACACATTTATCTTACTTAATATCATCTACTATAATAAGGGAAATAAAATTAAGTTAGCCATATACCTTTCTAGTTTCGTGTCTGGTACATGTTCCAATCACTTTTTCTTCGTGTTTAGGCCCAGGTATTTTCATTTGAAATATGCATAGCCACCCAATGGTCAGTCACAAAGTTTTAAACATTTACTTTCTGCAATTAGAAACAGCCAAAAGTTACTCAAACCGCACTAGGCATCACAACAAACAAAGGCACTATATTATTATTTTATCAACATCATTTTGAGTCTCTTTAGCTAGTATGCCATGAGACTAACCAAGAACGCTCACTGAATTCGTTACCAACAATGCAGTGGCGATTGCAATTGTTTTGTTTCGATCGCCGAATATGCCCTTATATGGTATTGTATGTTGGATATTTACAGCACACGAAATAATGTGCAATATTTTTAGCTATCTTGATGTATATACGTTTGTATCATTACTTTTAATATCAATACCGTAAGGTCTATACACTTAACATACACAATTATATTATTTACGGCGGCAGAGCGTTTGAATTACACGAAATTGTCAACAAACATTCACAACTTAAGACAAGTATAAATACGCATGCGCGGTTCTTAAACTTCCATTGGTCCTCCTGATACAGTTCCGTATCCATGCAAATTTCGAGTTAAAGCAAAGCCAACTTTGATAATTTAAGTAATTTAGGAATTTTAACGTCAATGAACTTTTAAAGACAAGGAAATCTAGAGGTTTTATTTTGGGAAACCATCATCATCTTGAAATCCGTTAAAAGTAATGATGTTTCCAATCAAATTTATATTTGTGATATGCTAAGATAGAGGTTAAAGTTACGTTTTTTGTACTAATACGGATTTATGTAGGTAGAAGTATATTATTTCTTCAAGAACAAAAAATATTAAAAATATACACCTAGAGCTAGGGAGGATTTCTTTTATATTAGATGTCTTATTAAATAATTCTCAAATTTAGTACATTATATTTGTGATTCTAAGCAAGTTTTTCTTATAAAATTTTTCAATAACCTTGACAGACTGATGCAATTTTTATTTTTAAGCTGTTACCAGCGCCCTCTACAAATTTATCAAATTCTAACGGACTAAAAATAGGTTTTTGTTATGTTCTGTGCCAATAAAACTCGGTTAACTGTATTCAGTGCATTTATTCACAATACTTGTCTCGACTCTCAACTAACATATATTACAGCATACATGGTACGTGCTACTAAAACGGCAGCGGGTTGCAGACTGATTGCTTGGCGGAAACAGCGCCATGTGCATTACCTATAACATGGCTACCAACACAACAGTTTTGAGTGAAGCAAGAGCAGAATACAGAAAATAGTGTTTGAAATAAAAAAAATCTGTTCTTTATACCTATAATACCGTTTTGATGTAGACATATTGTAATATTGTATATTAGAGGAAATGAATGCATTTAGAGGTCTTATCGCTACTACTTCAATGTAAGGTCTTGAAACCTTTTACATTATGTTAAGTTTCGGCAACATATGAATAAATGTATACCTTTAAAATTAGTGCACTCACCCCGGGTGAGTTGCAGCCCCCATTTTACACCCCCAATTTAATAACTCGCAAAGTTTTCAACGAAATCGGCTAAAATTCATTTCGTGTGGGTTTTTGAGGTCGCTGATTATGAATCCGTAGTGAAAAATTGGAAAATTCAAAATGGCGGACATAAAATGGCAGACTTTAAGAATTAATTCCTGATTTACGCCGTTTCTATCGATTTTACTGCAAAATATGTAGAATAAAAAAATGTTTAGAATGCCATTTTGCATAAGAATACGCCATTTTGATAACCACATTATTTAACCCTTTCGCCTCTCCCCCGTGAAAAACCTCCTGCGCCTGACCCTTTCTTTTGCAAAATTTGCGATAAAAACTTTTTAATTTTCTTTATTTTAATTTGATACTTTTGGACTAATAAAGTTCGAAAAAAAACACACAAAACATTAACCCTAACCGTTTCAACCGTTTACTGGGGATGACCGCTCAAAAAATACGATTTTTCCTCGATTTTTACTTAAAACTGATGGGAAAAATCTTTTTTCTTATGCACAATCGCATTTTTTTTATACATTTATTTAACGTCGGACTATTTCCACTACTGAGGCCTAACACCGACGCCTGTAGACGAGCTACCCCCAACCAGGAATTTTGCCGAACTTCTTCCCTTAAGAAGAGTAGGGATCTTTTACTTGCCTAACATTTAATAGACAAGGGACCGACGGCTTTACATCCCCTCCGAAGGATGGTATATCTCCTATACAACCCTCGCCTAAGGTTGTATAGCTTCTGCGCATACACTGATATACAAGCCGCTGGAAGATGTGTGAGGCGACGCGGTTTCCGTTGGAATGGTCACCCATCCCACTACTAACTGCGCCTGACGTTGCTTTACATCGCATACCGAAGTATGTACATAGTAAAGACGCACCTACGCTCGCCCCCCACAATCGCATTCTAAACACTTCCTTACTCTAGGCATTTTCCATTAATATCAATAAAAACGGCGCATATCGCGTTTTTATATGAATACTTATTTAAAAACGAAAAAAGTGATTCAATACGATAAAACGGAAGGGTTAAAATTGATGGTAGTTCCAAAATTTTTATTCTGATACAAAATGGCATTCTAATAATTTCTTTTCCTCTTGTGTATGGGGTAAAAATCAACACTAACGGAAATATTCGCGTTTTGAAAATGTAATTTTTTTGACTACCATTATTACCTGCGAGGACAGAACGAAAGGGTTAAAAATTATGTATTCTTATGCAAAAACGTATTCTAAACATTTTTTTAATCATCATATTTTTCTTAAAAAATAATACAAACAATGTAAATGTCTTTTGTTCTAAAGAAACGTTTATGAGGACACATTTAACCCTTCCACCAAATTGATTAAAAATGAAATAAAGTGTTGAATATCAACAACAACAGAAATTACATATAAACTCGCTACGAAACTAAAAAATTATTTTCATCCCATTGGTAGCCAAAAAATATTTTTTTTCGAAACAAAATTGTGCGCTTTTTCACCCTTTAAACACGATTTAAACTATTTTTTAAGGGTGTAATATTTATTGTTACTGATAATTTGATAAAAATAGCCACCATTAGTAATATTTCCATATTTTCCCGTATCAGTCTGCAGTGAAAATTTAGGAAAAATCGTATTTTTTGGGAGGCCACTTTGTGTTCACCCCCAGTAAAGGGTTTTAAACGATGATTAGGGTTCATTTTTTTGGGTATTTCATTATTAGTTCAATATTATTAAACTATGATAAAAAAAAATTTAAAAAGTTTTTATCGCAATTTTTGCAAAAGAAAGGGACAGACGTATGAGGTTTTCCACAGGGGAGAAGCGAAAGGGTTAAATAATGTGGTTACCAAAATAGTGTATTCTTATGCAAAATGGGATTCTGAACACTTTTTTACTCTACAAAGTTTTCAGTAAAATCAATAGATACTGCGTAAATCAGGAATTAATTCTTAAAGTCCCCCATTTTAGGTCCACCATTTTGGATTTTCCAATTTTCACTTCGGGTTCGTAATCAGCGACCCCAAAAATCCCCATGATATGAATTTTAACCGATTTCGTTGAAAACTTTGCGAGTTATTGAATTGGGGGTGTAAAATGGGGGCTGCAGCCCCCCCAGGGTGAGTGCACAAAGGTATACATACCGAAACTTAACATAATGCAAAAGGTTTCAAGTCTTTACATTGAAGTAGTAACGATTGAGAACTTATACCCTTTTTGCATTCATTTCCTATACTATGTATAATAAAATTGTCTAATAAGTCTTTTTACCGTATACAATCCCAATATGTCCGTTAAATTTTAATGAATATACATCAGGTCATCATATGGCACAAGTAACATTTTGGCTCCTTTTAACGATGTCCCGGCGTCAAAATTTATTTGTCCCGGCGTCTATAATATTAAGATTTATTATAGCTATATATACCTACCTACACAATATGATTTTAAGCGGTACTAAATGGGGTGTTAGCGGCGGTGTTATATTTTTATTTAGTAAAGGGAACAACATGATACTGTCGTGATAAGCTCACAACCCACTTTATACACCTGAGTTTTATTTTTTCGTTAGTTTAAGGCAGATGAAAACAAATTGCAGACAAAAATACTGCAATTTAACTTATATATAGCATTTGAACCTGTAATTGCTGAGAAATATGTACAAAAAAATATTTTACAGTGATAGTTGATCACTGTAAAATATTGCTGAATAAGCTGAATAACATTATCAAATCATTCAGATATAGGTATTTACGTACAAACATAATTTCGAGCTAAATTACCACAATTAAGTAGTACACAGCTTCTTTGTAAACAGGTGAATAAATTGCGCAAAATTTCGTCCAACCAAACGATCTTATCAAAGGAGTTAATTATAAATTTTCACCTCGTTAAATCGCAATTACTATGTGTAGGTATATCACGATTATATAGTCGGTGACAAATTATAACGTGACTTATAGGTCGTGAATGTGAAATAAACTAATAGTGAAAGATTTTCATAAAACGTGAAGTGTATAAGGACGAAACTGAAATATATGTTAAAGATTATGGTTACTAAAATTTTTGGTGTACAATAGTTTAAAAGTTATTGAGTTTTCAAGCATACTAAGATCGAAATACGTTCAACATTTTTGAAAATTAATTTATTTTTGTCGGGGTATTGCATGTCTAAGACGCAGGAATATCTTTTGAGATGTTGTGAATACTGAATATAAAGAAGAAGAGGAAGAACAAAATATTGCTCAATGGACCAGAAGACCAGAATAGTGTGACTAGTCTGTGGTGTGACGTATGAACACTGATGGAAGGCAAAAAACCTATTTGCTATAGGCGCCAGCCAAGAATTTTACTATAATAGAGTAGTAGAATTCGTCTTGCAATAGTTACTTTTAGTTGCAATAGTAAAGTTACTTTATAAAATATTTATCATATGCATCTACCGAAAATGAGCTTTACTATTTTTGTCAAGTAATATATTGTTATAGCAAAAGGAGCATATGGTTAAACACTCGTCTTCTATTCATATTAACGGACAGTAGATTAACAAACATGCGTAGATAGCAAATGGCAATATCTAAACTATTTCATAATAATGCATGATATATGTTACGTGTTAATGCATCTTTGTAGACTCAAATGATGTTGCGCGGGCAGTTTTACTGTAAACATATATTAGATATAGTCACAAAAAATAAACGGGCTCGACACAAAGGTTTGTAATTGTAGGAGAATTTTTATTTACCACAATTAAACTTTTTTTTATTCTTGCCTTCGTAATGGTACTAGTGCTCTAGTAAAGTAATTAATAAACGTTGAAAAGGGCTTTTTAAGGACTAATACAAACAAATAACACACAGTAAAGTGATTTTTCTGATGGAGTGAATAGATATTTCTAACTTAACTAAAATTATGGCTACTCTAGTTGAAAAAGTCGTAGGAAAGAATTTACTGGTGGAGATTTTCTCAGTGTACATAGTGGGAGTGTTGCATGGTGGTGTGGTGGTGCTCACTCCACCTTGTAACACCCCACTCCCACTGTGAGTACTCAACATCACCCTCTAAGGGTACTGGGAGGTACGACTCCCAGAAATAAGAGCGTAGTTCGTAAAACTCCTGATACAAATAAATATTTTAAACCTATTTTCTACTTTTGTATTTAAACATTTGAAACTTTGACATGTATATTTTGTATATTTTATTTTTGTTACAAACAAATCAAGACAAGAGCAATTCGCACATTTTTTATAGAAAGTGGTCCTCAGTTAAATCTGCTGGATTTTCTCTTGAGCAAAATTGTCGATGGATGCAGCCTCTAAAAATTAACAGTTTTTGAAATGTGACCTGCTGTTTTCATCATTTTAGATATTTATATATATTTTTTTAACTTTAAACCATTTACTTTGAGGGGAAATGAAAAACTAAAAAATGTTTATTTAAATCCAAACAGAACCTTTTCAGAACGTTCTATCAACTTTATTTCAGCAAATATATGGCAGTTTGAAAAATTCCTTCATATTTATATAGGGGCAAAAACATGATATTCAAGATTAGATTTAAATATCATCTTTTTTCCCGAAGTTAATAGTTAACCGCTCATTTTTGGAGATTTGCCATGGGGGCTTTTGTTCTCTACAATTTAGTCAATCTTCAATTGTTGACTTTTATGTCCAGAACAAAAGTTTACGTGAACAAACAACAAATTAATGGCCTGTTAAAAAATTGATAATTCCGTAATTTTAGACAATCAAAATTTTTTGTCTTTTCAACTGTTAACTTACAGAAAAATATGATATTTAGGTCTAATAATGATGTACGAATTTTCTAAAATTCTGTTATATATTTGTTTAGCTTTAATGTTGATAAAAATGTCTGGAAAAGTCCTGCATAGATTTAAATAATTTTGTTTTTATGTATTTCTTTTATAAATCTCTATTATATACAACATATGATATTATTGGTACGGTCGTGAGCAAAAACAAATAGGACAAGTCTTATAACGGTATTTTGCTAAAATCTAGTTGTGTACATCTAACTTTAATTTTTGTGACATTGTCAGTTAGTTGTCATAATTTATTGCAAATGTGCAAAAAAACTAATATGCCTCATATAAGCGATTTAGTTAAATCTGGAGTTATTGCTAAAGCAGAAGATGGATGGTCAATGAGACAAATTGCACTGCACTATAATATTGACAAAAATTTGGTGTGTAACATTTCAAGAAAGTGGAAAATAAATGGTACGATTAGTAGAAATCCTGGATCAGGGCGATGAAGAATATCAACTCATCAACAAGATTTGCAATTGGTAAATGCTTTAGTAGAAAATCCATTTTACTCAGTTATTCAGGCTGCTGAAGAAACGAATTTTCCTGAATCGAATAGTACTGGTCGCCGGCGAGTAAGAGAATCGGAGCTACGCTGTCATGCAGCAGCACAGAAATACTTACTTAAAGCTGAACATAAAGAAGTTCGAGTAGGATTTGCGCTTGAATTTTTAGCCCATGATGTAAATTTATGGGACAATGTAATCTTTACAGACGAGAAAACTTTCCAGTCAACACACAGCGGTCGTATTCATGTTTACCGCCCTCCGAATACTCGATGTGATGAGAAATATATATCTAACAATAATAAAAGTAGTAGGTTGTCCGTGAATCTGTGGGCTTGGATATCGGCACGTGGTCCTGGTGTTTTGTGGCATATTGAGGAACGATTTAATAGTGAAACGTATATTAGGATTTTAGACAATATTATGCTCCCTTCTGTGTCACAATTATTTTCTAATAATGAGTTTATATTTCAACAAGACAATTGTTCCGTTCATACTGCTCATACCGTAACTAACTGGTTTCAAGATAATAACATCAATGTTCTTAACTTGCCCAGTCGTAGTCCAGATCTTAACCCTGTGGAAGAAGTATGGGGACTACTCGTAAGAAGTATCCAAAATCGAAATGTGAGACCACAGAATGCCGACGAACTACTGAAAATAGTAAATAATGCATGGGAAAATATTATTACTAATGATTATTATATAAGGTTATTTAATCCTATGTCAAACAGACTTATAGAAGTTATAAATAGAAATGGTGCAATAACGAAATATTAATAGTTAGTTCCTTGTTAAGTAGGATATCCTTTGATCCAGGATTTCTACTAATTGTACCGTTTATTCTCCACTTTCTTAAAATGTTACACACCAAATTTTTGTTAATGTTATAATGCAGTGCAATTTGTCTCATTAACCATCCATCATTTATTATAGCAATAACTACAGCATTAAAGTAAAAAATAAATTAAAAGTAATATCTGCTTTATTCCGGCTACTCATTACATATTCAAATAGAGACAGATTTACATTAGAAAAAAAAGTTGTCCTATTTTTTTCTGCTCACGACAGTACAATGATTATAAATAAATAAAATTAAAAAAAGTTGCTTATTTTTGACTTTCCACGACAAAATACGGTTGCTTTTCATGCGTATCCAATTTGGTAAATCTGTGACATGCCATGTTTTGCTGGTTTCCACCAATTAATCAAGTTAAAATAATATCATAGTCGATCAATTCATTAATCTGGAATAATAAATTATACTTTAACCAATAGATGTCACGTTAATCTAATTATCTATTTAAATTATCACCCTTAGGATTTCCACCAACAGATGGCTCACACTGGCAAAATATATTAATTTGCTAAATAGATGTGTATATCGTGAACATATAATAATTATATAAACTATTATAATTGGTGCGTAAAATTGCCTATAAAATAAGACAGCATAAAGATTAATGATCGAGAAGTCCATAGCAATCGATTTAGTTTTTAAAATTTACCTAGTTGTCATCGACTGTCAAACTGTCAATGGTTTATCATAAAGAGTTGGTTTATCAGTGCAGGGTTAACTCATACCTAGAGGGTAAATGTTAAACAAAACAATAGATATCCTCTTGTTTTTGTGACCTAGAATTGTTATAAATCCTCGTTGGTTCTGTAATATCTCTAGAACGATTTGAATATTTTACGCGGGAAGTATGAAACAGATCAAGCTCCATGTAATGCTAATTCTCTTATGTGCAAATTTTGATGTAAAGTCTTCAAAAAGACAAAATAGCAAATCTCCTTTGTGTCTCTATACAATGTGTCCACGGCAATGTGGTATTAAAGGGTGTAAATGACAACTTTTTTTGGATTACACACACATTTTTTTACTTTGCTCTTGTTTCACCAAAATATTTTTTTAGTATGTTGGACTTTAAAAAGTTTATAGAGGGCGCTGGTAACAGCTTAAAAATAAAAATCACATCAGGTAAAGTGCCTTTTTTGTGGAAAATATTGAAAAATTTTGTTAGGAGAACTTGCTCAGAATAAAAAAATATGATGTACCAAATTACAGAACTAAATACATTCTGTTTTAATAATAAAATTTTAGTGTTTTAAGAGCAATATGCCATGGAAGCAAAAATAAAAGTGATCCATCTTTGTGTCAGAATAATTTATTGTTTGTGTTAAAAATGTCAACTTTGCAAGAAAAAGTTTATCTAGTACTATGCTATGCCATTGGCGAATCTAGCATGAAAAATGTGATTTCAAAGTTTAATAAAAAGTGTCCGAATATCGTCCTAACGATACAAGAGGCATGGAGAATTGTGAAAAGATTCAAGAAAACCGGAAATGTAAATAAGCAGACTAAGCAAAAGAAATAGTACAATGAAGATGATGCAGCAACATTATTAGCGAGGATTCTCTCAGAGAGAATCCAAAATTATTTTTAAGAAAACACGCTAGTGATACATGGATAAATAAATCGTTAATTTGTAAAATATTCAAAGAACACAAAGTTTTTGCATCCAAACCAAGATTTCGACATAATCTTGAGTACAGTGATGAAGATAAGCGCTTATACGTTTTTATGTAAATGGGGGGGGGGGGAATTTGCAGAAGAGCGGGTTTTTAATCGACATATCATTTTCTCTGATGAAGCAACTTTTACCACCAATGGTGTTGTACCTTGTCAGAATTGCCGCTAATGGAGTGATACAAACCCAAATTTTAGAATTGTTACCAGTAGCCAATATTCTAAAAGCGTTAATGTTTGGTGTGCAATATCCTACAATGGTATAATGTGACCATACTTCATTGATGGAAAATTAAATCAGCATAAATATTTAAATCTACTAGAAATATTTACATACCTTGCCACTGGACGAAAGAGCACGTTTGTATTTTCAGCAAGAAGGTTGTTCAGTCCACAGTACACAAATAGTAAGAAATTGACTGAATAATAATTTTCCAGGAAAGCGGATTGGGCGATTTGGATTCTTCCCGAACCCACCCAGATTGCCTGATTTGACTATTTGCGATTTTTATTTATGGGGTCATCTGAAGCAAATTGTTTATTCCCATGAATTAACAACAAATGTAAATGTATTGAGAGAGAATACAAATGTTATAAATTCAATTAACCTTGAAAAGCCATTCAAAATAGCTACAAAAGAATTTAAGAATAGAGTTGAAATGTGTGCTGAAGATGGAGGAACATGGGTAGAATAAATTTTAAATTATCATTGCATTTATAATATAAAAAAATGTATTTAGTTCTGTAATTTGGTACGTCATATTTTTTAATTGTGTTGTGACCAAGTTTTTCTAATAAAATTTTTCAATATTTAGCACACAAAATGCTTTTTGTTTTTAAGCTGTTACCAGCTCCCTCTATAAATTTTTTAAAATCCAACATACTAAAAAAAGTTGTCATTACACCTATAATACCGCTTTGCCGTGGACGCATTGCATAAGAATATATCATTTTCCCGAGTCATTAACTGGCATGGTTCTTTTACTGATTATTAGATCACTCTGTTTAATATTCACATCAATATTGCTGTGCAAATAAGGTGTTAAATGTTCGGCAATACACGAAGGCTTGCTGTTGACGTATATTCAGTTGCCTATTCTGTAGGAGCGGAATTTAGTACCTTCGATCAATTGTAGATGTCGCCCTGCTTGTACTTCACAATACAAAAAGATAAATTTGCAATGGACTCATAGGCAACCCAACATACTACTGTCATACCGCTAATAGCGCGAAATTAATGCACTGGAACTTGACTCTTAATGCTCTAGTTAATAAAGGCTATTATCAAGAGGGTTAAAACATAGCTTAGAATTTCATTTTATTTCTGCCTCACAGAAAATATTTAAGAGCTTTCAGTAACCAATTGACATTCACAAAGTATGTGAAAGTATATATATGTGAAATACATTAGAAGAAATTAACTTGATGAATGAAATAAATTGATATTACATATGAATTATAGTATCCTCCAATAGGAATTGAGAATACAAAAAACGCCATTGCTGCTAACTTCAAGTTGGTTTTACATTTTGGCCAGTTTATAACCTCGTACATCTAACAGATATGTCTCAAAACTTTTGAATTTCTAATTTAATATTTTATAAATAAGTATTTTGGTATATGTAAGTACACCTAAGAAATGTCTAAAAAAACAGTTGTAAGTATGAGTGCAATATTTGACTTCTACAAAGAAACTAAAATCATTCGAAAAGGAGAACATTCTGTAGCTTCAGGATGTTAAAAAAATGCAGTATGATAATGAGCTGCATACTATACGTGGTTCAAGGTTCAAACAAGTATGAAGGACAAAATGTATAAAGTTGAGGTAGGTATAGGCAAATTCGTCTTTCTGGAGGTGAATATGTAAACATTTTTCCAACATTCCATTTAAATATCGCTGGTAAATTATTTTTTCTGTCATCATCTTCAAGTGCCAATGAAAACTTATTACTTAGATTTCCTATCGCCTCTTCTGAAAATAGAACAAATAAAATTAACTAGGTACACAGTTTATAATAAAGATTGTGTAGAATTGATGTAAATAGTAAAATTAACGCTATTTTTTGTATGAAAATCGGCACCAGAATAATATTACAAAAAGAAAATTGTCTCATAAATTTTGATAACTTGTACTGCTGTGCTCTCGACTGTAAATCAACATTTTAAGTTCGATTTATAAACTATTCCGCTGCAGTTGTGGTTGCAGTTGGAGTTGCCGCAGCAGTATCAGTTGCAGTTCACGAAAATTCGTCATTTATAAACTCTTGCTGCTGTTGACGTCGAACGGGTTGAAAACTACAATTTCATTGGCTATCCGCTGGTAGTTCCGCAGCGGTTGCCGTTCAAGATAAAAGTTGGTTATCTACCTGCGGAATATGAACTGCAACTGCAGCGGCAGTGGACTTTATAAATGGAAACATTCGTTTCGTATTCTTCATAAACACTACAGGTGCGGCAACTGCAACTGTAACCGCTGCGGCTAGTTTATAAATTCACCTTTACTATAGAAAACTCGATAGTAAAGTAGAATATAAATAATCCTAACCTACCTAATAAGTAGCTCCCACTTTTCTTTTAACTTGGTATCCTTTGAAAAATTAAACATTTTACATCCAATTTTATTAGTATTACATTCAGGAGCAAAACATGAACCCATAGTCAAACAATTATAATTTGATTACAGAAAGAAAGATTAGGTTATGAACCGTAAATGTAAATAATTCAAACAATAGTATTGAAATTAGCTGCAATTGCATTGCATTCTGCCACGTAATTTAAATTTTCACATTCTTCATTCCCATTGGAGGAAACTGTTGCTGTTTTATATTTGGCATCATTAAAATAAAATTAAAGGTTTATTAAATCTTATATAAATACATATATTTTAACATATCTTGTGTGTATGAGATTGGCACTGGAAATTCTTATATATTTGTTTCAACCGAGAAATTCAATAAAATGTAAAGCAATGTTTTAGCATCATAATTTATAGTCTTTATGAATAAGCTAATAAGGCTCAAATTCCAATGTCATTCGACGGGATGGGATGAAAATTTCTATGACAGTAGTATGTCTGGTTGCATAAGTTGTGGAGTCCATAAGAGCTAATAGTAAAGACTAGGGTATTCTAATAGCTCTGCTAAGACACTCAGGTGAAGAAATGGCAAGGGAAATGAATTATCTTGGAATCATAACATATTAGAAAATTATAGGGACCTAAATTAACTAAATAAAACAAAAAGGACTGGAGTAGTGCAAGGTTAAATCCAACTGTCTACCGGAAGTCTATCGCGTCACATTATCCTCTACATACAAGTTGCATTGATAAACCAGCCCCAACTGTAACTAGATGAATCTGTGGAAGAAGTTAGGTGACTTAAGTTTGGTATGGTGCAGTGGCTATATATTGTGGTTAGAAAACACTCAATTACATATGCAATCCTAATCTGGAGGCCTAAGGTGTTACAATCAACAGCTTCGAACAAGCTGTAAGTCAAATACAAAAAATGGCATGCCTTGCATGGGCACAACAAGGACAAAACGGTCAACTCCTACTGTGGTTATGGGGATCATATTAAAAGCTTCCCCAGTTATACAGTGAGCAGCGATATAGTTCAAAGCAAGGATGGGACCCTTTAGACTGCAAAAATATGGAAAGTTGAAGTAAGACTGTCCTTATTTGGATTATGAGAAAATGAAAGGAACTGTGGCAGATCCTATTCTAAAGATGGCATCAGACAGCAGCGGCAACATATTCAAGCTAGTAATGCTGGATTTAATTAATCAATCAATCAAAATATACTTTATTGTCCAGAAGAATAATCTTGACAAAGCATAAAACAAATAAAATTATACATATATACAAACTATACAAATCACATTTTTCAGTCAAACATTAAAAACATATATATCTACATCAGAATGTATCATCTAAATATTCCTTTATTTCATAATATGGTTTATTAATAAGTAGATTTTTCACTGCGTTTTTGAAACCCTGATTGGAAACAATGTCCCTAATATGGCTCGGTAAGTGATTATATATTTTAGGACCATTGTAAACCACAGAATCCCGGACAAGTGTAATTCTTCGGGTTGGCAGTGTAATATTACCTACTTGTCGAGTGCTATATGTTGAGGTCGTATAAACATTATTTTTGTACTTATGAATTAAGACTACTGTATTTAATATGAAAATATATATCACAGTCAGAATTCTGTTGGCTACAATAGTTCCTTGCAAGTCGCAAGAGCCTTACACAGATATCTAACGGCACGCTTTTGTAACACAAGTATTTATTTGTTGTAAGAGAAATTTACTACATACGCCCCAAAATGCAATCCCATAACTCAGGTATGATTCGATTAATGAAAAATATACAGCTCTGGCAGCTGAATATCCTAATTCATTTGAGACCACCCTGACTGCGTAGCATCAGTTTAATAGCAATGGACAGAAGATACATCAAAATTCCTACGTAAAGAAATAACCTAGTACATAAACAGGTTTAAGAATCAGGTACAGAGTCTGGGATGGAATATGTATAAAAGACTTAGAGACAACCCTCAGCTTTGCTCTTGGGAAATACAGCACAATGTTCCAGATAGAAATAGTGAGAAGTGTCTCTTTCAAGAACTTATTACAAAAATATAAAAATGTTGGTGTTTACTGAACAGTTTGAATTTGAGAGCTACAGATAAAATTAATTTTAATTCAATTCCATTCATTTTTCTATCAAATTACTCATACTAAATGTAATAAAAGAATATGTCTGCCATAATTTCTTAAATAGTGTAGTCCCTGTCGCTGAATAGGTGCCCAATGATCGAGCAACCACTTTAGTCACCAGATTTGACTACTTTAGACTTTTAGGATATTTGAATATGAAAGTCTATGCAAATATGAGGCTTTCATTTAAAATATTACAGGGGTGACTCTGCGGGTGAGGATGTGGAGCTAGTCCTGGACCTACTCTTATAAAAAGAGTGCTCCCTGTATATTTATTTTTCACGTTTTACGTTTTTTGCGGGAATCAATATATGCAAATTTCTTTAGTGTAGATAGTTTACATTGCAATGTACTGTACTTACTGGAGTAGTTGCGTAATTTATTACTACTGAACTTGCAGGAATTCTGTTCTGTACTGAATAAAGTAAAGTACTGTAAGAATTATTAAATTTAGATAATGACCACTCTTTTTGTTATTGCCTCCGATATAATTTTCACAAACACTGAAACTTAAAGATTGTACACACAATTATACAAATGGGCGCGCTTTATTCAATTATCGTCAGCAAGAAATGATTAAAACCAAAGTAATTTAACAAGAATCTTCTATGATTAACAAAACACACGTTGAGTACTACGTTAGATCAAGTGATTTGGTGCTTGTGGAAATGTCAGAAGAAATGCCATGCCAAAGGCTTCAAATTTCTCCAGAAATTGAGGATTAACGACTTCTGAACTAAAGAATTCAAAACCCTGAGGCCTTTTTATTATTTCAATATCATTAAATAGTGTCTTTAATAAAGTAACTTATATATTACCTTATCTCGATAATTTGGTAGTACTACCTCCCGTATAAGAATGTGTCATTATCACATTTTATTTTTTTCTATGTGTGTACTTTTGTTGCTCGTGCAGTTTTTCCAAATCACTTTTTCTTCTTCACTATTATCGAAGATACTTTCTTGGCAACAAATCAAACATAAGTTTTTTAAAAATTTTATCCTGATACAATTTAGTTTGAAAACGTAACCTCTAGCTAAAATGCATTATTCTGCTGATATTTTGGTTGCTGAGTTGCCTACTTACAAGTGGTCAAAATTCTTAACCTCTCTTAACATTCGATCACTTCGATATGACATTCGATAAATATAAATATTGTCTCGCCAGTTACAATTACAAACAACATTCTCTTGATTAACGAAAAAAAGACAAATTATTTTAATGTAATAGGGAGCCATCTAATTTACCCTAACAGTTTTTAGACTTTTCGTATTACTTCAACATTATTTTGATCGTACCTCCTCGATTTTTAATTTTTATTTGAGGATACATAAGAGTTACTTGAAGGGTTTGTGACTAAACATTGCGCAAATATTTAATAATCGAAGAAAGTGAAGTGAATAGGGGTGCTGAGTGTGTAAAAACGAATGAATAAAATATAATGTTTTTTAGGTCACTGTGTAACTGTGATTAGCATTGAAAAAGTCATTTTAGGGCAAGAATAAATAAGAGATGGTATTTGATTGCTTATTACTACAATTCATTGAGTCCTGTCGTACCATAATAAACATTCAAAGTGATTTGGTGCTTATGGAAATGTCAGAAGAAATGCCATGCCAAAGGCTTCAAATCTCTAAAGGAATTGAGGATTACCGACTTCTGAACTAAAGAATTCAAGACCCCGAGGCCTTTTTATTATTTCAATATCATTAAATAGTGTCTTTAATAAGGCAACTTATTTGTTACCTTATCTCGATAATTTGGTGGTACTACCTCCCGTATAAGAATGTGTCATTATCACATTTTATTTTTTTCTATATGTGTACTTTTGTTGCTCGTGCAGTGTTTCCAAATCACTTTTTCTTCTTCACTATTATCGAAGATACTTTCTTGGCAACAAATCAAACATAAGTTTTTTAAAAATTTTATCCCGATACAATTTAGTTTGAGAACGTAACCTCTAGCTAAAATGCATTATTCTGCTGATATTTTGCTGATTTGAAACAAAATTAAACTATTTGGAAACAAGTTTTATATAGAACTTCACATTTCCTTTCTCATTTGTGGAATCAAAATTACTTATAATAATAAATATCAGAGAAATAGACTGTTTATCTGAGTAATAGATAGTCATAGTAATAGTCTGGTAGCATTGTATTGTGTATTGTATAACTTACTTTCAGTTTTATTGTCAAATAATTTAGTCGTCCTACTAGCGACCTCTAGTGGCCAGTGTCTTCTACTTCAGAGCCCTGTATTGCGTATTGTATAACTTCGTGAACAGGCGAAATCGAATTTAGATAAATATCAGCACAACATATAAAGACAAGTAGGGACAAAGTGCTGAATTAGTGAGTAAGCATGCACAAGTTTGGCGTGGCGTTTATAAGTTCCTGTATTATCTACATCGTCGTGACTAGTGGGTAACTCTACTTTAGGATAGATATCGCGGCTATGTTTTCTGTTTCTGTTAGTTGATTTTCAAACGTCTGATATCTGACATCTGTTTTGTATTCTATTTTGTTATATACAGTTGCTATTATTGTTTGATTTATTGTGTAATAGTAAAATAGTTGCGTAAGTTACGAACGCTTTTAGTTATTGTAATTTTCTTGGTGCGACATCTGTTGACGAGTGATTGAACAACCCGCCAAAATCGAACGGCGGACTTTTCAGGGTCATTTGCCACTTAATAATTGAGAACAAAGGAATTTAAAACTTTGTCCCTACTTGTCTTTATAATGTACGCTGTAAATAGTCAGTGTTGCTCCGTCTATTACAATTGTACTAGATCTTAGATCTATTACATTTGACAAATTTTTATTACGCTATTACATTCTTATAAAATCTATTACATTATTTCCTGTTGGTTGAACTATCACAAAACAAGCAATATTCTTATAAAAATAATAGGAAACAACATTAACAATAATAACAACAAATAAAAATATAAAATAAACTGTACTATACATGTCGATAATACAGCGGTCGCTTCTATCTTTAGTATCTTTTGAGTTTGTTATTCAAGTAGAACTCTTTAAAGCTAAAGTAGAGAATTGTCTACAGCGCCATCTATAAACGTGTAGCGCGTAGTCAAGCGAAATGAGACTCTATTACAGTTTCCTGTAAAACTATTACATTTTTCTAAGAAATCTGTTACAATAAATTTAGTGCCGAGAGCAACACCGAGTCGCCTTTGCCTACTTACAAGTGGTCAAAATTCTTAACCTCTCTTAACATTCGATGTGACATTCGATAAATATAAATATTGTCTCGCCAGTTACAATTACAAACAACATTCTCTTGATTAACGAAAAAAAGACAAATTATTTTAATGTAAGCCATCTAATTTACCCTAACAGTTTTTGGACTTTTCGTATTACTTCAACATTATTTTAGTCGTACCTGCAAAAAAGTGGTAATTTACTTCAAGTGAGTTACAATTATTGTGGTTGTACAGTGCACTTCAAAATTCCTCCGCTTCAGTCAACTTAAAAAACTTTAAAATTAAAGCACGAGCCACTGGAGTACTGGAGATTGAATACTATGTTTCGACTGGTAACAGCATAGAACAAAAGGAGACAAACAGGAGATTTTGTACTCTAGCTGCATGACACTACTACTAGTAGTATCATACTCTATAGCTGTATGTGAAAAATAATGGTAATTCTGCAGTTTATCACTTCTCGATTTTTATGTTTTTTTTTTGAGGATACATTAATAAGAGTTACATGAAGCGTTTGTGACTAAACGTTGCACAAATATTTAATAATCGAAAAAAGTGAAGTGAATAGGGGGTGCTGAGTGTGTAAAAACGAGTGAATAAAATATGATGTTTTTTAGGTCACTTGGAAACGACTAGCATTGAAAAAGTCATTTTAGGGCAAGGATAAATAAGAGTTATGGCATTTGACTACTACAATTCATCGAGTCCTGTCGTACCGTAGTAAACATTCAAAGTCATGACGCTTATTTTCCGTTACCCCAAAATGACCGTTTAAATGCTTTTCATGTGAAAATGACCTGAAATTGTCGTTTTTACTCATTTTTGGGTCCTTTAGGTTTTGGTCATTGCAAACCAAATAGGGTTCTAATAGACATAGTAGATATAATGCTATGTCATAATTCTTATCATATGCACCTTTGTCCTAAAATGACTTTTTCAATGCTAATCATTTCAAAATGACCTAAAAGCGTGGTATTTTCACTCGTTTTTGCACACCCAGCACCCCTATTCGCTCCACTTTCTTCGATTATTATCCATTTGCGCCATGTTTCATTAGCCAGAAACGCTTCATATAACTCTCTTATTAATGTATTCACAAAAAAACTCAAAAATCAAGAAGTGGATAAACTGCAGAATGATTAAAATAATAGATTATGATGAGAAACAGACACACAGTTTGTCTCCTTGAAAAAGTGGGGATAGTCATGTGAGGCTCCTCATTTATGGTAAGACGTTTATAAAGCTCCCACTTGTTTGTAAATTTTAGTATTTTTATTGGTTTAAACTGATAAGTCTAGTACTGCAGATAACCAGTTGCTGTGCGTTAATAATCACTGTACTAATATTCATAAATGTTCTGACCAGATGATATTAACTTTGTTAATATTGAATCTCAGCAATATACGTAGCTATTTGGGCAATTAATTCATTGGATACAGAGAAGATGAGTAGAGTAATTATGAGCGTCGATTCCAATGGTAGCGGCAGGGTTTACCTTGGATTTGCCTCCCCTCCATATGACGGCTGTCAAAACTGTCAAACTTTTAAAATGGGCCTCAAGTAGAGCATGCAGCTCTAGAATTGGAGTGTATAATATACATAACCTTACTTGATACCTATATCTAGTATTCTACTTCAGGGCGCCGTTGGCATTCTTCTCTCTGGAGGTTTCGTTTTAAGAGTTCCTTTCTCCCTTGTGGCCTCTTTTAACTCTTGCACAGTATAACCTCACTTATATGAAATCGCTCTTTCAAAACACCAAAAAAATAAAATGTCGATTTATGTTGTCAAAATGTAGGTTCATTCCTTTTTGAGGAATAAATGGACAGCTTTTATATTAAAATATATCTGGCAAAGTTGCATCATTTGTTTCCGAGACTAGTGCTGGGACATCGATGTATGAGTGACATCGATGTTAGATAATGTACTGTTTGTAAGAATTTCTATTTGCAGTTTTTATATCAACGGTATGGTATAAAACATCCTGTTTTAGATTTGTACTACCATTGAAAGTGTACTAACTACATACATAGATCAAATGTGCTTTTAGAGGGCGGAATTTTAAACATAATATTTTTAGTCGCAAACTCCTCTATAAAATCCTTATTTTACTATAAGGAACGTAACCAGACTGCAACCAACAGCTACTCTCCGGGCTATGTGCCCCGCCGAGCGATGAATTACAAGTTACAAGTCTGGTGCGTTAAGTGTAATAATTGCATATTACCATCAAAACGCTAATGCTTCGATTGCAACAAACACCAGCCGAAAGACTGGTCCTACTTAAAGGAGCTCTCTTGATGGTTAACTTAACCATCCTTGACTTCTTGCATATTTCACTTGACGACCTTATGCAACACTCAATACAGTGTAGTAAATTAAAACAACAGAGGGTTCTACGGTCTATAGTTTCAGATGACAATATAACCAACAAATAAATAGTGTGACAACATCTCAGGAATACAGGTTTATTAAAAGAGATCAAATGGGGCATTTCAAACTTGGCTCTACTCTACTATAGGAATTTTATGCTATAATTGGTAGCCCCGGATTAGAGGGAAAAAGGATAGTTTTTGTGGCGGATTTTTTTGTCATTTTTTGTGACAAACTAAAAAAAGGAATAGCCATGTTGCTAGGAAAAGGCATTTTTGCTGTAACTTCAGCCAAGTGCCAGACACCGCCTTTCTGTACTAGAAAACCTAAGAACATCTAAGGTCAGTAAATCTGAAGTGTAATGATTTAAAGATCTATATTTTGTTTAATTTAATATAAGTACAAATAGCATAAAATTCAAGAGAGTACCAAGTTTTGATATTAGTAATTTTTATAGGTTTTTTTGGAGGGCCTTGCCAACCCTCACCCGATAATCTGACACTCTCAAAGATTTAAGCCAGTCGCAAGTATTACCCACCTATGGTGGCTTGAGGACACATAACACCTGTTGTGGATGCCGGAACGGGTCATGTAATTTAAGAGAACTAAGACGTTCCACCTGAGAAGTTCGGTCATCGTTTTCAACCAGCTTAGTTTGGCTGAATGGTTTGTTGGTCCAGCTAATGTTGTAACTATTTTAATTCTCCGGAGAGCAGCTTTCGTCTTAACGACTGTATGTACAACTGGTCTAGTTTACCTACAGCTGCAGGGAGGAGCCTCCAACAGTTCATTATTCAGAGATCAAGTATTGCATCATAAATGGATTAATATTTTTTTTGAAAAAGTGTCTTAAATAAATATTTTTTTGATTGTTAACTAAACAGTTGTTTGGGAATTTAAATTCCATCTTATTTTTTTTGAGATTTCTTTGTCCCTTCAGGATTACTGACAAGCAATCGAAGCATTAGCGTTTTGTTGGTAATATGCAATTATTACACTTAACGCGCCAGACTTGTAACTTTGATTGCAGTCTGGTTACTTTCCTTATAGTAAAATAAGGATTTATAGAGGAGTTTGCGACTAAAAATATTATGTTTAAGGTCAGGGTCATTTACATTGTACCTTTTTTATTTATAAAATCTGAAATATTCTAGAATTTAAAATGTTCATAGCCGGAGAGGCCATAACAAAATTTTTACCATTCTTGATTTAAACCAATGTAATCTTTTTAATTTTTTTATTCCATTTGTGCCTCACACCCTCCTAGTTTTGTAAATCTAATTTTAGCAATTGTGTTATACCTAATCCTCTGTATTATTCTATTATTTGTTGGTGACTTTGTAGTTATACATTTTTTTACTCTTATTATATTTAGTATACATTACTTAACTTTTTTATTCTGGTCTCTAACCCCTTCTCTGTCAAGAAATTGACTGGCGCCCTAGAGCTTACAAGTTAACAACTTTATCTTCAATATAAACTGTTGGTTAAGTTAAAGTTATTGAAAGAACCTACGACCCGCCTCCGAACAGAAGAGCAGCCGGTGAGTGCTTAATCGAAAAGGCCATTTCCTTACGGTTCATGTCACAAACTTAACGTCGAATAGTAATCATTGATGTTTAATATCTCTTCTATCGATGCCACGACATCGAATACCATCAACTAAACATCGATGTTCATAAGTAGTCGATGAACATAGATCACCACTAACCTAGACTACATGCATCACCTACATTAGCGAATATCAGTATTAGAGCGCAAGACAACAGCCATGCACCATATCGTTTTGGTGATGTGAGCGCCTTTGAACATTTGAACATTATACGCTCAACTACACCAATTCACACGCTTTGATCAATCATGTTATCATCAACAAGAAATGATTAAAACCAAAGTAAATTTAACAAAAATCTTCTGATGATGCTAATATGATTGACGAAACGCACGTTGAGTATTAAGTTAGAAGCATTCAAGTGATATGGTGTTTGTGGAAACGTCAGAAGCAATGCAATACTAAATGGCTTCAAATCTCTCCAGGAATCAAGGATTAATGACTTCTGAACTAACGAATTCAAGGCCCTCAGGTCTTTTTTATTGTTTCAATATCATTAATAATGTCTTTAATAAGGTAAGTTAATTGTTATCTCACTAATTTTGTAGTACTATCTCCTCCCGTATAAGAAGGCGCCATTATCACATTTTATTTTTTTCTAATACATTTATTTTTGTTGCATTTTTCCTCTTACAGTTTTTCCGAAAAACTTTTTCTTTTTCGCTATTACCGAAGATACTTTCTTAGCAACAAATCAAAAATATATTTTTCCAGCTTTGAGAACGTAACCTCTAGCTAAAATGCATTACTCTGCAAGTATTTTGCTGATTTAACACAAAATTAAACTGTCTGGAAACACATTTTACGCAGAATTTCACATTTCCTTTTCCAGTTGTGTGAATCAATTAATTACAATAATAGATCTCAGAGAAATAAACTGTTTATCTAAGTAATAGATAGTCCTACTTGGTAGTATTGTATTGTGTATTGTATAACTTACTTCAGTTTTACCGTCAAATAATTTAGTCGTCCTACTATCGATCTGTAGAGGTCAGTGCCTTTGCTTCAAAGCCCTGTATTGCGTGTTGTATAACTTCGTGGGCAGGCGAAATCCAATGTAGATAAACGGTTGCCTACTTACGAGTGGTCAAATTCTTAATCTCTCTTAAACATTCGATAAATATTAAATATTTTGTCTCGCCAGTTGCAAACACCTTTCTTTTGATTAACAAATAATAAAAGAGACAAATTATTTTAATGTTATAAGGAGCCATCTAATTTACCCGAACAGTTTTTGGACTCTTTCGTATTACTTCAATATTCTTTTGGTTGTGCCTACGAAAAAGTGGTAATTTACTTCAAATGAGTTCTGATTCTGCAGTGCACTTCAAAATTTCTCCTCAGTCATCTTAAATGAGCTTGTAGCTGAGTTATACAACGCATAATACAGGACTGTCAAGTAAGACTATCAAACTTTTTATTATAATTAATTGCTTCACATTTGAAAAATGTTTCGTTCAAAATTTGTCTAAAACTTATTTCCAAACAGTTTAATTTTATTTTAGAGCAGCAAATTATATTCTGTCTGAGTCAAGCATTGCATTCGAGTGTGGCATTCAAGTGTTTGGGTGTTGAAGGAAATTACATCAGAGGCAGAGTCATACCAACGGTTTTAACTCTCCAGGATTCCAAAACTAACGAATTCAGGACTCGAAGAATACCAAACAAACAAAGACAGTAATGTTTCTGTATTATGGCCAAGTTTTTCATTATATCTTGTAAATAGATTATACACCAGTTGTATTTTTAACCAAACAAATCTAAATGTACAGGATATTCGTTTTTACCTACCCTCTAGAAGTTAGGTATAGTCGAGGCAAGAATTCAAGCGATGCACGTCACAGATCGATTCTATAAATAAGACAAAACTGCTAAGAATCATGAGGCCCCATTAAACTGTACCTATTTCTGAAAAAAGCTTAATAACCGGGTGTCAAGAATTACTCTTTTTAACGTAAATAATGATTAAAAATTATGTTAGTATTAAAATTTCTTTAATCAGATCACTCGTGACGTGCATCGCTTGAATTCTTGCCTCGACTTTACATATCTTCCGACTGAATTGGAAATTTTAGTCAAATGATTTTCAGAACAGCGAATTATCATGCTAAAATATTTTAAAGTTTTTTTTACTTCTGGTCACAGAAAGTTGATATCAACTTTGTTACTTTAGATGGAGGTATTTTTTACATTTAAAGGAATCCTCATCAAAATTAAGGGAAATTTGAATAGTACTGTCGTGAGCAGAAAAAAATAGGAAAACCTTTTTTTTTTTCTAATGTAAATCTGTCTCTATTTGAATATGTAATGAATAGCCGAAATAAAACAGATATCACTTTTAATTTATTTTTTATTTTAATGCTGTAGTTATTGCTATAGTAAATGATGGATGGTTAATGAGACAAATTGCACTGCGTTATAACATTAACAAAAATTTGGTGTGTAACATTAAAAAAAAGTGGAGAATAAACGGTACGATTAGTAGAAATCCTGGATCAAATTACAAAGGATATCCTACTTAACAACAAACTAACTATTAATAATTCGTTTCCATCATAAAAAATTTTGAGACCTTGACTTTTCGTACATGCCCTAAATTGCAATTTTATGGACTCTGAATCTAGTTAAATAATCCAGTTTCAGACCTCATTATAATACATAAGTGTACCAAATTTCAAGTCAATATCATATAAACGGTTCCAGAGTAAACGTGCACATAAAAAAAGTTACGGACTGACCGACAGACAGGAAATTGTTTTTCACTCAAATTTAAAATCTCTACGTTTCATCACACTTTAAGCCTATTTCAACAAAAAAAATATATATATTTTTTTGCGTTACTATACTTCCACTGGACGTGGAAGTAATATATTAAAAAAATTAAGGGCTTACTACTGAATAGTGGTTACTGCAACGTAAATGAATTCTTAGACAGATCTACAGATACATAGTCTCTAGCTCTTAATTTCTTGTACGTATTAGCTTTTAAGTATACCAAGTATATATTTATATGTTCTTGTTCCTGTCCATTATTTTAATTATGTATAGGGACGAGCGTAGATGCGTCTTTACTATGTACATACTTCGATATGAGATGTAAAGCAACGTTAGGCACGGTTAGTACTTGGATGGGCGACCGTTTCAAAGAAGACCGTGTCCTAGCCTCACATATCTTAGAGCGGCTTGTATATCAGTGTATGCGCGGAAGCTATGCAACCTTAGGCGAGCGTTGTATTGGGGATATCCCATCCTTCGGAGGGGATGTAAAGCCGTCGGTCACTTGTCTATTAAATGTTAGGCAAGTAAAAGATCCCTACTCTTCTTAAGGGAAGAGGTTCAGCAAAATTCCTGGTTGGGGGTAGCTCTTCTACGGGCGTCGGTGATAGGCCTCAGTAGCGGAAATAGCCTGACGTTAAATAAATGTTAAAAAAATAATAATTATGTATCAACGTCTTATGATGTTATGCAATATAGTTTTTAATTTAGATGCTGACATGCCATATATACATATATTGTATCATACAAATGGTTAATAAATATATTAATATTATACACTAGTCCGGTACATGTCTTGACAATGCAATGGAGTACTTGGGGAAAGGACTGACCGTTGCGAGGGGATGGCTGGTTACTTAATAAAAATATATACTGTGTGAACTCTTGCAAGATATTTTATTTAAACTATCATTGTGATTATTCCATACTGTTAAATAAATATATAAGTTGCGCAACAATATTTTGTGGAACAGATTTATTTTAACTTTTGAAATTTTATTAAAATAGTGCGTCAGACTCTTAACATGTGTAGATGTGAAATAGTTATGCATATATTGGCAAAAGGATGCTAACAACTAAGCTAGCTGTTAATGTCTATGCACTAGTCTGTGATGCCTCCTCTCTGGCGAATCGTCCACAGAAATTCTCCTTTCATCTATCGGAATGTTCCTACAATCAACTGAAGTCCTTCGACTGTCAATAATGGACGTTCTTCTACTATCGACGACAGACATCTTTCTAACTAACTCTGTGGAGGTTCCATAGTCGAGGTTCGGTCCATAGTTCGCAGCCACAGTATGCGGGCCAACAGGAAATGAACAACGGCGATGAAGAGGTGGAGGAATAAAACCTTAAACACACATTAAGAAAAATTGCATTTGATTCATTCAGGTTGCAATTCTGAAAAATATAAACAAGGATGAAAATAACCAAAGTTGAGTGTAACTTTTAGTAATTAGGCTGTGATTTAATTTATTATCTAAAATCCTGTGAAATCAATATTAATTATGACGATATATAATAATTGTGAAATATTATATTTATTAGTAGGTACTGTCGTGAGCAAAAAAAAATAGGACAATTTTTTTTTTTAATGTAAATCTGTCTATTTGAATTTGTGAGTAGCCGAAATAATTTATTTTTTATTTTAATGCTGTAGTTATTGCTATAGTAAATGATGAATGGTTAATGAGACAAATTGCACTGCGTTATAACATTAACAAAAATTTGGTGTGTAACATTTTAAGAAAGTGGAGAATAAACGGTACAATTAGTAGAAATCCTGGATCAAAGCAGAAAGAATATCCTACTTAACAAGAAACTAACTATTAATATTTCGTTATTGCACCATTTCTATTTATAACTTCTATAAGTCTGTTTGGCATAGAATTAAATAACCTTATACAATAATCGTTAGTAATAAATATTTTCCCATTCATTATTTACTATTTCCAGTAATTCTTCGGCATTCCGTGGTCTCACATTTCGTTTTTGGATACTTCTTACGAGTAGCCCCCATACTTCTTCCATAGGGTTAAGATCTGGACTATGACTGGGCCAGTTAACAACATTGATGTTGTTATCTTGAAACCAGTTAGTTACGGTATGAGCAGTATGAGTCTTGTTGAAATATGAACTCATTATTAGGAAATAATTGTGACACAGAAGGGAGCATAACATTGTCTAAAATCTTAATATACGTTTCACTATTAAATCCATCCTCAATATGCCACAAAAGGACCACGTGCCGATATCCAAGCCCACATATTCACGGAAAATCTACCACTTTTATCATTGTTAGATATATATTTCTCATCAAATCGAGTATTTAGAGGGGGGTAAACACGAATACGACCGCTGTGTGTTGACTGGAAAGTTTTTTCGTGTGTAAAGATTACATTGTTCCAAAAATTTACATCACGCGCTTAAAATTCCAGCGCAACTCCTACTCGAGCTTCTTTATGTTCAGCTTTTTAAGCCAGTATTTCTGTGCTGCTGCGTGACAGTCCAGCTCCGATTCTCTTACTCGCCGGCGACCAGTACTACTCGATCCAGGAAAATTCGTTTCTTCAGCAGCCTGAATAACTGAGTAAAATGGATTTTCTACTAAAGCATTTAGCAATTGCAAATCTTGTTGAGTTGATATCCTTCATCGCCCTGATCCAGAATTTCTACTAATCGTACCGCTTGTTCTCCACTTTCTTAAAAAAATGTTACACACCGAATTTTTGTCAATATTATAACACAGTGCAATTTGTCTCATTGACCATCCATCTTCTGCTTTAGCAATAACTCCAGATTGAACTAAATTGCTTATATGAGGCATATTAGTTTTTTGCACACTTGCAATAAATTATGACAACTAACTGACAATGTCACAAAAATTAAAGTTAGATGTACACAACTAGATTTTAGCAAAATAACGTTATAAGACTTGTCCTATTTTTTTGCTCATGACGGTACCTAAATTACAAAAGAACAATAATTATACAGTATGGTGGAAGTGTATGGATTAAATTCATTATTTCATAGGTTTTGAAAAAAATTCAGACAGGTCGATTTTTTTTAAACGTGCATCTCTTGACATATACATGCTTATATTTTTATTATGTAAACGGTAATAGACTTCTATAGTTAATGCCTTCTTCAGGAAGTACAATTTAATATTATAACATTATCACCAGAGATGGGGCTGCTACTGTTTAAAAATATTTTTCGATCGAGGAAGGTTTGAAAATATATTCCACTCGATTAAGAATTAAATTTTAAGCAAAATTGTTTTTATTCCAAAAAGTCAGATCTGCAGTAGTTTTTGAAATATTTTAATTTTATTGCCTAACTGAAATGTTGTAATTTTTTTTTAATTGCTGTAACATTTTTAATCTTGATTTTCAGATTCCTTTCGGTTCTTGGTAACTTTTTTGCCTGCTATAAGAGAGTTATTTACTGGTGGGAAATTTTTTTGAATAGCACTTCCGATTTTACCGGAAATTACTTTAAATTGAGAAATTTAAAATAAAATAATTGAAAAATTCTTGTTCGGCACTTTCTATCACTTACATTTTTTATCTTACTTATTACATTACTTACAAAAAAGTTCAGCCCCGTCCAAGATTCAGTCTCTGACCTCTTGCACGGAATAGTTAGCTATGGAAAAATTGTAACTGTCAGATGTTTAATTTCCGTTTGCGTGTGTTATTTTAAAAATATGTTTGTAAAATTTGTCCAAAATATGGCCCATAGTCAAAATTAATTTTTGGAAAAAGCAATAAAAATGCAAAAGCGGCCAAAGGTATGTATAAATTACAATTTCCAAGCAGACCACCCGATCGCAAGACTTCTACCAATTTGTGTAACAATTTATTACAATATGGTAGTTTTAAAAAGTTAAAACGTGAAAGAATACGAACAGCAAGAACCGAGGAGAATACGGCTTTAGTTTTACAAACCGTTAACAATGATCCCCACTCATCATTGCAACAAATAAGAGCCTTCACCAATATATCACTATCGTCGTGCCAAAGAATCTTAAAAGAAAATAAGCACCTTCCATATAAACTACATTGATTACTATTACAACATTTACTGCCTACGGACTATGATTGTTGCTTACCTTTCTTGCTGAGTTTTCTGCTCTTTACAGAGAAAATTGTAATTTCCTTACAGATCTACTTTGAAGTGACGAAAGTAAATTTGACAGTAACGGCATAATTACAGAACATAACTGTAGATATTAGTCGGAAAACACCGCAAGATGGATGATGCGAACAAGAAACCAAACTGTGTTTAGTGTAAATGTATGGTGTGGTTTTCTAAATAGTTATATTATAGGCCCGTTTCTATGCACCATTAAAATTTTACCGGTGCGTTTTTGACATTTTTAGAAAATGAAGTACCAAGAATTTTACAAAATGTTCCCGACAGAGCTGAAATTTGGTTTCAGCAAGATGGTGCACCACCCCACAACGCTAATATTGTTGTAGATTATTTGAAGAACACGTTTCCAAGGCCTCTGGATTGGCACCTCAGGACCGGCTTGCGTGGGTGCAATATTAGATACACACATTGTTAAGGACATGTAAGGAGGAATTGTTACATCGCTTTGATATGTGTATTCAAGCAAACAGAAGTAATTTCGAGCATCTATTGTAAATATTGTTGTCAAGATATACGTATTGTCCAAAAATAAAATTACCTTATTTGCTGTTTTTCCATTTAAATTTCTCAATTTAAAGTAATTTCCGGTAACATCGGAAGTGCTATTAAAAAAAAATCCTACCAGTAAATAATTCTTATATAGTGGGCAAAAAAGTTATCAAGAATCTACATCCGAAAAGCAAGATTTAAAAAGTTACAGCAATTAAAAAAAATTACAACACTTAGACAATAAAATTAAAATATGTCAAAAATTACTGCAGATCTAACTTTTTGGAATAAGAACAATTTTGCTTAAAATTTAATTCTTAATCGAATGGCATGTTTCAAACCTTCTTTGATCGAAAAATATTTTTAAAGTGCAGTGCCATCTCTGGTGATAATGTTATACTAGCTAATTGTACTTCCTGAAGAAGGCATAAACGAGAAATCTATAGTACCGTTAACAGAATAAAAATATACTTTTTAGTTTCCGAGATGTGAGCTGTGAGAATGTTAGCTGAAACACCCTGTATATCAAGAGATGCACATTTAAATATAGAAAACGATCTGCCTGTTTTTTTTTGAACCATGTGCCTATAAAATAATGAATTTATTCCATACATTTCTACCATACTGTACATTTAGTAAAACAAATTCGTTGTTGGTGGATCCCAAGAAACGACAAATACATGAGACAAATTACAATTTTATAAATTTTTCACTTGCAGACAATCTGAGTTAACAACAAATTTTTTAAGCGCAGAATTTGGACAATTTAAAGAGCAGTTTTGATAGAATCTCCAATAATGTACATTTTATAGTTTTGCTTGACTTTATCCAACAATATTCACTATGTAATGTTTAGAATTCATATAATCCAATATGCAAAGAGAACAGATAAATATTTGTCTCTTGACACGCAATAGCAGTAGTTTTTTGGTCATAAGGGTAGTTAGCAAAAAGTAATGATTTTTAAGAAAACCTATGTCTTGTAACAGACAGGTTAAATGAAAAAACAAATAGTTTGGTTCGTTGCCTACGTAATCAGAACAGTAGCAAGTTTAAATGGAAAAATAAGACAATCGATCAACAGGGTAAGGAAAAGTCGAAAATATATGAGTTGCTTTATCAATTTCTTGTTGTAAACCTATTCAGAAATTAAATAACAAATTGGGATATGACGACAAATGTTACAGGCTACAACAAAATAGTCACTACAAAACATATACACCACCAAATGCGCTACCTTAATCTAAACGCAAAGGTGGCCTGGACACCTTCCTACCCAGTTGTTTTAAGTGGCTGCTTTCTTCGGGGATCTCCATTATTGATTCTCTCCTAATCAGTTCCTTCCTGTGGTGTTTCAATACTGTCAGATCAGCTAGTGAACATTTTCTACTCAATGGATTCTTGCCGTTCTTCTTTGGAGACTGTTTTTTGGCTTTATACAGTTCGATCAATGCCGCCCCTACTGACGTGATCAGAAGACCTCCAACTGCGTAATTTATTATCGCTGGAACTGTAAAAAAAAATGTTTTAATTAATAACAATTTTTCTTTGAGACTTTCTGAAAAATGTTATCCTTGATAAAAGTCAGTACATGGTCTCAAACAAAAAAAAAAAAAATTACTGCACAAGCTTAAGTCGGAAAATTAAAGTTTTGACATTTACTCAAGCTACCTTTATTTAAGAATATATCGAAAAACGTTAGTTGAGGAAATTGCTTGTAATACGCAATTATATCAAGGTATCAAATTTGGTTGTATTCTAAAAGGCAAAAATTTTCCACTTTTACATAATTCATTACATACTTTTACATAATTCCTGAAGTATATTGTTTGTTATTAATAATTTTCTGGATTTAATAGTTTTAGCCTAACAGAATCCACTTTAGCAGTACCCTTTTCATGAAATAAATATTTTGCGAAGAAATGCTACCATTTTTGTTGTTTTGTTTTTCCAGTGTTGACTTTTTCGAATATTTCTAATGCAAGTCGCTTAAAAAAGGCTTTCATTTAACTTCAACTAAATAACAGAAGGAAAATGTCCCAAACTACAGGATACAAAGCAGGAAGTAGAATTTGTACCTACATATTATGCTTCCATCAATGAACATAAACCTAACTTTTTAATGCTGTGGTGCGCCACTCTGTTAAAACCATATGGAGTTTCCCGATACATTAGGATTTTCGCCATTTGGACATAGTGCGGCAAGTTCTGGAATTATTTCTTTTCTCGATAATTTTGTCATGCAACAACATGCCATAAAATTTAACGTGTACTGTATGCGGAAAAATGTCATCTATCAAATTACATTTTTTATAATGAGGTTTGGCATTTAAAATAATTGCTGATTACGTCATAACATTTTATAAAATGTTCATTAAATTTTCTTTTATCTAAACAGATTGGAAATGCATTTAGAAACCGACGTGTCGGCGAATTTTTTTTCATTTGCTTCGTGACAATTTTAAGCTATTTATTCCCACTTTTAAATGCTCACTGTATGTAAAAGGATTGTACACAATATTGTAAATAGTAGCAAAACCAAATTTATTTATATTTAATATAACGTTCGTGCAACTCATAGTATAATTTACTTTTAAAGATAGAGCTTATACTCTGTGATATTTTTAATCTTTAGTATATAATATGTTCTAGAAATGTAGGGATGTTTTGAATAGCTCATTCGATAAATAAAATGATTATTATTATTATTGTTGTACTTGAAATGTTTGAAATGTTTTCTTAACCGCCTCTTATTCCTAACTTAGATTTTCCTTGTGGTAGCCTGATGAAAACTACAATTTCCAGCATGTTTTGAAAAGTCTATTAAACGTTACTTTGGAGAAAGTAGTTATAATTCTTTCAAAATTTAACCTGATAAAGCTTTTCTAAATATAACTTCTTTATAAAATTACCGTTGCTTATCATGAAAATATATACCTTTGGGTTCGACGTTTGGCTGATTCTTTCTGCTAGTTCTGGGAATTTTGTGTTTACTATGGTTGTAAAAATCATCTGGAGTGCATAGTTCTTTCTTCACTACTAAATTTGCGCAAATTTCTTCTAGAATCACCAAGAGATAAGATTTTGGACAAGACGGCATCTTCTTAATATGTTTAGTAATTTTCGTTGGTGCCGTTTCAGAGTCCTCAACTGTCTTCAATGCGACTTCTTCACTGTCTGGTTTGATTTCAACATGACTTTCAGTTTCATTTTTAAATACGAGTTCAGATTCATTCCTATATTGAATGACTACTCTCGATAAAACCATCATAAGTAAAAAGCACACTACCGATCTTATCACCAATTTTATTAGCACTTCGTTGGCGTGCGGGGGATTAATTATGTTGCTTTCCCGGTTCACAATCATATTGCTAATTTAATAGTACACCCAAGTTTTACTTATTTCAACGTTATTCCGGTTTAAATGATTTATTTGCATAATAGCGACGAAAAACCGACACGTGTGAACGCCGAGCATTTCTATCAGAGGGAAGTCTAGGAAAACACGGAAAATCGATAATAACCTGAACGCATTCAGTTTTTTTCTCGACAAGGGCGTATCTATATCAGGGAGTGATTACATTGATTGCCAACAAATAACGATAGCGCGTCAGTGCCGTTATTAAACATTTGGTTTCACCTGATCGCTTGATTTAACAAAAAAGAATACAGTGGATCAAAGTAACACACATAAAATGTGTATCTTGTACGGAATCTTTTGGGATACACAGACAACATTGGGAGCAAATTTTTAAGTTGAAAGCTGCCAGAACTAAATAATTTATTAAATACGAAAATCTGTGTTTAAAAACAATTTTTATCTGATGCCTTATTGCGAAACTAAAAACAACTGTACTTTTCACATTTGTTAGGACAGCAATAAAATCTTATTTCACTGCTAATAGTATTCCATTTTTTTACGGTAAACGAAAGTTATACAGATGCTTTTTTCTCTTCTAAAATCAAACATAATTTTTTAATTTGAGAATAAACGTGAATCCCAATCGAGGGGATTGGGGAGGAAACAATTTGAATGAATGGAGAAAACAATTTGAATGCACCTTAATATATATTCTCGCTGCTAGATGTCGTCAGTTGCTTGAAATCGTATTTGATGTTTTAAATTAATTATATGTTTTAAGTATCAATAATTAATTATGATATGCAACTACAGTACTACAGACACATACATAAGTTTCACCTTTTTGCATAATCTGTTAAATTCATATAATAAAAGTAATAAACATCAGACTATTGAATATATGTACCACAGTTTGCGAGCTATTTTCTTTTTGCGGTTAATATTTTATTAATTCTCCCTACCTACCTACACTTTTAATTAAATTGTAAAGTGTAAATCCCGATGAATTATTTTTCGATTTATTAGTTTCTCAATCGGTTATTGTTATTTGCTGATAACTAAATAAAACTATAAAGATATTAAATTGATGTGATGTGGAGAGTGGTCACCGGCGTTTCATAGAGGCGTGCTGTCTCGGAAACAACAAATACTGACATAAAGAAACTTAAATTAACTTATTACGACATCAAATTTTCGATCACGTGGCACTAATAAGAATTTTTTTTATTGGAGCAATCTGTATTTGGGAAAAATTCTTTTTTTTTTTTTGTTTCTAGCACATAGATTTTCGATTTGATGGTACCAATGGATTTGTCGTGAACATCAGTGTATTTAACTACTGGGTGTCTGAAAGATGTTGCCATTTGAAAAAGTTGACTTAATACAAATAGTGATTTCGGAAATTTTGGTTGGTTGTAGGTACAGGGGTATACATTTATAAATTACCCACCCCTTATCACCGTTATTATCGACTATAGAAAAGAAAGTTTCAAATAAAAGTCGTGTGGTTATGACTGAATTTTGTTAAAATGCCATCAAAACTTTAGTAGGTAGCGTGCAGATAGATACAGGGGATACAAAAAAATAATATATATTTTTTAATGGGATACCCTGTATATTATTAAATTTTTGGAATGATCCTTTTTTCTTGATTTCAAAAATATACCATATGTTACCCTTACCATATACCGTTTTTGAGTTATTAAACGTCAAATATCTTAGTTAGAATTTGTTACTGTAAATATGGAAAAGTTAGCCTTATTAAAGCGAGCTACAAAAATGATGTTTGATAGGCAACTTTTCTTTAATGGTTTATGGTAAGGAAGAAAAAGTCCAAATATTTATACAAAATAGATTTATTTTGGAAATTTAAATATAAATAAATCATAACTCATAAAAGATGTTCAATGTGTCCACCATTATTGTCAATGCATAATTTATAATGTCTTCTTATATTTATAATCGCGGAAATGGCTTCATTATTTACATTCAGATTGTTTATTTGAAGTCGAATCCCGTCTTTAATGAGTTGAATACTATTATTATTGACAACGTCTTTTAGAAATTCCCCAAAAAATTAATCCACAGGGGTTAAATTCGGACTGTTAGGTGGCCATTTAATTCCATTATTCCCTATCCACATTGGGAATACATTATTCAAATGATCTTGAACGGGTTGCCCCATCCTGCATCCAAATCATATCATCAAGTTCGGCTTCCGGAAAATTGTGCAAAAGAATATTTATTTTCTGCTTCTGGGATAATTATTTCCAGATAGATAAATCCAGTTAAAGTATAATCATGAAATATAGGCACAACAATTTTGTTTCTGAAAATTTCACACCAAACACTAATAGTTTTTCTTCCTGATTTTTTTAATTTGTTTTACCAATCCTTCTTTGTTGTGCTTGTTTTCCCACGACCTTCGAATTTTCCTATTAGAAACTCCTGCCGCAGAAAAGGATGATTCATCAGTTCATAATTTTAGTTAAAAAATCAGGATTGTCATCCAACTTTTAAATCATTTGGCAGTAAAAGTCCAGCCTTTTCCTTTTATGAGCCTCTGTTAAAACTTGTATGGGTAAAATTTTATATGGTCTGTAGTTATTATTTTTCACGTACGTTGGATTTTGGAATAAATTTTACCTAATTGATCGACTGTATTATTTGTACTACATTCAGAATTTTCTAAAAAATAATACAATGTTTCAAAAATGTATTCGCGAATAAATGTGGATGGGCTTACCTTCGAAATGAAGCAGTATATCTATGTTCTTGCTGGTTTACTTGAACTACGCGCTTTTTTCTACTAAAAACTGGAGGTATTTTTCACCTTTCGGTCAATATTTTTGAACGTCTTTTCTGATGGTGTTGGACGATTTGAATATAACACCCTATATGCTTTTTTTGCTGCACATTTATTTTTGTTATTTTGTATACAGGGTGTTGCATCATGAGAGGGACATAGCTTAATAGGAGGTAGAGAACATCAGTGGTAACCGGAACCTCCCATAGAAATGTCTCATTGGGCCTTCATTACGAAGTTACAGGGTGTTAAATAATTTTTGGCCAAACCTGTTTTTTGTCATAACTTTGACAGGGAATGAAATAACGGATTCATATTTGGTACGGCTAATGTACTAACGAGCCCCAAGAGGTACATGTATAAAAAAAATATATCCAGGTCCGGACTCACTATAATTTATGTTTCTTCTTTGCATCACCCTGTATATATTTTTTTGAAATTTCGATACGATATTCGAAAAGAGCAAGAAAAAACAAACAAAATGGCCTATTTCATTTTTTTGTTACACCTTCGTGGTTATTTAAATACGTTGTTAAATGTGCAAGAAAATGGATTACAGAACCCTATTAAATGAGAGGCACATGAAATAAATAGTTTTATAACTAAAATTTGCAAAAATTCTATTGAGCCTAGGTGGTCTGGGTGAATCCTAATTCCGGCACGTTTTAAAGGTCC
Organism: Leptura quadrifasciata; assembly: GCA_963675555.1. Classification (NCBI taxonomy): domain Eukaryota; kingdom Metazoa; phylum Arthropoda; class Insecta; order Coleoptera; family Cerambycidae; genus Leptura; species Leptura quadrifasciata. The sequence goes on from OY776679.1 coordinate 110,251,615, forward strand.
ATTTTGGTAAAAAACTGTGGTCCTAATAAGTAATCGGGTATGAAATAACAAAATTTTTAATCAATCACAGTAGGCTTGTTCAAAGTGACAGATAATAAAAAGAAATCTCCTAAACAGTTGAATAATTGTTTGTTAGTAATTTAATGTGTCAATAATCCGCATTTAGTTAGTGAAAACTTGTGAAAATATTTTAACTATGCCAGTAAAATTTACAAACGTGGAATATGCTGACATAATATTCATCTATGGTTTCTGTAATGGAAATGGTAGGTCGGCGGAAAGAGAATATCGGCTGCGTTTTCCTGGTCGTCGATGCCCTAATCATAAAACCTTTAGTACGGTGTTCCAGTATGCAAGACAACACGGAAAGTTTCCTACTTCTGCAGTTGTGGAGCGTGTTTTACAACAAGGTGTGCAGGAACAAAACAATATTATAAACGTAGTTCAAGAAAACCCAAATATGAGCACTAGACGAATCAGTTTGGCAACTGGTATTCCTCATTGGCGAGTATGGAGAACCCTAAAAAGAGAACGTTACCATCCATATCGTATCCAGCAGGTACAGCGTCTTCAACAAGGCGACGATATTCCCCGCCTGGCATTTTGTCATTGGTTGTCTAACCATCGCCCAGTCATTTACAGAACCTTATTTACGGATGGGGCACAATTTACAAGGGATGGAGTAAACAATTCACGAAATAATCATAAATGGGCATAGGAAAACCCACATGCGGTACGCCAACGCCGTTCGCAACACAGGTTTTCTGTAAATGTTTGGGTCGGACTTGTGAATAGACATTTGATAGGGCCACATTTTTTTGAAGAAAGATTGAATGGTGAAATTTACTTTGATTTTCTTCAAAACATTTTACCGAATATGTTAGAAAATATCGGTATAAGAGGCATGTTGTTTCAGCATGATGGGGCCCCACCACATTTTAACCTTCAAGTAAGGGAACACTTAAACAATGTGTATCCTAATAGATGTATTGGACGCGGGGGTCCACATGAATGGCCACCAAGATCTCCTGATTGTAACCCTTGTGATTACTTTTTATGGGGCCACTTAAAAAACGAGGTTTATAGTATTGAAATTGAAAGTAGACAACATTTAATCCAGCGCATCGTTACAACCTGCGACGAAATACGGAATAATCCAGAAATGATACGTCGAGCAATTGGTGACCTTTCTAAACGCGCAAGAAAATGCACAGAATGTGGGGGAGGACATTTTGAAAATTTACTTTAGTGTCAATTACGTTTTATTTTTAAACACATTTAGTTATTGTTTTGTTATTTATTGTTAATTGAATGGAAAATATTTTATTTATTTAGATTTTAGTTTGTTCTCTTTTCCAATTTTTATTAAGTATAAAATGTTGATGATTTTCTTGATCAAAGTAACTGGTTGCTTAGGCCTAAATGGTTTAAATTATCTGTCACTTTTATTCTTTGAACAAGCCTACTGTGATTGATTAAAAATTTTGTTATTTCATACCCGATTACTTATTAGGACCACAGTTTTTTACCAAAATGGACCTTTAAAACGTGCCGGAATTAGGATTCACCCAGACCACCTAGGCTCAATAGAATTTTTGCAAATTTTAGTTATAAAACTATTTATTTCACGTGCCTCTCATTTAATAGGGTTCTGTAATCCATTTTCTTGCACATTTAACAACGTATTTAAATAACCACGAATGTGTAACAAAAAATAAAATAGGCCATTTTGTTTGTTTTTTCTTGCTCTTTTCGAATATCGTATCGAAATTTCAAAAAAATATATACAGGGTGATGTTTTATTGATGCAAAGAAGAAACATAAATTATAGTGAGTCCGGACCTGGATATATTTTTTTATACATGTACCTCTTGGGGCTCGTTAGTACATTAGCCGTACCAAATATGAATCCGTTATTTCATTCCCTGTCAAAGTTATGACAAAAAACAGGTTTGGCCAAAAATTATTTAACACCCTGTAACTTCGCAATGAAGGCCCAATGAGACATTTCTATGGGAGGTTCCGGTTACCACTGATGTTCTCTACCTCCTATTAAGCTATGTCCCTCTCATGATGCAACACCCTGTATAACAAGTAAATATTTGGACTTATTCTTCCCCACTGTAAATCATTTTCATTATTTCATTAAAGAAAAGTCACCTATCAAACATTTTCATAACTCACTTTAATAATGTTAACTTTTTTCCATATTTACAGTAACTAGTTTAAGTAAGATATTCGACGGGTATGTGGTCGGGGTAACATTTAAAAAATTTAATAATATCCCATAAAAAACATATTATTTTTTGTATCCCCTGAAACCTGCATGCTACTGTACTTTTGATAGCATTTTAACAAAATTCAGTCATAACCACACAACTTTTATTTAATTTTTTTTTTTCTATAGGCAATAATAACGATAATAAGGGATGGGTAATTTATAATTAATAACCTTATAGAAAAGCGAATCGAAAAATCTCACGTACCTACTCGTACTTAAAATCATCTCCGGAACACAAAAATATAAGAATATACAAGAATTTCCATTTAAAATGTCAAAATTGGGGTCATATCCGAGGAAACTGGATGTGATAGAAAAATGTCAGATAATGAAAAATTGACAGCTTTTGGTATATATTACTCCTGCCTCACAAAACTCAAAAACTGTTGTCTATTGTATTATCTAATGATTCTGTTGGCTCCCGGTATAATAAATAGTTTATTACTAATTGTACAAACAGCGAATCTACTAATATTGATTGACAGCTCTAGACACCTGCAATGTCTTTCTATTACTAGGATACTTTTTGTTTCTAAGCTATCTGCGTTTTTTAAATAAAAATAAAGAAATGCTCACACACACACAAAACTCTGTATCCTTAGTGTAGTGCAGTTGAATTTGTGTTAGATGGATGTCACATGATTGGAAATATCAGAAATGGGCACCGCATTCCAAAATCGTTAAATTTCAAAATTGTAGTGCAAATAGTTTTCCAGATATCGACCGGCCAAAGCTTCGTGAGCTACCCTGTATAATTAAATACTTTAATACGCGCAAATTTGAACTATACTTGCAATCATACAGGGTGACCATGTTGAAGTTACGGCATTATCGGTTTTTAAACGGGACATCCAGTACATTTTTTATGTCGTTTAAAATTTACAGGTATATCCTTAACCTTATTTTTGTGTAAACATAATTTCCATACGAAGAGCGCCAGATCTGATTGCCCCTATTTATTAAATTTGCACCGTCGCACCTGTTCAGGTATTATTAATTGCTTAAATATTTGTTGAAGTGCATATGGTAACCTTTATGCCTACGATAAGAGCGAACAACTGATAATTCATGACCCCTGATAAGCTCTACAATAACAGAACTACTTCACCTCGATTTGTACGTACATTACCTGTGCGGGTAAGGTTTTGTTTTAAAATATTAACGTTTCAACTGTTATAGTTTCATCAGAGTGTGCATTTTTGAGGAGAGAAGTAAATACGTCGTCGGCATCGTGTTGGACTATTTAAACCAATAAATCGGAGGTGAAAAAATGGTGTCACGCATTAATTTTCTAACATAGTGAGTGGTTGTTTTACTTTTATTTTTTATTATTTGTGTAAGTCGAGAACAGAAATCGAAGTAGGAATGAAATGGCATTCATTCGCCGTAAATGAACTAGTTAGATGAAGACCACTGCATACCGTTTGTTTAAAACTTCAAGATTTTGGGTTGAATTTGGAATTTATAGAGTAGGTAACTTTGACAACTTACAACTACATCACATCGCTCTGAATTAAATTTTTTGTTCTAATAAATAAAGGATTCTCGCACATTTATAGGTGATTTCTACGTAACACTTATAGAGAGTGGCACTCAAGTATAATTTGACTAATTGTCAATTCCGTGATTTCACAAATTAACCATAAAAATAAACTAATAATTGTAAATGTGTGTGTTCGGACTATTCGTTACCGACGTACAACTTTTTTACATAAAATTTAATATATGTCGCTCACAATTATTTGCCGAAGTACACACTCTATCCTATTCAGGCACCGGTTTAAGTACACACTTAAGGGAAATTTTAGCACAACACAATCTTTTACGGGAACATTTTGCGTATTTTCGGAGAAATGTAGCGCTCGATTATACAGGGTGTTGCATCATGAGAGGGACATAGCTTAATAGGAGGTAAAGAACATCAGTGGTAACCGGAACCTCCCATAGAAATGTCTCATTGGGCCTTCATTACGAGGTTACTGGGTGTTAAATAATTTTTGGCCAAACTTGTTTTTTGTCATACCTTTGACAGGGAATGAAATAACGGATTCATATTTGGTACGGCTAATGTACTAACGAGCCCCAAGAGGTGCATGTATAAAAAAAAAATATATCCAGGTCCGGACTCACTATAATTTATGTTTCTTCTTTGCATCAATAAAACATCACCCTGTATATATTTTTTTGAAATTTCGATACGATATTCGAAAAGAGCAAGAAAAAACAAACAAAATGGCCTATTTCATTTTTTTGTTACTCCTTCGTGGTTGTTTAAATACGTTGTTAAATGTGCAAGGAAATGGATTACAGAACCCTATTAAATGAGAGGCACGTGAAATAAATAGTTTTATAACTAAAATTTGCAAAAATTCTATTGAGCCTAGGTGGTCTGGGTGAATCCTAATTCCGGCACGTTTTAAAGGTCCATTTTGGTAAAAAACTGTGGTCCTAATAAGTAATCGGGTATGAAATAACAAAATTTTTAATCAATCACAGTAGGCTTGTTCAAAGAATAAAAGTGACAGATAATTTAAACCATTTAGGCCTAAGCAACCAGTTACTTTGATCAAGAAAATCATCAACATTTTATACTTAATAAAAATTGGAAAAGAGGACAAACTAAAATCTAAATAAATAAAATATTTTCCATTCAATTAACAATAAATAACAAAACAATAACTAAATGTGTTTAAAAATAAAACGTAATTGACACTAAAGTAAATTTTCAAAATGTCCTCCCCCACATTCTGTACATTTTCTTGCGCGTTTAGAAAGGTCACCAACTGCTCGACGTATCATTTCTGGATTATTCCGTATTTCGTCGCAGGTTGTAACGATGCGCTGGATTAAATGTTGTCTACTTTCAATTTCAATGCTATAAACCTCGTTTTTTAAGTGGCCCCATAAAAAGTAATCACAAGGGTTACAATCAGGAGATCTTGGTGGCCATTCATGTGGACCCCCGCGTCCAATCCATCTATTAGGATATACATTGTTTAAGTGTTCTCTTACTTGAAGGTTAAAATGTGGTGGGGCCCCATCATGCTGAAACAACATGCCTCTTATACCGATATTTTCTAACATATTCGGTAAAATGTTTTGAAGAAAATCAAAGTAAATTTCACCATTCAATCGTTCTTCAAAAAAATATGGCCCTATCAAATGTCTATTCACAAGTCCGACCCAAACATTTACAGAAAACCTGTGTTGCGAACGGCGTTGGCGTACCGCATGTGGGTTTTCCTGTGCCCATTTATGATTATTTCGTGAATTGTTTACTCCATCCCTTGTAAATTGTGCCTCATCCGTAAATAAGGTTCTGTAAATGACTGGGCGATGGTTAGACAACCAATGACAAAATGCCAGGCGGGGGATATCGTCGCCTTGTTGAAGACGCTGTACCTGCTGGATATGATATGGATGGTAACGTTCTCTTTTTAGGGTTCTCCATACTCGCCAATGAGGAATACCAGTTGCCAAACTGATTCGTCTAGTGCTCATATTTGGGTTTTCTTGAACTACGTTTATAATATTGTTTTTCTACTTCCATCTTTAAAATGGCGTTTATCGTATACGTTTCCATGACGCTAAATAATCCTTTAAACACGCTTTCGACAAACCGTGACTTCGTGCATTTTAGTCACGGGCTGAACTTAGCAACGAGATATTAGTCACGGCTGAGGTTAATTCTAGTTATTTTAATGGCAAAAATCAAGTTAGTTTTCCGTAATTCTTGTCATCAATCTGTCAAAATAAATCGACGCGTTGTGACAAGAGACAAGTAATTTTGTATTTTATTTAGATATTTGCTGTCGTAGAAAAAGTATAGTATGCAACACGTTTTATAGACTTGTTAGTCACTCATTTTATTAAACACTCGCTCCGCTACGCGTCGCTCGCGATTAATAAAACTCGTGACTAAAATGACGTTTATAAAACTTGTTACATAATATACTATTTGTTCCTGCACACCTTGTTGTAAAACACGCTCCACAACTGCAGAAGTAGGAAACTTTCCGTGTTGTCTTGCATACTGGAACACCGTACTAGGTTTTATGATTAGGGCATCGACGACCAGGAAAACGCAGCTGATATTCTCTTTCCGCCGACCTACCATTTCCATTACAGAAACCATAGATGAATATTATGTCAGCATATTCCACGTTTGTAAATTTTACTGGCATAGTTAAAATATTTTCACAAGTTTTCACTAACTAAATGCGGATTATTGACACATTAAATTACTAACAAACAATTATTCAACTGTTTAGGAGATTTCTTTTTATTATCTGTCACTTTGAACAAGCCTACTGTGATTGATTAAAAATTTTGTTATTTCATATCCGATTACTTATTAGGACCACAGTTTTTTACCAAAATGGACCTTTAAAACGTGCCGGAATTAGGATTCACCCAGACCACCTAGGCTCAATAGAATTTTTGCAAATTTTAGTTATAAAACTATTTATTTCACGTGCCTCTCATTTAATAGGGTTCTGTAATCCATTTTCTTGCACATTTAACAACGTATTTAAATAACCACGAAGGTGTAACAAAAAAATGAAATAGGCCATTTTGTTTGTTTTTTCTTGCTCTTTTCGAATATCGTATCGAAATTTCAAAAAAATATATACAGGGTGATGTTTTATTGATGCAAAGAAGAAACATAAATTATAGTGAGTCCGGACCTGGATATATTTTTTTTATACATGTACCTCTTGGGGCTCGTTAGTACATTAGCCGTACCAAATATGAATCCGTTATTTCATTCCCTGTCAAAGTTATGACAAAAAACAGGTTTAGCCAAAAATTATTTAACACCCAGTAACCTCGTAATGAAGGCCCAATGAGACATTTCTATGGGAGGTTCCGGTTACCACTGATGTTCTCTACCTCCTATTAAGCTATGTCCCTCTCATGATGCAACACCCTGTATGTTGACTAAACTTTGAAATACTTTCCTTGTGTCACCAGATATACACAAAAAATGTTTTTATTGTTGCTCGCTTGCTTTCTTAAGCAGTAGAATAAAATCCAGAAACTGCCTCCCAGAAGAATCGAGAAGAATAAATGTGAAATTTTACTAGAGTACTTTTTGATTTATCGTTGATGTACAACACGACAGTACGGCGAAAATTTACTCAAAATGGATTCAAAGAAGATCAGAACATCAGTCGATAGCCGAAAAAAATATGATGAGTTATAGCCATATTTAGATTTAGATATAAGAGCATAAAATCCTGCCCATAAAAATGTACTATTCTTGAAAATAAAACGATCCCAGCTGAAGGCCGCCACTAGCAGATAATTTTCATTAGCCAAGTTTTCAATAAAGCATAAGGAGTACACTTTATGAACTCTATTTTTAGAGTATCTGTGGTCAGAATTCATGTTTTATTCCCTCTGAAAGGTGTCAGCTTTTTTGAACCGAACATTTTTAGATGGAAGAGGTCGTCTCAGGTCATATACCGAATACATTAACTTTAACCTATGTACTCTGAAACTGAAAACTTGCAGCTCATTACAGATTCAGTACCGTTCCAAATTTTAGTCTATTTAAATCTAGTAGCGTGTGTTAATAACAACATACTTTACGGCCTGATAATATTTATTATGAAGCATCATATCAATTTGTTCATACCATAATGTACCGTTCGATTAAATAGGTAAGACTTATAGCAATTTTCAATATTTTGGTTGTATTATCTGGCGCTAAAACATATAACTTATTATCGACTCTTATTTATTTACATTGCAATTTCCATAATAAACAATTCTGTGTGTTTGCAAATATTAATGTAGTAACATACTATTTCCGTATACTATTTTTATAGGTATAATTATCCGTTAAAGGTGTAGGTACATGATGAATATATCCTGATATAATAAAATATAATATTGTATTAGTAATCTGTCCGTCCTTATGTCCGTAAGTCGATCTGTATGTATCCACAAGTCAACAGGGAAGTTAATTAATCTTTATTACCAGTGAAAACAAATCTTCTCAACTAAAAGCTGTTGTTTTCATATGGTAGGTTTCTTTCGAGAAAATGAAAAAGAATGGAATGGAAGAAAAACCTTTGTTAACGGCTCTTATCGTTTACACAAAAAATGTTTCTTAGTTGACAAATTACCCTAATAAGAATGACATATTTTAGAACTTACAAATTTACATTCAGTCACAATCTTTGGTATTTAAAATTATAATTTCGCAGTTAGATGTGTCGCACACCTTACTTTCACACAAAAATATTCGGCCAGATGGCTGAAGATAATTTTAACTTACGTCGAATTTTGACAGGGATTAAATTGTTTTAAAAAAGTTAGTATCAATATCGATCACTACAAATTACGAGCTGTTTTGGTATTGTATTAGCAATAAATAATTTACAGGATAAAATGCAAAAAATGACAATTTGTTCACTATATTGTCTGTTACTAGGTTCCGAATGTTTTGTAACTTAGCTACGAATTATTGCCTAGTAATACATTTTCGATACTTCTAATTTTAATGAAGAAAGCAAAATAGGATAGATTCAGCAATTATTGTATTGGACAAGAATAAAAGATAAACAAGTATCTTTTAAGTAGGGCAAATGAAAAAAATGGGCTTCCTATCTTGGTTCTTATGATATCATGGGTTGTCTAGAGATTTTTTTTTAAATAAGAAAAATCTAGTTAGTCTGTTCAGCTACTGATTATGTCCAAAAAAAAATATGGGACACAAAGTTACGTACCAGAGATCTTTCGATATCATGCCACACTTAAGCATCAATATCTGCTAAGCTTCTGATCGTGGCCACCTAGGCTTAATACAATAAAATGGCTCTTAACTGTCATTTTAAAAACAAATGCCATGTTGCGATACACGGTTGAAAAGAGAATTTGAAGACTAAGCAGATAGGTAAAAAAATATACAGGGTGCCATTTAAAGTGACAAAGTTTCTGTCACTTCGGCTTAAACCGGAAGATGTTTGACAGGTTCAAAACAAGGACAGTTATGTAATAAAGAATATTTTTCAGAAAATGGAAGACTTCGGAAGATTGTGCGATGAAACAAGTGTTATAAAAACCGAAATCTCGTATGCTGATGAAGATACTAAGGCCCTCTACATAAGACGAAATGGATTGTTTTCTATTACCGGAAATTTAAAAAATCACACGAGTTACGCGGCAGGTAAGTTACGTTTAAGGCGAGAATATACAGGGTCCCAGAATGTTTTTTGTAATCAATATTTGCGTTATTTGAAAAGATAAAAATATAAACCAAAAACTGTTTTATATTGCATAGGAAAACATTGCTGCTTGTGTATTTAAAACCTTCTTGTTTTTTCAATCCCTAGGCAACCACCCTTACAATTTGTTTTTCAAATCAAAATGCACCACTACTTTTTTTTTACTAAAAAAGCATTCTCACTTCATTCCGAATGAAATAAAACTCGTTTTACGATTTTCTCAAATATGTACAATGTGCGCCGCAAAGCAATGACTTTTTTTTGGATTACAAATGCAATTTTTTTGATTCGCCCTATAAACAATTTTCAGTTTGTTGGACTATCAAAATTTACAGAGGGCGTTGGTAACAGCTTAAAAATAAAAATCGCATCAGGTAAAATGCCTTTTCTGTACGAAATATGGAAAAATTTTATTAGAAAAACTTGCTCAGAATTAAAAAAAATATTACGTACCAAATTACAGAACTAAATACATTTATTTTTATTTATACAATTTAAATATTTTAAGAAGAATATGCCATGGAAACAAAAATAAAAGTGATCCGCCTTTGCGTCAGAATATTTTATTGTTTGTATTAAAAATGCCAGCTTTACAAGAAAAAGTTTATCTAGCATTATGCTACGGCACTGGCGAATCTAGCATGAAAAATGTGATTTCAAAGTTTAATGAAAAGTTTCCGAATATCGTCCTAACGATACAAAAGGCATGGAGAATTGTGAAAAGATTCAAGAAAACCGGAAATGTAACTAGGCAGACTAGGCAAAAGAAACAGTACAATGAAGATGATCCAGCAACATTATCAGCGATGGATTGTTTCAGAGAGAATCCAAAATTATTTTTAAGAAAGCACGCTAGTGATACAGGGATAAATAAATCGGGCAACTGTTACCACCAATGGTGTTGTGCCTTGTCAGAACTGCCGCTACTGGAACGATACAAATCCAAATTTTAGTATTGCTACCGGTAGTCAATATGTGACCATACTTCATTGATGGAAAATTAAATCAGCATAAATATTTCAATCTACTAGAAATATTTTTTCATGAATATTTACATACCTTGCCACTGGACGAAAGAGCATGTGTATTTTCAGCAAGATTGTTGTTCAGTCCACAGCACACAAGTAGTAAGGAATTGGCTGAATAATAATTTTCCAAAAAAGTTGATTGGACGATTTGGATCCTTTCCGTATTCACCCAGATCGCCTGATTGGACTATTTGCGATTTTTAGTTATGGGGTCATCTGAAGCAAATTGTTTATTCCCATGATTTAACAACGGATGTAAATGTAGGTACTGAAAGAGAGAATTACAAATGCTATAAATTCAATTAACCTTCAAGCCATTCAAAATAGCTACAAAGAATTTAAGAACAGAGTGAAAATGTGTGCTGAAAATGGGGGAACATGGGCAGAATAAATAAAATATATACAGGGTGTTGCATCATGAGAGGGACATAGCTTAATAGGAGGTAGAGAACATCAGTGGTAACCGGAACCTCCCATAGAAATGTCTCATTGGGCCTTCATTACGAAGTTACAGGGTGTTAAATAATTTTTGGCCAAACCTGTTTTTGTCATAACTTTGACAGGGAATGAAGTAACGGATTCATATTTGGTACGGCTAATGTACTAACGAGCCTCAAGAGGTACATGTACAAAAAAAAATATATCCAGGTCCGGACTCACTATAATTTATGTTTCTTCTTTGCATCAATAAAACATCACCCTGTATATATTTTTTTGAAATTTCAATACGATATTCGAAAAGAACAAGAAAAAACAAACAAAATGGCCTATTTCATTTTTTTGTTACACCTTCGTGGTTATTTAAATACGTTGTTAAATGTGCAAGAAAATGGATTACAGAACCCTATTAAATGAGAGGCACGTGAAATAAATAGTTTTATAACTAAAATTTGCAAAAATTCTACTGAGCCTAGGTGGTCTGGGTGAATCCTAATTCCGGCACGTTTTAAAGGTCCATTTTGGTAAAAAACTGTGGTCCTAATAAGTAATCGGGTATGAAATAACAAAATTTTTAATCAATCACAGTAGGCTTGTTCAAAGAATAAAAGTGACAGATAATTTAAACCATTTAGGCCTAAGCAACCAGTTACTTTGATCAAGAAAATCATCAACATTTTATACTTAATAAAAATTGGAAAAGAGAACAAACTAAAATCTAAATAAATAAAATATTTTCCATTCAATTAACAATAAATAACAAAACAATAACTAAATGTGTTTAAAAATAAAACGTAATTGACACTAAAGTAAATTTTCAAAATGTCCTCCCCCACATTCTGTACATTTTCTTGCGCGTTTAGAAAGGTCACCAATTGCTCGACGTATCATTTCTGGATTATTCCGTATTTCGTCGTAGGTTGTAACGATGCGCTGGATTAAATGTTGTCTACTTTCAATTTCAATGCTATAAACCTCGTTTTTTAAGTGGCCCCATAAAAAGTAATCACAAGGGTTACAATCAGGAGATCTTGGTGGCCATTCATGTGGACCCCCGCGTCCAATCCATCTATTAGGATACACATTGTTTAAGTGTTCTCTTACTTGAAGGTTAAAATGTGGTGGGGCCCCATCATGCTGAAACAACATGCCTCTTATACCGATATTTTCTAACATATTCGGTAAAATGTTTTGAAGAAAATCAAAGTAAATTTCGCCATTCAATCTTTCTTCAAAAAAATGTGGCCCTATCAAATGTCTATTCACAAGTCCGACCCAAACATTTACAGAAAACCTGTGTTGCGAACGGCGTTGGCGTACCGCATGTGGGTTTTCCTGTGCCCATTTATGATTATTTCGTGAATTGTTTACTCCATCCCTTGTAAATTGTGCCTCATCCGTAAATAAGGTTCTGTAAATGACTGGGCGATGGTTAGACAACCAATGACAAAATGCCAGGCGGGGGATATCGTCGCCTTGTTGAAGACGCTGTACCTGCTGGATATGATATGGATGGTAACGTTCTCTTTTTAGGGTTCTCCATACTCGCCAATGAGGAATACCAGTTGCCAAACTGATTCGTCTAGTGCTCATATTTGGGTTTTCTTGAACTACGTTTATAATATTGTTTTGTTCCTGCACACCTTGTTGTAAAACACGCTCCACAACTGCAGAAGTAGGAAACTTTCCGTGTTGTCTTGCATACTGGAACACCGCACTAAAGGTTTTATGATTAGGGCATCGACGACCAGGAAAACGCAGCCGATATTCTCTTTCCGCCGACCTACCATTTCCATTACAGAAACCATAGATGAATATTATGTCAGCATATTCCACGTTTGTAAATTTTACTGGCATAGTTAAAATATTTTCACAAGTTTTCACTAACTAAATGCGGATTATTGACACATTAAATTACTAACAAACAATTATTCAACTGTTTAGGAGATTTCTTTTTATTATCTGTCACTTTGAACAAGCCTACTGTGATTGATTAAAAATTTTGTTATTTCATACCCGATTACTTATTAGGACCGGACCACAGTTTTTTTACCAAAATGGACCTTTAAAACGTGCCGGAATTAGAATTCACCCAGACCACCTAGGCTCAATAGAATTTTTGAAAATTTTAGTTATAAAACTATTTATTTCACGTGCCTCTCATTTAATAGGGTTCTGTAATCCATTTTCTTGCACATTTAACAACGTATTTAAATAACCACGAAGGTGTAACAAAAAAATGAAATAGGCCATTTTGTTTGTTTTTTCTTGCTCTTTTCGAATATCATATCGAAATTTCAAAAAATATATACAGGGTGATGTTTTATTGATGCAAAGAAGAAACATAAATTATAGTGAGTCCGGACCTGGATATATTTTTTTTTATACATGTACCTCTTGGGGCTCGTTAGTACATTAGCCGTACCAAATATGAATCCGTTATTTCATTCCCTGTCAAAGTTATGACAAAAAACAGGTTTGGCCAAAAATTATTTAACACCCTGTAACTTAGTAATGAAGGCCCAATGAGACATTTCTATGGGAGGTTCCGGTTACCACTGATGTTCTCTACCTCCTATTAAGCTATGTCCCTCTCATGATGCAACACCCTGTATATATTTAGTTCTGTAATTTGGTTCAACGCCATATTTTTTAATTCTGAGCAAGTTTTTCTAACAAAATTTTTCAATACTTCGCATAGAAAAGGCACTTTACCTGATGTAATTTTTATTTTTAAGTTGTTACCAGTGCCCTCTTTAAATTTTTTTAAAGTATAACATACTAAAAATAGTTTTTGGGTGAAGCAAGAGCAAAGTACAAAAATTGAGTTTGTAGTACAAAAAAAGTTGTCATTTTACACCTATAATACCGCTTTGCCGTGGACACATTGTATATACACGACCATTGTTTCCCCATCACAGTGGCTTCTTCAAATAGTATTTAACTAAAATTACAATGCAAAATAAGGGGTATAAATAGGTTTACAGAAAGACTAAAAAATTATCTAACGTAATAAAACTGTTGTTTAGGATATTGGGAACATAAATTAAAAAACTAAAACTATGTTTGGCATGATATTTTGGTTTAGTAAGAGACATATTTCATTAGATGTGATGAATATGGGCTTAACTTAACAAATGAACAGAACCTACTTTTACTGGTCAAGTTTCCTCAACCTTGGTACATAATATACTATTGTATGATATAAGATAATCTTAGGAAACTCGTATACGTTTTAACAGATTTACAGAACAGTTAAAATTTAATTTAAAATTAGTCTGTTCGGTGGATTCGGCTGTCCTGTGTAGTTTTGATTTAATAGTACGACAGAAATATAGTGTTGACAGTGATGCTTTATGTGTTTTAGATAGACCACTACAAACTTAGATAATAGCAACGTGTATACCTTTCAGCCTCGTTTTTTATTCCAGAAGTGATCCTAATCTTAAAGTTAAAATATGTACTTTCCAAATATCACGTTTTTACAACTGAAAAAACATAAATTTCCTTCGTATACTACAGCCTGGGTAAATATTCTATGTACGGTTGGTCTCAACAAATGCTGGTGAGTTTTAAATTACACACGCGTCATTAATTTACAAATTGAAATGAAATTAAAGAAATCGCTTAAAATTGACAAGATTGTAATACACGTGTTAGGAGTTTGGGAGCTATGTTAGAACTTTAGGATAACGCTCTAAGAACAGAACGAAAATTCAATAGCTGCCAATTTTTGTGGCAGAAAACTCCACAAAAAGAACAAAAGGACAGAACACCACCACAATTAACGTTTCACAGTATCTAACTAATGAATAAAAAATGAACAAAAATTATTAGTTACGTATTTCTTGCAGAGTATTTATGCACGGCATTTATAAATCTTGCATTCTTTCAAACCAAGCGTAATAATTAAAATTAACATTCTAGAATTTCTATATAGTACCTAGTTTTTTCTAATATAATGAAAATATTGCCGTAAAATATAGTAATATTTTATGTAATATCTTCTTCGGGTTATGCTTTTCGTGTCACGGTTCGCACACACGACCAGGACGAAGACTCGTCGAAAGCATATATAGTTACGAAGAGAGCATACTGCACGGTTCCGGTAACCTGTGTAGATATTTCCGGCGGTCGCGTGCCCCTCATTGAGTAGCGTCGGTCTGCCATTCATGCTCACTGCACATCCTAACAACTAACGTCGACATGTTATAGGCACATGAAAACAAAAGCTCTACCGGCCAGCATCATATAATTCTAAATATTTCCATTTATTAATTATTTTAAAACTCAATATTTTCTTGCACAGGGTTATTCACTATATACTGACCCCCCCCTTGTTTCTGTTATTGAAAATAGAAATAAAAGTTTTCTATAAACTTTGTAGGATCTTAACTATATTTTATTGAAACGTGGTCAAAAAAAAAAAGGAAAAAATATCATGTATGGGTCACGTGATACGAAATAAATATATGTTCTTTTAAACGGAATACCCTATATATTATTGCATTTTCTAGAAGCCCCTTTTCCCCTGATTTCAAATATATAATATTGTATAGGTCTATCTTAAATACTTCTTGACTTATTTGACATTCAAAATGCAAATGAGCTGCTTTATTGCAAGGAGAATGAGCCATGCGTGTCAAAACACAAGTGAAAGTTAACAAGGTAGGCTACGAAAATAATTATTTTATTGTTTATTCAATTTTGACATTTCAAACCGTCATTATTAACTCCATAACAAACAACCGTAAATAGTTGTTTATTCACTAGTAAAATAAAAATGTCTACGACTGCTTTGACAAGTGCTACTAACTATGCTCTATTAATTACGCTTGAAAATTATTGATTTCACATAGCGTGTGATAAATCTTTACGCACGCTAACAGTATGTGAAAACGCTGTCACGTATGAAAAATGCTATTTTCCACATGTAAATTATATATGATCTAACTATAATCACGTGTAAATAATTATATAATATGATATTAGAATTAACTTCATATTTAATTTATTAAAAAACAGATTTAACAAAACAAGAGAAAATCTTTATAATAAAATAATACTACATAAGTGATAAATTAAAGAAACTGTTCAAAGTGGCCACCATTATTTTCAATGCAAAGCTCATAGCGTCTTCTTCAGTTTAGTAAAATATTGCAAATAGTGTTATTATGGTTTCTGTTTAAGTTGTTAGTTTCTTCTTGAATTTTTGCCTTAATGGCCTGGAGATAGTGGTTATGATTAAAATTGGCTTTGTCTTTTAAAGACTCCCATAAAAAGCTATCTAATGGCGTCAAATCAGGGCTATTTGGTGGTCATCGAATGGTCCCAGTATTGCCTATCCAAATGGGAAATTGATAATTTAAATGTTCCCGAACTTCTAAAACGCTATGTGGAGTTGCTCCGCGTTCTGATGCCAAATCATTCTAGGCAATACGTCTATAGGGAATTCTTGAATTAGACGATCTACCTCTGGTGAAATTATTTCGAGGTATGTTTGTCGTGTCAAAGTAAAATCATAAAATATAGGCCCACTTTGTTTTGAAAAATTCCACAGCAAACGTAGATTGATTTTCTGCCCGATTTCTTTATTTGCTTGACCTTTCTCTGTCTTCGCTTTTATTATCACAGGAACGTCTGTTTTTTCTATTAAAAACTTCCGCCGTGGAAAAACTTGACTCATCCACATTATTTCTTAAAAAAAATCAGGATTTTCATCTAATTCATGGAGCATGACCTGACAAAACTCCAATCTTCTACGTTTTTGGTCTTCATTCAATTCCTGGACGGGTAATATTTTGTAAGGCCCTATATTGATGCTTTTTCAAAGTTCTTTGAATGTTGGAATAACTTTTTTTCCATTTCACGACAAGCATTTAATAAACTATTAACCGAATTTTCTAAAACAAATATTAAAATAAGTTATCGATCTATTTTTATAATCAATTTTTTTTTCCTTCAAAATATAACAATATATCTAGATCGTTTGTTGTAACGTTACGTCGTTTTCTTGAAAAACTATGGGCCCTATTTACATGACGATAAACATTCAAAAACGTGTTTACACTAGAAATCGCTCGATTCCAATACAACGTTGAGTATTCTCTTCTTGCGGCACACTTATATTTTTATTATTTTTCACATAAAGGGAAAATATTTCGACCTTTTCAGCCTCACTATAGCCCACTTTTATTAAATAAATGTTAATAATGGCGGTTTGAAAGGTTAAAATTGAATAAACAATAAACTTATTATTTTCGTGGCTTACCTTGTTTTTTTTTTTTACTTGTGTTTTGACACGCATGGCTCACTCTTCTTGCAATAAAGCAGTTCATTTACATTTTGAATGTCAATTGTCAAGAAGTATTTAAGATAGACCTATACAAAGTTATATGTTATTAGGGGAAAAAGGGCTTCTCGAAAATTCAATAATATATAGGGCGTTCCATTTAAAAAACATATATTTATTTCGTATCACGTGACCTATACGTGTATTGTTTCAACAAAATATAGGTAAGACCCTACAACTTTTACACGAAACTATTTTTTTCTTTTTCAATAATAACAGAAATGCAGGGGGGTTGATATATAGTAAATAACCCTGTATATTTCAATGAAACTATCACACACTTATTATGAATAGACCTAGTATTAGACCTCTCACCCCAAGAACAAACCTCTACAATTTTTGTAGGCCATTAATTTCTTAACGATACATTCCCTGGTCGTTGGATAGGTAGAAGAGATCCGATGATGGAGTGGCCACATGGGTCACCAAATTAGACTTATTTAGACTTTATATATACATCGCGCTTTCTACTTTGGGCCAAAAGGTCACCCATATTCTTTGAATGGCTTTACAATAGCAAATAAAGAGAGATTTAAGATAAAGTTTTTTATTAAGGATATAATTTTAGTTTGTGGATAGGAAGATCCATTTTACAGGGATCTCAACTAATCTTATTCTTTTTATAGTTAATTTGAAAAAATCAGCACCGCACAAAAGAGTAAATTGCTTTAGTTCGTACACTGTCAGCTAAATCAAGAGAACTGAGAAATAAAAACAATTGTCATATATTTATGTGACTTGTTGCAAAGCTACTATATGAAATGTAGCACGTCACTTCAAGTCAAATCTGAGCATATAACCATTTTCTTTTCAAAATGTAAAAAAATATGAATTATTAACATGCTTACTCCGTTGAGAAATGCCAATGAAACAATTTTTTAGACGTGTGGATGCAACAAATAATTATGAACCCGTTTCATTCTGTCGTACGTACAAGCAATAATTCATAGAATTGCTTTATCGCGGCGCGGCATTTCTATGGTATCTATACGGAAGTTAGACAATACTTATATTTAAAAAAGTATCTGTTACCTATTTGTTGCCATGTAGCCAACCGCTGTCTCCTACCGGACCGGATACGGTACCTCATAACTGAAAATAATTGTCAGATTAGCATACCGTGTGCACATTGCTGCGCTGGCTATGGGACAAGATAAAGGCATGGAAAACAAATATCTCCGCGCGGCTCCGCGGAATATCGAGAGAACGAACGGCTGCTAGAGAAGTTCTTTCATGCTGCCTTTTCGCAAGGGCGACTCGTCCATTGGAAATCTAAAGATAAATCACCACCGTTTTCTGTCGCATTCTACTTACGTACTTTGTGTCAAAGGTGTGTTTGAAATGTTAAGTATTAATTATTCTTCGAAAAAGCACGAAATTAACCGTATGTGAAGGAATTGAAATTATTTTCATCGTTGGTTTTGGTGATGACAAGTTGCGTCAAAGTGTGGCCAAAGAGATAAGTATTTCCATTGCCTACAAAATACTCAAGGATGGTTTTGATCAGCAAATTGAATTCTGCGAGCAACTGCAAGAACTATACGATAATGATGATAACTTTGTAAATTTTTTTTGTTTGGAATAATTTTTTTCGAGCGGATGAAGCTCTACATTTGTTTTAGGCAAAATTGGGCTGCAGAGAATCCCTATTGGCTGATGAACTCCTACACTCAAAACCCTGAGCGTGAAAGTGAACGTGTGATGATGGAAGAATGCAGAGTCCTTATTTCATTCACGAGATTTTAACTGGTGTAAAGTATTTGCATTTTCTTCTTCAAACAGGATCTTCCACTAGGCGCTTCCTGTCAAAGACTATTTAAATGAGGTATTTCCAAATCGTTGGATAGGATGAAAGACAGCAATTGCAACTAGCCAGATCTAACTCCACTGGATTAGTTTCTATGAAGATACCTTAGAAGGAAAGTATACGTGAATCGCTCAATGATTGTGGAAGATATAAGAGACAATTGTGTTGTCACAAAGAAAAATATTGATAGCGTCATGGCTTTATGAAAACTTGCGAAAAAAATTTCAAAAATATTTCAAAAGAATTCGTGTGTAAACTGTTTTTTTTTTCCACTAATGGGATTGTTAAAACTCCTATTCATAAAAAGGTATCACTTTAAACGCTTGTTGCTTAAGGTGGGCATATCCAAGAGAGAGAGAGAGAGATTCGATAAGCAAATATTTATTATTTTAATACAAATATCGGTTAAAAGAAAGTATAATTCTACCTAATTAGATCTATGACAGGTGTATTGATATGAATTTTCGCTCAATAATTTCAGTTGTTTGCAAAATTAGTAACGCCCAGGTTATGTATAATAATGAGGCAACCGAACCTTTCCAAACCCTCACTGGAGATAGGCAGGGATGTGTCCTGGCACCCCTACTTTTTAATTTGTTTACCACTGCTCTAACAATTATTGTTGACAACAAACTGACAGTTAGAGGAATAGATCTCAGATACCGTTCTGATGACGGTCTCTTTAACATAGGGCGCTTTAGAGCTTTCACGAAGACACGCACACGATTCATTTGTGATCTCCAGTATGGGGATGACTGTGCACTTTTAGCCTCTACGCCGGAAGAGCTTCAAGAACTTTTAGATGTGTATGCCCAGAGCTATGATTCCTTGGGACTTAAAATCGACATTGGAAAGACTAGGACTATGTCAACTCCTCATCAAGTGAACCAAATAGACATTACACTTAACGGAAATTCTCTTGAAGTGGTGGATCAGTTCAATTACTTAGGCAACGTTGTTAATGACAAAACAAATATGGACAGCGAGATTCGCAATAGAATTAACGCTGCATCTAGAGCACTCTGGGGACTTAGAGAGAGAGTATTTGACAACCACGACCTTGCTTTGTCAACGAAAATGGCTGTCTACAGAGCAGTTGTCATTCCAACACTGCTATATGGATGTGAAAGCTGGGTCACTTACCGTCGTCATGTGAAAGAATTAGAACGTTTTCAGCAAAGACACCTCAGAAGTATGATGAAAATCCGTTGGTTCCATCACATATCAAACGTGGAAGTACTCAGGAGAGCAAACAGCCTTCCAATTGAGGTGCTTATTTCGCCTAAGATGGGCAGGTCACGTTCATCGTATGCATGATAACCGTCTTCCTAAATGTACACTTTATGGTAAATTGCTAAGCGGTAGAAGAAGGCGTGGCGGTCAACGAAAGAGGTTCAAAGACGTTCTCCATGAAAATCTAAAATCCTGCGGTATTCCAGACGAGCAATGGGAACAACTTGCAGCGGACAGAACCGAATGGCGAGGGGTTGTGGCCAGCTATCAAGGAAATGTTGCTGCAAGAAGGCCGAATCCAAGACCTAACCAGGTCTATGTTTGTCCTGACTGCGGTCGACATGTGCTCTCCCGAATTGGCCTCTATAGCCATAGTCGTGTGCACCGTAGATGAATGGGAATTACAATAGACTACACCATTTACTTGTTTTTTTATTACACACAATCTATCGACTGTAACATTTTTTTATACTCGGACTCGAGTAAGGGCTAATAATAATAATAATAATTTAAAACTACATGATATGAAGATTGGCAGTATTTTTAAATTTAAATTAACTAATTTTGCAAACAACTGACATTATTGAGTGAAATTCATATCACTACACCTGTCATAGTTCTACTTAGGTAGTGTTATACTTTTTTTACCAATGTATGCACTGAATGAAAAGTTATGGCCAAAATAATCGGATATCTCTCTCTCTCTCTCTCTCTCTCTTGGATATGCCCACCTTAAACAACTATTATACATATACGTCTCAATTTAAAAAAAAACAATATCAAAATTAGAAAAATTCATATTTACGAACTTTCCATTGAATAGTTCAATAACTCGCTTTGTATAACTTTTAGGGTTAATCAGTTTCAATTGTTGCTGATGTATTCTGTGATCGGCAAATAGGTAATTCAAGTACTGCCACTGAACAATAGGATCGCGATCGCGAACCAGAAGACACCACAACTACGTAGAATAAATCAAGAACAAGTAGGCGGTACCTTTGGGCAACTGCGGTGGTTCCAAACGCTCGTTGTTGTGCCGGTACCACCGTTTACCTGTTCGGTGCGGCTGTCTACAATAACCTACTCGACTTTTCTACCTTGGTAGACAGTCACGGTGATTTCATTTGAGAATACAATACGTCATATCTATTGCCTCTATATTTTTATATGCAGGACTGTATTGGCCTATATCGGTAGATAAAATCATCGATCAAAGGCATAAGGTTGTAATTGGCCCATCCCGCAACATCAGGATGTGATATGGACAGTTGAAGGCGTCCGTCGTCTTTGAACCCAGGGAATTTTAAGATAATAGACAACTAAACAGGCACACGATGAGGCGATGATTTGAAAGGCCATGAGATATGAGTTCGCTACCACCTTATGTTCTGTAAGATAACATCTATATTTTAGAGATCACCAAAATTTGTACAAGCTTAAATTAAGTCTACTTACTCAATGAAACTAATCACTGTAACATTATCCATTAATAGTTTTGACTGATTTTATGATTGTTATATTGAATTCTACAGTGTCGCATCTATCTGTCCGACCCTGTTATGCAGTATCGCCGCTTGCTTGATCTTCTTTGTTGCAGATCTTGAGGAATGACCCCGTATGTTATCTATATAGAAACCAGTTTGAGATTTTTTTTTATTGGAAATATGTGTGACTGAGAAGTTGATGACAATGTTTAATGGAGTTTATCCTACAACTACCGCATAAATCTATATTATAACTGGGAAAATATATTTATCCGTGAACGTCATATTTCTTTTAATTTAATGAAGAATATTGTGTCTGAGCGACAAAATGGGTCCTATATATTGCTGTTCTCTTCCTTCAGTTGGTCCACTCAGAATAAATCAATTACGTTTATGTTATTATAACAACAATAATTCCTTCAAAACCACTTTTTGGAACATAAAAATGTTACGTCTTTTAGCAAACGCAAGATGTCCTAAGTAATTTTCATTGTTGACATTTTTCAAATCGAAATTGATAAATTATGAGAAATCGATTCAGAAAGCCGAAATGCTCTTGAAAATTTAATTTTTCAATTTCACCAGATATACAATGTCTTCCAACACAATCAACTTAATAATTTTAATTTGTACTGTTGAAATTCTTGTGTGAGCAAATAATAATTAATTAAAGTAATGATAAAAAATATTCCTGCTATCTTATAGAGAAGCTTATATCATATTCTTTATAGGACGCCTTGAAAGAACTCATTACCAGAAATGATTCGGCAGATTCATTGCAGGTAGCACAGAGGTCATGGTAACTTCTCTTGGGCAGCGGCGATCCTTTTGACTCGATGATGATTAGAGAACGGAAAATATGCAACCATATTACTTTCGTCACTTAGAATATTGATCGCTTTACTAAAAAACTGTTCTACCTAGTATGCTTGGAAGACGTAAATTATTTTTTGCGCGTACGAGTAATTTTCTATTTTAAACACCGCGACACATATAAAACGTTAGCTGCATATTTCCCGGGCTACATAATGATTATGATAGCAACTGTTGTGATTTCTTGGGACGAATTGAAATTCGAATGCCATCGCCTACCTTATTTATTGCTGGTGAGAGATTCTAAAGAACTTTACTTCAATGCGGTTTTCATTGTAACTTTTGTTGCCTGACGATGTTTCGTATTTTGAATTAATTTTGTACGGCATTCCGTGGATAATTCTCGACAAGCAAACATAATAAAATTAATACAGTATACGTTAGTAACAAAAATTGCCATACAACGCATTCTAATGATATATCGATTTGGATATATTGACTTTTGTAAAAAGCGCAAGAACATGTCAAGAATAATTTTTTTAATGGAACACCCCATATTTTTCTTAGGTCATTAGTTTCCCGTCGAAGAGCGTATTGCGAAAATGTATAAAAGTTAATAGCTTGGTAGCTACACATTATTTTAAATTAATAAATTATTAGATGTTCAAACTGACTTCCATTTACCTCTATGCAACGATACAGTCGCGTTTCAAGCACCTATCTAACTGCTAAAAATGTGTTGACATTCTTGAACAATGAATCCTTTTTCGTAAACCATCTAGCTATTCTGATTGAGTTGCATTGACTTTGGCTTTCGTCTTCAAATACCCACACAAAAATCTAGAGGAGTCAAATTTGGTCCCCGAGGTGGCCATTCTACCATCGAACCTCTTCTATCTACCCAATGACCACTGAACGAAAGTATCATTAAGAAACTTATGGACAGTCACAGCCAAATGTGTGGTGTCGCGTCTTGTTGAAATGCAAAAAGAACCTCGTCATTTTCTAATTTTTCAGTAAGTTGTGGGCTACGTAATTCCCAATAAAATCCACCATTTAAGTTTCCGCCAATAAAAAATGGTCCAATAATATGACCTCCTAGGATACCACAACAAACATTCAATTTCATCATCAAACAATTCCCATGTTAATTTTATTTTTTATGAATGAAATTTGTGTTTGGGTAATATTCTAAGAATACTGCTGCATGAAATACTTGTTGCTCTAGGTAATTGTCGCAAAGACCGCGCTACAGTAACTGCTCCTAAACTTCAATTTACAACATAGCTTCGAAATTAATCACTAGCATTGGGTTATGCTCTCTGTTATCAACTGATCCCATTTCCATCAATTTCTGTGTCTATTTCTATTACGTACTTATCTGTTGCTCTTTTTCCGGGATGAGTAGTATTGAAAATTTTAGCTGCAGTCCTTGGTGAACAAATTATTTATTGAAGGGTGAACACTATTTTGAAAATAATGTCATAGTAAGGATAATTAGTTAAGAAACTAGGCAGTACTCTACACTACATTCATGCAATGCATACACTTGTTAAACAATCTAAAATCTTTCTAAATACGCCTCAATCATAAAACCACTGCCCAAGGAATCACTACTTCCCAATCCAGATTTTGTTGCCAAGTCTTATACACACTAAATCCACATGTAATAGTTTATTCCCTTTAATAATAGAGTGTTGGCGATAGATTGGGTGGTAAATGTAAAAAAAATTAGAAGTCCTTGGTTCTCGTATACCCACTAAATCCCAAGGTAATTTTTTATTCCCTTAAACAATAGGGTGGGGGTGGTAATGGGGGTGGTAGAAGGGGTAATTAATGCGAAAATAAATTTTAAATGTCGTTGGTTCTCGTATGCACACTAATCCTAATTTAATTTTTTACTCCCTTTAATAATGCGGTAGGGGTGACAATGGGGGTCGTAGAAGGGGTGGCTAACGCCAAAAAATTTTTTTGAGACCTTTCGTTCTTGTATACACACTAAATCACATTTTATTTTATTCACTGCCTTTCATAATAATGTGGGGGCGGTATTGGGGGTGATAGTGGGGGGTGGCTGATGCCAAAAAAAATTTTGAGACCTTGACATTTCGTACATGCCCTAAATTGCAATTTTATGGCTCTTAGCTTGCTTTGCCCATATACCTCATTTACCCCCGAACCCTTCAACGGAATTAGATCAAAATATGATCTAGTTCCAGATCTCGTGCGCCAAATTTCAAGTCAATATCATAAACGGCTCCAGAGTAAGCATGCGCACACAAAAGGTTACAGACAGACAGACAGATAGAAATTTTTTCTATCAAATTTAAAATATTGACGTTTCATGACGTTTTAAGCCTATTCCAACAAAAAAAATATATTTTTTTTGCGTTACTATACTTCCATTATACGTGGAAGTAATACTTCAAATTTATATGGAAAGTTGTGTAAGTATTCACTTTTGTTAAATTTAAAATAGATATAAATTAGACTGAACAATCTGATCGATGTAGTTATAAACCGATGCAATGTTACCACGTCTTTGCTGGGAATCGCCCACCTTAACCGCTCCTCCTACGATGATGAACTACGACCTTACTTAAGATGCAATTCTATGTATATCGAAACGCAGGTCATCCTCTCCTCATCGTCATTATGTGGACGAGTCTATCAAGCCAAGACGCTTAACAAAATTCGCTGTGAGTGTGTCGAATTCTTTTTCTGTTCAATATGAAACAATATGTTGTGTATAACATCAAGCTTCTGGCCTCATTAAATTTCCAGGTGATCTTTATGGTTCGAATAAATGGCGGTATTATACTGTGCAATATGCGTTTAAATGTACGTTTCCGACATTTAATGAGAATCTCACCGGAAGTAGTGGACATGGGACACTGAAAAACAACTAGACAGAGCAGAAATGCAATTATGACATAATTCTAGTTGTGTACATAAACCAAATGTTTTATGTAAATTGCGGTTTTTACTCGAGATTTTTCACCCCAGCTGTATTTCTTAAGAAAGTTTTATTTAGCCGTGGATACTGCAAATATTTTAACTATTCAGGTATGGATCCGCAAATGATTAGATCAAAGTAGTGTGATTTTAGTCAGAAACAAAATTTCTGAACCACAAGATTTGCACTTCCTGTGCAATTTCAGTAGCTCGACTCAACTTTCGCAGTATGAGGCCCTGAATACTTGTACCAGTACTCCTCTCCTCGTGGCTTCCTGCGCATATCTATTCATAATTAAGAAAATTACATAGCAGAAGCACTACCCATTCTGGTGTAATAAAACATAACGTTGCTCCGGATGTTTTCTACAAAACCCAAGTGACCTGTGACCAGGCGGGGGTCAGGCGAAACGGTTCCGCCACGTGCCCATCTTTATTTACAATTGTAATATGAAATTGTAATTACCACCCTTAATTGGCTAAGCACGAGCTAGATAAGTAATTAACTGCCGCACAAGACTACGTTTTATATAAGGCATTATTCTTGCACTTCCGTTATTTCAGCTGAGGATTGAAATTACACGCTACTGTTAATAACATTGAAATGGGCAACGTAAGGCTGAGGCAATGGGGAAATGAACTTCTGAGTTATCTTCCGCTACCATCTGAAATCGTTGTCTTAACTTATCGTTCGTTGGTACAACGTGGATCAATATTAATAATAAAGCTAAATATATGGATTTAATAATAATAAAGGTCTTTATTTGTCTGACACTAATAATTATAATATAACATGTTAACTAATCTAATTTACAGTTGTCGACATATTATGGGCAAAGTTCAGCAAGAGCTATTCTTACATCAATTCCTTAAACGACGAATGGAAAATGGATTAATTAAAGTTGAAAGTTTGTATGAATTGCAGAATGCGAAGAAACAGAGTGAAGTAGATTGAACAAAATCCCGCTGCAATCCTCATAAAAATAATTGTGGAAAAACGAAGAAAATATTTTATACGGTCCAGAATTGGGGAATTTTAAAGTATTTACTGCATACCTAACTCATCTCTGTAGAATATTAGTAGTTAGTAGATGAAATAATAAACGGAGACCACTTTATTGAAAACATTTTATAACATTCTCTACAACCCTGAACCAAATGAATATCGATACTGCATGTGCATTATAATACCAATTTGATTAAACAAAAAGAGCATTCATTTTCACACAACTAGAAACGTTCAGTTCAAAAGTGCTTTTAGAGTGCGGAATATTAAAACATAATATTTTTAGTCGCAAACTCCTATATAAAATCCTTATTTTACTACAAGGAACGTAACCAGACTGCAACCGACAGCTACACTCCGGACTATGTGCCCCGCCGAGCGCTGAATTACAAGTTACAAGCCTGGCGGACCGTAACTGTTGAGAGCGTAGCTGTTGAGAGTAGCTGTTGGTTGCAGCCTGGTTACGTTCCTTATAAACAGACACTGGACCGCTGGATGGCGCCTGCTGACTATTTTACATGTCACTATCCCAAAGATACCGAAATGTACTAAGTGATCCTCGTGTCGGTCGTCCCATGCCTACCTTGCACTGACGAGAGCCAGCAGCTCGAAACTGCAGTCTGCAAGTGGTGTGTGACGACTGGCACGAGAGCTCCTTTAAGTAGGAGGCTGGTGTTTGTTGCAATCGAAGCATTGGCGTTTTGATGGTAATATGCAATTATTACACTTAACGCGCCAGGCTTTGTAACTTGTAATTCAGCGCTCGGCGGAGCACATAACCCGAAGAGTAGCTGTTGGTTGCAGTCTGGTTACGTTCCTTATAGTAAAATAAGGATTTTATAGAGGAGTTTGTGACTAAAAATATTATGTTTTAGAAACGTTCAGTTTGTACCACGCTTATTTATTTCAAATAAGAGGTCAAATCGATTCCGATAAAATATTAAAATAAAATAATTATACGTAATGAAATGACGTTTACGATATTTGGTAAATAAACAATTTTCTGTATTTGCGTGATGTAACAAATCTATAATCTCTTCGACTATTAAGAGTTCAGAGGTAAGAGGTCTTAAGCCCGGGTGACCTGATCTTAAATATTAGAATCGTGTTAACATCTCCGTGCGTTACAACCACAGGATTACTTAGGATTTTTTCACAGATACACATAATAATGATAATTATTATAAGAGCAAAAATAAAGGTACCCTATTAATATTTTGACATAGATTTTATTGCAAATGGAAGACGATATTTTGAAATTTTGGCATATTATTTGTGACACAAAAAGCCACATTCTGCAACCTACTATATATTTGCATATTTAGATTCCACATGAAATTCTTATTACAACGATGTATCACAATTGTTCTCTAAATGGCATCATACATCGAAAAAGTGAAAAAGCTAAGTTGGCAACTGCATGACTGTGTTTTCAAAAAATTCACCCAGTGGGCCTTGCATCTAATGTTTCACTTTCATTTTTTATTGTTGCATTTCAATAAAAGTTTATTCGTGCAAAAACCACTATTTTGAATTGAAAAATAATTTTTCGAAAAAACATAAAAAGCCCATGAATTTTATTCAATTCTTTTAACTAGTAACCATATTTATTTATTTGTACAACAAAGCTCAAAACATTAACCTTTCATTTGATGTATAATACATCTAATTTCGATGCTAAGATGAAGTTGATATTTATATGTATTGCTTGCTGATCCACTTACGAAACATCAAACTTTAACTAAATACGAAAAAAGTTCATATGTCTAGGCTACAATAATTTGGAGATAAACCGCTGAACAGGCAGTCGCACGAACGGGCGGGCGAATGAGTCTAATGGTTCCGTTTTTAATTTCTTTTGTATGAAAGCATAAAAATATCACTGAAATTGAAAAGCATTCTTTAAACGGACCATTTATCAGTCATACAATGTGTCATTCACTTTAAATTCTTGTACCACCTAAGTTAAATGATAATTATATCAACTCGTCACCAATAATTAACCGCTATATATGGTATTTAAACTCATTTAAGTTTAGCGGCAATTAAGCATTTCATTTATCGACAGCAAAGGAAAAACAGAGTAGACAGACTTGTTAACGTATTTGACTATTTATGGAAAATATACTAATTGGTCATGCACTTGTTTTCGATTTTATGATGCCGTTAACAAAAGGTCTGGGAAACAGCGGTCGTTCATAAATCCTCGAGATAAAAGTCAAAAGCTTTATACTTTCTCGTTAAGGTATGGTTTGTTAAAATTTTAATACTCGTGCAAAACAACAAATAACATATCTCTAATAACTAACGTAACATTTCAAAGTATTTAGCATAAAGTATCAATAAATATCTACATATATTCGGGTTTAAATAAGCAGGTTGGATGATTGTGCATGTGCCTTGAACTAAGCCCAACTTTGACCTGCACCTCCACATCTCTGACCAACGGTCAGCGCACATACATAAGCGCCGTTTAAATAGTTTAAATATTACAAACATTTTGCTGGACATATAATACCATATTACGTTCCAGCGGCCTTTACGATGAAAAAGAAAAGTCCTATTAATTAGGTTCGTTCATTCTAGGTGGTAATTTTTAAGAAACCATCAGAAGGTGATTTTCAGATCTAATCGTCTCCCGATTATGCTAACATAGTTGGTGAAACTTGATAGTGAGTTTTTGCATATTTTATTTGGCGAATGCGCAGGGATCCACTGGGAGTAACTTTCTGTCGCTGTAAATAGCCTTAAAAAAAATCACTTAAATGGTGCAAAAAATGTCGTCCTATTAAGAAGACCTTTGTGCATAAAATATGGATAGTGGAGTAGATGTAAAAATGAGCAAATAACGAGAAGGTTCAATTGCTTGCAAATCATATTTGTCTAAAATTTTGCAGATTGTTTATACGGCTTTTTCAGAATGCCATCAAAATTAAAACTTTGCACGTTTATTTTGGACGCATACGTATATTTGTTTGAAGAGAACTTGATTTTCTGCTTTTTTATGTCAAATAATAAATTAACGGCGCTCAAAAGTCATAGTCCAAATTCGCGGGTTTTAAATGTATACCTACAATTTTTATATCACTTACCCGCTGTTTCAGTATCTGCATATTTTCTTCAAACTAATTCATAATCGGCATAGTTAACTCCAAGGTGATGGCTATTGACGGGATAGGGGAAATGTGGGTATTGCAAACTAAATTTCGTTATTCTCCTCTTTTTACATCACAGCCGAACGTCCCTGAAGAAAATAGAAACATTAGTTTTATATACTACATTTTATAACTAATAGCAATAACTGATTTTAAACACAAGTAGTTCATTATGTAATTTTAAGAAGTCCATATATTATAATATACAGAGTATTTCAGAATGTATTTTATAGTCAATTCCCGTTATTTAAAAAATTAATCAAAAACGATTTCATATTGCATCCAAAAATATTGCTGATTGCGTACTTAAAACTTTCCTGCTTTTTCAATCCCCAAGGAACCACCCCTAACTACTTCTTTGAATTCCCACTTCATTCTAAGGACAGTAGTTATACCATACTTAATATTTAAAGTGGAATTTTCCATAGAAAAATGCACAATTTCTAAATCAGTTTCGTATGTCTACAAGACTGTACATACATTCTTAGTTCATATTAAAAAAAAAATGCTATGTTCTGAAA
Organism: Leptura quadrifasciata; assembly: GCA_963675555.1. Taxonomy (NCBI): domain Eukaryota; kingdom Metazoa; phylum Arthropoda; class Insecta; order Coleoptera; family Cerambycidae; genus Leptura; species Leptura quadrifasciata. The sequence goes on from OY776679.1 coordinate 110,281,923, forward strand.
ATTGTCTACAATGTAGCTCGTTCAATTGTCGATAATACGGGACTGCAAAATATACATACGGAATATTGTATATATACAAGTTCCGGGTTCGATCCCCGGTCGTGGCAGTGGAAATGGGTGGATGTCCCTTGTCTCTAAATGTATAGCCCCCTCCCACACAAGGCTCTTCTAGAGCCTTCCGGGATAAAGGGGGTCGTCATTACCTGTGGTGTATTTATTATTTATTATTATTATTATTATTATAGTAGGAGAAATCTAACATTTCCGGATGATCGTGAATATTGCTTGTCGAGGCGTAATTTAATAGAACCACACTTTTATGAAGGTACCTTAACAAAACAAAGATCTGAATTTTCTTATGAATACATTTCTCCTTTGGAGAAACGAAATTTAAAGATATGACAATATGATAGTGCGTCTCTCCATAATGCACAAATTGTCGATGGTTATTTAAATAACGTATTTTAAAATAGATGGATCGTTAATAGGCGTTCGATTAATTGGCCTGCAAGGTACCCAGATCTCACGCAATTAGATTTCTTCTTGTGAGGTTCTCTCAAAGATCTCGTGTATGAACTCAAATGTTTGAATTTGAACGACTTGAAATACAGAATTGGAGAGTCTTTTTGACGTATTACACTAGCTATGATTCGAGTTGCGGATACCAGGGAAATATACTGCGACGTTGTGAAGCATATGTGGAGTCTGTAAGGGGTAATTTATTTAAATCATTTTACGTGATAAAGGCGGACTTCCAGTATTAATATACAATTTGAAAACACCCTCATAAATTATTTAAAAATTGCTTTTAGACTTTTACTATAGAATTTGTAAAAAATACTTATACTACCTACATTAAGAGAACTTGCATGTTATACATGTATTCATCAGGTAAGTAATTACAATTACAAAACAGAAATATATAAACTATTAATTACTTCATATAAGTACACGCACTTTATTTTATTTTGAATAGGTCGTCGGTATATTACAGATAATAATGAAATCCACAGCAACAACTATACAGACAGGAAAATATGATATTAGTGTCCTTGCATACCCACATCGCCCCCATAATCTCTTGCCGGCAATATTAAACCCACGTAAAGAGCGTCTTTATAGAGAAACCAGTAAAAGTAAATTTCAAGCAACGTAGAGGTACGGGTATATAAGGAGAAGGTCATAGGTCTCAACCCGGCCCTGACCTACGACCTCTGCACGCCTTTGCTTTTGTATACACCACTCTGCTTACTCACACTTTGCGTTTTAAACTTGTTCTCTCAACAGAAGAAGCCTTCTTGGTGTTCTCTTAAACATAACCTAATATCCCCAAATTTTAACCGCGGTATTTTAAAATAATTCCGAGGCGATTTTATCTTAATTCCGCAGAAGCTACGTCAAGTGATCGTGCTATAAAGTGACAAAAAAAAAAAAATAAAAGTGCCGATGTAAATGCGCGTATACACGGTGTGGTGCGGAATAAGTGTTATTGTATTCATAGACATGATGGAAATGGAGATAAAATCTGAATCTATTTGGGAATTCTTTTTAAATGAATGTAAGTTGAAAGCTAGTAACTGCTTCGAATAAAGTATGTGCAATAGATGAAGTGTTGGTACAATTATACCAATAAGAATTCGTTAATTGCTTTAAAATTAAATGTTAATTATACAGGGTGTTGCATCATGAGAGGGACATAGCTTAATAGGAGGTAGAGAACATCAGTGGTAACCGGAACCTCCCATAGAAATGTCTCATTGGGCCTTCATTACGAAGTTACAGGGTGTTAAATAATTTTTGGCCAAACCTGTTTTTTGTCATAACTTTGACAGGGAATGAAATAACGGATTCATATTTGGTACGGCTAATGTACTAATGAGCCCCAAGAGGTACATGTATAAAAAAAAATATATCCAGGTCCGGACTCACTATAATTTATGTTTCTTCTTTGCATCAACAAAACATCACCCTGTATATATTTTTTTGAAATTTCGATACGATATTCGAAAAGAGCAAGAAAAAACAAACAAAATGGCCTATTTCATTTTTTTGTTACACCTTCGTGGTTATTTAAATACGTTGTTAAATGTGCAAGAAAATGGATTACAGAACCATATTAAATGAGAGGCACGTGAAATAAATAGTTTTATAACTAAAATTTGCAAAAATTCTATTGAGCCTAGGTGGTCTGGGTGAATCCTAATTCCGGCACGTTTTAAAGGTCCATTTTGGTAAAAAACTGTGGTCCTAATAAGTAATCGGGTATGAAATAACAAAATTTTTAATCAATCACAGTAGGCTTGTTCAAAGTGACAGATAATAAAAAGAAATCTCCTAAACAGTTGAATAATTGTTTGTTAATAATTTAATGTGTCAATAATCCGCATTTAGTTAGTGAAAACTTGTGAAAATATTTTAACTATGCCAGTAAAATTTACTAACGTGGAATATGCTGACATAATATTCATCTGTGATTTCTGTAATGGAAATGGTAGGTCGGCGGAAAGAGAATATCGGCTGCGTTTTCCTGGTCGTCGATGCCCTAATCATAAAACCTTTAGTACGGTGTTCCAGTATGCAAGACAACACGGAAAGTTTCCTACTTCTGCAGTTGTGGAGCGTGTTTTACAACAAGGTGTGCAGGAACAAAACAATATTATAAACGTAGTTCAAGAAAACCCAAATATGAGCACTAGACGAATCAGTTTGGCAACTGGTATTCCTCATTGGCGAGTATGGAGAACCCTAAAAAGAGAACGTTACCGTCCATATCATATCCAGTAGGTACAGCGTCTTCAACAAGGCGACGATATCCCCCGCCAGGCATTTTGTCATTGGTTGTCTAACCATCGCCCAGTCATTTACAGAACCTTATTTACGGATGAGGCACAATTTACAAGGGATGGAGTAAACAATTCACGAAATAATCATAAATGGGCACAGGAAAACCCACATGCGGTACGCCAACGCCGTTCGCAACACAGGTTTTCTGTAAATGTTTGGGTCGGACTTGTGAATAGACATTTGATAGGGCCACATTTTTTTGAAGAAAGATTGAATGGTGAAATTTACTTTGATTTTCTTCAAAACATTTTACCGAATATGTTAGAAAATATCGGTATAAGAGGCATGTTGTTTCAGCATGATGGGGTCCCACCACATTTTAACCTTCAAGTAAGAGAACACTTAAACAATGTGTATCCTAATAGATGGATTGGACGCGGGGGTCCACATGAATGGCCACCAAGATCTCCTGATTGTAACCCTTGTGATTACTTTTTATGGGGCCACTTAAAAAACGAGGTTTATAGCATTGAAATTGAAAGTAGACAACATTTAATCCAGCGCATCGTTACAACCTGCGACGAAATACGGAATAATCCAGAAATGATACGTCGAGCAATTGGTGACCTTTCTAAACGCGCAAGAAAATGCACAGAATGTGGGGGAGGACATTTCGAAAATTTACTTTAGTGTCAATTACGTTTTATTTTTAAACACATTTAGTTATTGTTTTGTTATTTATTGTTAATTGAATGGAAAATATTTTATTTATTTAGATTTTAGTTTGTTCTCTTTTCCAATTTTTATTAAATATAAAATGTTGATGATTTTCTTGATCAAAGTAACTGGTTGCTTAGGCCTAAATGGTTTAAATTAACTGTCACTTTTATTCTTTGAACAAGCCTACTGTGATTGATTAAAAATTTTTGTTATTTCATACCCGATTACTTATTAGGACCACAGTTTTTTACCAAAATGGACCTTTAAAACGTGCCGGAATTAGGATTCACCCAGACCACCTAGGCTCAATAGAATTTTTGCAAATTTTAGTTATAAAACTATTTATTTCACGTGCCTCTCATTTAATAGGGTTCTGTAATCCATTTTCTTGCACATTTAACAACGTATTTAAATAACCACGAAGGTGTAACAAAAAAATGAAATAGGCCATTTTGTTTGTTTTTTCTTGCTCTTTTCGAATATCGTATCGAAATTTCAAAAAAAATATATACAGGGTGATGTTTTATTGATGCAAAGAAGAAACATAAATTATAGTGAGTCCGGACCTGGATATATTTTTTTTATACATGTACCTCTTGGGGCTCGTTAGTACATTAGCCGTACCAAATATGAATCCGTTATTTCATTCCCTGTCAAAGTTATGACAAAAAACAGGTTTGGCCAAAAATTATTTAACACCCTGTAACTTCGTAATGAAGGCCCAATGAGACATTTCTATGGGAGGTTCCGGTTACCACTGATGTTCTCTACCTCCTATTAAGCTATGTCCCTCTCATGATGCAACACCCTGTATATTATTTCATATCGAATGCTTAGTTAATAACATTATTATTGCTGTATCATTCATTACACACTTGATGATATTTTGATCGAACAAGATGAATACATTTATTACAACAGCGCGTAGGAAGTAAGTTTACAAAAAAAATTGGTATACAAATCAGAGAGAATCCTGTTGGAAAATGAGTTTCCGAAGTATTTTAATTCTTTTCATCGGCATGCAGCAGGAGAACGCGGAAAATTATATTTTTTATTAAGTTCATGTGTCCGTTCGAGTCCTTTGGGACCCTGCGAATCGCATGCCTATCTATAATTATCATTTTTTAAATTTATTTTACTTTTTTTTATACATTTATTTAACGTCGGCCTATTTCTGCTACTGAGGCCTAACACCGACGCCTGTAGACGAGCTACCCCCAACCAGGAATTTTGCCGAACCTCTTCCCTTAAGAAGAGTAGGGATTTTTTTACTTGCCTAACGTTTAATAGACAAGGGACCGACGGCTTTACATCTCCTCCGAAGGATGTAGCCGCAATACAACGCTCGCCTAAGGTTGTATAGCTTCCGCGCATATACTGATATACAAGCCGCTGGAAGATGTGAGGCGAGGACGCGGTCTTCGTTGGAACGGTCACCCATCAAACTACTAACCGCGCCTTACGTTGCTTTACATCGCATATCGAAGTATATACATAGTAAAGACGCACCCACGCTCGCCTCTTTGTTTTACTTTCTTTTAATAAAAGGGCAAGCGTTCTAATATCAGAGAAAAATACTAAAATTTTGTTTTAGTGGAAGTGCAATTTTCCATACGACTGGAAAGCGTGCAGCGGACTAGTACCCGCTTTATTTGTTGTCACAAGGTACATTTTCACTCCTCCAAAAGGCATGCTGTAAGAAATCGGAATCAATCAACTGTCACCATCTCCCGGTCTAGAATTAAATGCTACTTGATCCCCAGTTGAATTAACTTCCTACAAATAAATTCTTAATCTTTATTTTATATGCAATTTTCATGCTATTTTAAATTATAATTTATCGTGTAATAACAAAAATTATTTATATTAGTTATTTCGTTAGTTGGATGGACATTTAATTACAACCAACTCTGGTCCCTAATTAGATCTCAAGACGTCTCGTCGGTCTTAGGAAATACTCATTAAAGGACAATTAAAAGCAAAAAGTGTATTAAACACAATCGTGTGCGATACAGAAAATAATAATAAATCAAGGTGTTTTTCTTTTCCAGATAAATCTCCTATCGCCGAAGCAGTCGACATATATGGTAAGCCAATAGATTTAACAATTAACCAACGTTGTAATTGTTTTCTTTCCCTAGTGTCAGCGCCAGATTCTCCAGTTCTACTAATACAATTTTTATTTCAGTCACAATAATGTTACCACTATCTCTTGTGTTATCTATCTTTTTCGCTAGCAATATCAGTATCTATGCAATTATCTACCGATTAACATTTGTTGTACGTGGCGATGTGAGCCAACCGGTGCATAAGAGGTCTAGTTAAGATTTTTTGCTGAGGAGCCTCAACCAGTGGAGTACAGCAGAAAATAATTAATTTAATCTGTTATCGATCACGACAAATGCGAACGATGAATATACGTTTGGTAATTAAATTACAGACAGATGTGCGCATTGCTTCTCTCGTTTATAATTAATGTATTGATAAATTAACAGATGCAGAACAAAATCCAAACTAAATTAAAATCGCCAACAATTAAATGTCGGTTGGGTATTGGGTTCCATAGCCTGATGTAGCATACAGCAGCCAAGCGTTATTTGCATATTATATTTAAAAAAATATATACGTAAATCCTTCATCAACGAAGATTATTTCAGATTACATAAAAAGTATTAATTTTCTGACTCTACCTCTCTCTGAAAACATGGTTCAGTTCCGTGATTTAGTTCTCGGATTGTTTTAATGCATTCCAAAACCATTAAGTTGAATTCAACTTGATAGGATCTACTAGTGTTTAGCTCGAATGGGAATCATTTAATCGCTTTCGGTACATCTACTGTTTTGTTTCATGAAAATAAATGGCATCCATTGTAGTAATTAGCTGATTATTTTAAAGTTTGCGTACGCTAAAGGATGCTTTATCCTTCGAAGTGCGTTAGGTGGGTTCTTGAAAAAGGTCTAGGTGGCATTTGATATGTGTGTGTCCAACAGACAACTTGGAAATTTAATATTCAAACTTGCTGGGTAGACTGACTGAACATAATTCGTAATATTTTAAGATTAACTAATGCGAAAGCAGATTTCGAATTTACTCCGAACAGCCTCATTGCAAAGGCTGTTAGTGGGGAAAAATATGAGATACACGAATATATTGTTAATTTAGTGTATTTTTATTATACGTTAAGCAAGAAAATGCGAAGTGAAGTATTTAATTATAGGTTTTGTTGCTTCGATGTAATTTAGTCAACTATATGCATAGGCGTGCATTTCAATAGAAACTATCCACCCTAAATAAATGGATATATTGATTTTTGCAAAAAATGTAAAAACACGCAATAAAAAGTAATAATAGAAGCACACGATGTCTTATGAATAGATCTGGGACTAGCTCCGCCCCGTTAGTCCCAATGCCGCTCCTACAATTTTATCAAATGGAACGCCCATATTACTTCCACGTCCAGTGGAAGTATAGTAACGCAAAAAAATAATTTTTTTTGTTGAAATAGGTTTAAAATGTAATGAAACGTCGAAATTTTAAATTTGAGCGAAAAAAATTTTCTGTCTGTCGGTCTGTTTGTAACTTTTTTGTGCGCACGTTTACTCTGGGACTGTTTATGATATTGACTTGAAATTTGGTACACTTATATATAATAACGAGATCTGGAACTAGATTATATTTTGATCTAATTCCGTTGAAGGGTTCGGGGGTAAATGGCGTAAATAAGGATAAATAGGCAAAGCAAGCAGGTAAGAGTCCATAAAATTGCAATTTAGGGCATGTACGAAAAGTGAAGGTCTCAAATTTTTTTTTAGAATTAGTGTGCATACAAGAACGAAACGTCTCAAAAAATTAGTTTGGCGTTAGCCACCAGTCGTCTATTTAGGACATATCCCAACTAAATATGGTGTAAAAGCAAACCTTTTCAAAGTTCACGCCATCTGAAATTTTCCCCAATAGAAAAATCCCAAAGAATTTAACTCATTCCTAGGTTTTGCTGGATATTACAGACGTTTCATCTCGAACTTTTCCAAAATTTTTAAACCTCTAACAAAACTTTTACAGAAGGACCTACCATTTAACTATGTTCCGTTGATTAATTTTAGAAGAATAGGAAGAACTAACTTGTAAGTCATAATATTTTCGTACGATTGACTGTTGTGTTATTTTTTTTTTTTATACATTTATTTAACGTCGGCCTATTTCCGCTACTGAGGCCTAACACCGACGCCTGTAGACGAGCTACCCCCAACCAGGAATTTTGCCGAACCTCTTCCCTTAAGAAGAGTAGGGATCTTTTACTTGCCTAACATTTAATAGACAAGGGACCGACGGCTTTACATCCCCTCCGAAGGATGGTATATCTCCTATACAACCCTCGCCTAAGGTTGTATAGCTTCCGCGCATACACTGATATACAAGCCGCTGGAAGATATGTGAGGCGAGAACGCGGTTTCCGTTGGAATGGTCACCAATCCAAGTACTAACCGCGCCTGTTGTGTTATTCTTTTATGTATGTTGAATTCATCAAAGTGAAAACAAAAATGAATAATTTTATTTTGATTAACGTTTACGTCTTTTTTTGCATTCAATAGCTGTCTTATTTGTTTCTAGAATTTTATTTCTATTACTAATTTATTGTTATTAGAATATACTTATTTTTTTTTATTTTCAGTGCGTAATACTTTATGATATATTATTACTGTATGTACATTAGTCATTTTCTGGATTTATTATTTTAAGAATTTTGGGTTATAAATATATTATAAATTATTATATTATTTGAAATTTCTGCAGGTATGCCCACTGTTTATCAAATTCCCACTACACTAAAATCTACAAATACTTTGTTAAATATTCAAGATCTCCTAACCTCTTCATCACTACTGTAAGTATTTACATCATGACCACGAAAGACATATTGTTAGAAGAAAACTAAACTCTATAAATCACACATCAAAAATATAATGCAGTCGACATGACAGTTGCCATACTTTTAGTTAACCAGTACCTTACCTACCGGTTTTCTTAACCATAAGATAACCACGACCTTGAAATTAAGTAGGCATTGTGAAACATATGGCTTATCTCCCAACTATTAGTCAATCAGTGATTGTGAAACCGAAAAGGAATAGTTTTTCTTTAACAGAAAAAAAATATTTCTTATCAATTTTATCTTTTATTTATATTTATAAGTATGGGCAATTTGATCGAATAATCTAGGCAAATGAATTCAAATTAATTTTACCTGTAGCTCCCAAACTATAAATTTTATCCCCCAAAATTGACACATTTTTCTAATAAGCTCTTCGAAGAGAACTAATGACTCAAAAAATAGGGGACATTCCGTTAAAAAATGTAGGGGTTGCTCTGGGGGCGACGGGGTGAAACGAATCTTAGACTTACTCATAGAAAAGTGCTTCCTCCTATTATTATTTTTTTATATGTTTTTCGTTTCTTTTTCTGCAAAAATCAGTCACTTAGGGTGGATAGTTTTCATTGTACATTCACTGTATATTTTGACAGACATTCTAGTAGACTCCAAATGCTGAATATGGTAGATAGACGAAAATTCATATTCAATCCCTCAGACTAAATGGAAGGTAGTTTATCTTATTGACCGTAAGAATTGTCATCCTCATGGTAGAAATAAAACGCGAATCAACACTAGAGAATCCAATTTAACACATTATAGCGGCGGAGAGTTTCAAAGGAATTAGTCAAACATTTTATTCTGCTTTAGACACTATACGGGAAACATTTTATTTTTCTAGCAGTCAAAAAAGTTGTATTATGGCCCGTAAACACAACTACAATAAAAATTAATGGAATTCATGGCATTAGCGCCAGTAGCGTCGACGCTGACTTTCTCTTCTTCTGTTCACCGCTTGATCAAATTGTGAATGAAATTCCGTTAAATCGCATCATTTCGAAGGTAAATCGGGGTAGGATAACTTTTTGTACTACGCCAATGAGGCAGAGGCAAAGCACCTGGTACTTACATACGAACGGCTTAATTTGTTAAGTAAATATACATCTCGAGGTTACTGACAGTTCATATAGCTATCAATTTGGAATTGCAGCAACGTTATTTTACCAATAAGGTAATAGTGATAAATATAAAAGCGAGTAATTTGAACTGCATATCTCTCAGTTATTTCAGAATCAAGTAGTTCGTTCGATGAAGAAGCAGTTGCTGTTCATCCATTTCCCCAACATAAACAGTGCCATCCAATGTATCAAGTGAGAGCGGCTCGATTGATTGTTATACTAACTACTAACTATTGTACTAAATTTTGGATATACAAATTTGTGAAAGTACAGTAGTAAATTTCGAAAAAGGATGTTAAATTGTTTCCTTGATAAGAAACATGGCGGATCGTTGTATACACAAAGCAACATGTTGAGAAAATCTCGCTTTTTATACATACAGGGCGTGTCACCATATTAAGGGTGGTTCTTGAGTGACTGGCTTACTGGCTATGCGCTAGTGAGAAGTACAGAAAACAGATACGATTTCACAATGACCTTTATTATATCCCGAATTAAATAAAATTTAGGTCTGCATAATTCAATACCTCCACTGAAAAAATATCAGAGCTGGGGCTGAGTTTTTTGCACTTACCTAATAATATCACTCTGTATACATTTTGGACAATTTTCAATATCAATTTGTATAATATTCTAATAAAGGTTCATATAGTTACTTTTTTTGGTACATTTTTAACTGTTCGATAATTAACAACTGAGTTTCACAATTAATTAGTTTGTGGGAAATGTATTAGACATGTCGCAGCGAATTACAATTTTAATTTCATCAATAAACACGTAAATATTACCGGCGCATCCACCAATATATACACACGTCAATAATTTCAAAAATTTTGTGATACATACGTGCCATCGTTGCATTCAAACTAAAATCCGAATAGTACACACAGTTAATTACATTACACTTTATATATTCTATAAGGGATTGGTGGAGAATGTATGGGATGGGACATGTCATAGTGAATTACGTAAATATCGTTTTCGGTGTGTGTTTTAACATTAACACAACAGTATTCAAAGTAAAATTCATATGCAAAATATAAAAAAAAAAAATTAAAGATTATATTCTTATTAAGAAAACATTTTTTATTAGTTGCTCAGTATCCTATAATAAAATGTCAACGGTAATTGTTAACCAACAAAGTTTCTAGTTGTTTTATAACAAACGATTACAAATGTCATGACAAGTTGTTTTATTATTGATCAGGGATATAATCAAACTTGAGTACATTCTTAAGTAGTGGGTTCAGTATTATGAAATTTGAGCTCGATCTGATTTATTCAGCCAAGAATTTTACTTTTAATGATCGCCATAAATAGGGTTTCCTCTTTGCTTTGCTTTTAAATCTTAGCTTGGTAGCTAACTGGTGTCGGGTCTGCAAACCTGCAGGATGTGCCGTGCTACCTTCAGTTACCCGGAGCAACGGATGCTACAAGACCTATCCGACCTATCGCGCTAATTACCGACTGCGCGGTACGACCCGTAATTCATAATGCGATTTTTCTGTTTTATTTTTATTAGCAACAAGCGAAGCATATGTATACAGGCACTGTTCACGAAGCGGTGACGTCAGTCATTTTAAATCATCAGAACCAAAATCTTTTTAATTTTAGAACGGCAGATAAAAGGAGAATTTTATTAACAAAGAAAATATGCATTCATGTTCCGGATTTGATCTAGATCTTAATAATAATTATCACTTGATTTAGCGAATATGCTATTAAAAACATTTGTAGATCGCACTAACATACCAACGATTAAAAAAACCGCTGCTCAAGGAATCACCACTTCCACATCCATATTTTATATCCAAGACTATACAGACTAAATTTCAATGTAATACTCCCTTTAATAATAGGGTGGGAGTGAAAATGGAGGTGGTAGAGGGGGTAGCTAACGCCAAAAAAATTTATTAAGACGTTTCGTTCTTGTATATACACTAAATCACATTTTATTTTTTTTATTCCCTTTCACAATAGTGGGGGGTGACTAATGCCAAAAAAAATTTTGAGACCTTGACTTTTCGTACATGCCCTCAATTGCAATTTTATGGACTCTTACCTGCATGCTTTGCTTATTTACCCTTATTTACCCCCGAATTATTCAACGGAGTTAGATCAAAATATAATCTGGTTCCAGATCTCGTTATAATACATAAGTGTACCTAATTCCAGGTCAATATCATAAACGGTTCCACAATAAACGTGCGCATAATAAAAAGTTACAGACAGACATAAATTTTTTCGCTCAAATTTAAAATCTCGACGTTTCATGACATTTTAACCTATTTCAACAAAAAAAAATTTTTTGCCTTACTATACTTCCATTGGACGTGGAAGTAATAAAAGCGTTTAATAAAAACTGTCGACTGCAAGACGACAACTTCTATCGTTGACTAAATGCACCTTTTAATAAACTTGAATATAATGGTAAACTATTAATAATTTAGAAATATATTTACATTTCACTAAATTAGGTTAATTCAAATTAAATTCGTCCAGACACAGGTACCCAGTACTTTCGTGGGATTTTCTGTTCATTAATCCATACCATTATGTATTGATAAGTGTTATTGTTTGTGAGTATTTTTTCGATTAACAAAATTATATTATTACTGTTATTATTTCCGTATAACACGATTCAAACAAACGCCAGAGAAGTAGGGTAATTAATGAAGCGATAAGACGGAAATTAAAAATGTACGTAGTAATAAAACTGTTAAATTTGTCTTCACGTATAAGACATCAAAAATTCATAAGGACGCGGTGTTGGCAACGCTGGCTGAATTGACCAGAGGCGATGCCGATGCCGGTCGGCGAGCGGTGGCCAGCGTGACCGCGCTAGATAATGCTCTGCTTCCGGTGACCTGCCTGCGTAACTAACAGCAAGGTTTACTTCTTGCTCTCATTATATTGTTTTATCTCCACGATAGTTTGTTAAGTACGTATACGAAGGTAATAATTATCATTTATTTTTAATAACGCATCGATACCGAGAAGGATTTTCTAAACAGAATCCTTCGGATTCTTGCAGTAAACATAGGCTGTGGGTACATCCCTTCTAATATACGTATGAAAGTTGCGTGCCTATGTTAACATTTTTTTCGAATATAGTTACCTAGTTCCATTTATCTGAATCATAAGAATTTATTAGACGTTAAGAAACAAAAATGCTATGTATATTATTAAATAATCTTTATTTCTTTGGCTAAATTGTTAGGTCTATTAAAAGTTATAGTGCTTACAGGAACTAGTTGACAAAAACTTTTTTAGCCGTCCGGCCTTCTCCTAATGGCAATAAATTAAACTGATGCAAGTAGAAATACTTTTGTTTTTCTTTGAGCCCACGCCAAATATCTCGCTTAATATCTATTTCAGAAAAATAAGTTTTTAGAAAGTTATCCCATTTTTGTGAGCTTATATTTCAGTAAAAAGAAATTTGAAATCCATAACCTACTTTGTGAGATATATTACAAAAACCTGAAAAATAGGAAAACCACAAACGGTTATAGCTTCCTTATTTGAGGAGATACGAAAAAAGTTAGGGGGATGAAAGTTGACGGCAAAGACAATAAGAATAATAATGTGCATCAAAAAATTCGAAAAACGCAGTTGGCTTTGACATACGCTCTTGTGCAAAAATGAAAAGATCAAATCTCAAACCAGGCCATGACACCATTAATTCCGTTTATTTTTTCTCTTTCCAACGATATAAAACATATCACAAAAATTTTAACTGATAATGTCATTATTTAATATTTTACGAAAACCACATTGAATCGTAAAAATCAATAATACTAAAAATTCACTGTATAATAATTATAATTCAGTAGTTATTTATTACAATTTAATACAAACAAACAAATATCTCATAAATAAAAATACAAGTACAAAATGAACATCTAAAAAACGAAAAACTATGTATGTACCTACTAGGTACCATACTGAAAAGAAAATGTGTGTATGCACAAATTCCCAAATTGTGCACCATGCATTCTAATACACAAACGTGCTCTACGAGACACCTCACGCATTACATTTTGGGGCATTTCAGGAGTAATTGCCTCACATGTGTTTCTAATTCTGGTTTTGATGTCCTCAATATTTTCAGGGGCAGTTTGAAATACCTTGTCTTTAATGTAACCCCAGACGAAAAAAATAAAGGGAGTAATATCTGGTGATTGAGCTGGCCTATCCAGCTATCTGGCATAACTTGATTTAACTAATTTGTACATATTACAGCAGTGTGAGGCGGCAATCTTGTTGAAAATATGAACAATTTAATATTTCTGCCACTGTTAATTCATAAAGAAAATCTTGAAATTCGTTTTGCAAGAAATTAAGGTATCTTCGAGTAGTTAATTTGCTATCATAAAAATAAGGGCCAATTACTTTAGTCCCTAAAAGATCCATCCAAACATTCGTAGAAAATCTTTCTTGGAAAGCAGTCTCTCTGCACCAATGTGTATTTTCTCGTGTTCACTTATAATGCATATTTCTATTTAAAAATCCATTATTATTATTATTACATATCAGCGGGCATTCTCTTTTTTGTTTAACAACCATCTACAAAATATTACTCTCCTCGGCTTATCTCCCTCATGTAAATGTTGAACTTTCTTCATTTTGTAGCATCGAAATCGGTTTCTCTGAATTTGTCTCAAAGAGGTCTCTGCATTTTGGTTAACATAATTCAATACTTACATTAACCGCAACCTGCCCTCGCCCTACTACTTTTTTTGAAAATGAATTTAGATTTTGAACTAACTTCCTGAACATAGTTCGATTTGGCTGCGGAGCACGGAAATCTATCTCCGTAAACCGTGACTGTTATCTGAGCGTCAAAATTGCACTAACAATAAATGCTAACCATATCGAATTTGTTATTATTGGTTTACACCATAATTACTGATATAAAACTTGTCTTAGAACTCGACAACGCAACGTACAACACTGACAATCTGTCAAATTTGTTAATAACTGCATACAACTTTTTTCACTAATCATGGCATAGCTGATTTTTACGATTCAATGATATGAATTGTGGTTTTTTGGAAAATATCAAATATTGACACCATCAGTTAACATTTTTGTGACATGGCGTACATTGAGATTTGTTCTTTTTATTTTTGCACAAGAGCGGATGTCAAAGCCAACTGCGTTTTTCGAATTTTTTGATTCACATTATTATTCTTATTGCTTTTGCCGTCAACTTTTATCCCTTTAACTTTTTCGTATCTCCTCAAATAAGGAAGCTATAACCGATTGTGATTTTCCTATTTTTCAGGTTATTATAATATATCTCACAATGTAAGTTATGGATTTCAAATTTCTTTTTACTGAAACATAGCTTACAAAAATGGGATAACTGTTTCTAAAACTTTATTCTTCTACAATAGATATTAAGCGAGATATTTGACGTGGCCCTCGTAAAATAGACAGACGGTATATGTATATTATGTTATTAATGGCACAATTTACTAATAAACGTCAATAATCCAGTAATAAACGGAGTAGACATTTAAATACAAATTACCTAATAGTTGGAGCCCAATTATTAATACGCACACCTATCGACGTGTATACAAAAATTGATCGAACCTATTATTTATGAAAATTTATATACAAATTAACATTTACAAATCCGAGCAAAATATACCTGTTATACATTTTACAACCTTGACAAGACGAGCGAAGGGCGTGTTGACTTTGTTTAAGTCACGGGTGAGTATTTTAACGTACGTCTTGTATAGCGTCTTATTGTAAGCCTCCCGTTGACTCCTATCGTCACTTTGCTTAAGTTATGTCCTCTGCTTCTCTTTTTAATAAAGCGAAAGCAGAGGAGGACTCCGGTCAATTTCGTTAACTCGAACTGGGAATAAAATGAATAAAAAATTAAGGTGCATTCTACTAGTTCATCTTCGTCTATAAATGAATCAATTTTCGATGCATCAATTGGAATAGGGTAATTAATCCAGCCGAGCCAAAATTTCGTCGATTACTTTTTCTAATTCTAGACTGTGTTATATTGCATAATATTACATCGATTAAGTAATTTTCGGTAATCTGTTTGTAAAAAATATGGTTGTTAATTATTATACAGGACGTTGATGTAACACCGACAGAAAAAGTGTTACTCATCTTCAAATGAATCGTGTATTTGGTGCAAGTTTTCAATAGTTTGTTGCTTACAAATTGAAAGCTATTTGAACAGAATCCGTAGTATTTATAAGTTTTGTCGTCAGAACCTAATGTCATTTAAATACGTTAAATAATAATAATTTGTATAGCAAAACCAAATTAAGTGTCAAAATAAAATAATGGAACTTTTAACGATGTGTACAAAAACAGCATATTTTCAACTGGGAAACGATTTCTAGCAACAGAATATCGACATGGCAATGGGGTCTCCTTTATCACCAAACTTAAACAACATATTTTACTGAAATTTACTGAATATTTACTGAAGACTTTGAAAATATAGGTGTTCAAAATTGTATACACAAACCGGTTGACGATATATTTGCAATCTAGCTTCATGAGGTCGATTTACTAGCAAAAAGTCTTCTACTAAATTTACTTCAGAACTAGAAAATATGAACAAACTGCCGTTTTAGAAGTTTTAACTATAAGAGCAATTAAGATTATTGAAACAAACGTTTACAGAAAACCAGAAAAACAACCCATACAAACAGATATTTATATTTAAATCAAATGAGTTATCAAATGTTAAAAGTGGCGTTATAAAATATTCATATGATTATTAAACAACGAGAAACAATTTATCAAAGAGGTTCTATTAAATAACCAATATCCTGAAGTCTTCTTTAATAGAACTTTCGTAAATATTGAAAATAAAAATAATCAAGTACGACAGACATCGTTTATCCTTATTTTTATTATAATTTGTATTGGTTGACAAAAAAATTGTCTCTGACTGTTCCATTGACATAAACGTCACATACGTAGGGATTATATTTTCAATATACTGGTTAATTTTATTTTGTGCAAATTTTATAATATTGAGAAGAATGAGAAGACACATGTTGAATATGATGATTGCTATATTTGCAATTTTAATTATTTCTCGATGATCCCAGATTTATCGGTGAAACGCTAATCTCGAGGAGCACTGTAAAAATAATTCGTTAGTTTGTTTACTCACAGAAATTAAAAACAATCAAATATGACCCTTCCATGATTGGAGATAACTAATTAATATATAGATCTTAATCGAACTTGACGACGTTATCGTCCAATTACGTTAAGAACTTGCGCAAACTCCGCAAGTTATGAAAAAAATGTGAACCTAAACATCGAAAAGATGTGCATCAAGTCATAGAACTGAAAAGCATGAGCCTAATAATACGCGTGGTATTCCAACACGTCTTGTTTTTATGTAATTTCGATAGATAATTTGATGCCACCGTCATGCCAGTCCAATCCTGCACGGTATGCGCTAGTTTTTTCTCATTTTATTCACATGAACCTGTTTTGTTGACCAATAAGCTACTGTTATCCATTCCTCTCCATCTGCCTTCATTCGAGTCTTCTGTCTCCTTCCTTCGCTGCTAAATCCTTTGACTTTTGTTCGTTTCACTCCTGACAGGTAAGGTCATTAGGCCCCATCTTTATCCAACTCATTAACGATTAGTATCTCGCTCTTATTTCACGTACAAAGGTCGAGAGGTTTTTTATTTATTCTTTAACCAATAATTTTATCTTACCAGAGTTGGTGCGTGCGAGAGAGAGCCGCCTAATTTATTTACAACTATGTATGATGAACGGCACAGGTATCTCGTGTTATAGGATCTAGCAACTATGAAGGCTCTTGTATTTTTTATGTGGCATTTCATTCATAATTTTTGATGTCTAGGAGCGCGCATAGAATTGAACTTTTTTCAGGTGGTACAAATCAGAACCGTTTACAATCGTACACAGATTATGTAATTGGAAATAAAGCATCGGCCGCCAAATAAGGAGGAAATCTCCAAAACAACTAAACAGTTTACAACTCTACATAATATGCCTTTTCGTTTTTATGTTTTTTAACAATAAGAACTATGATCTTTGCTAAGAATATTTTACACTAGTCCTGAAAGATTTTTAAAAAAATCGAAGCGTCGACATAGTGTAACATTTTGAATTTTTATTATCCTAAAGCCGGTGAAAAATCCCCCAACAAAGGTCCGAAGGATACGAATTTAAATAATATATCCAAATTTATTTAGAGTGGACAGTTTTCATTGAACTGCCCTGTATAAAGAATAGCGTAGTACCAAAAATAATTAATAATACTAAGGTGAAATTATTGGAACTACTCTCTGCGACCTAACCAAAGCTTTTGATTGTGTAGAACATACTATTCTGATACAGAAACTGAAATTATATGATGTAGGTGCAATGAGCCTAGAGTTGATAGAGAGCTACCTAAAAATCAGAGATATCAAAAAAAATTATGGAGGAGAGTACTCTAAAAGCAAAGAAGCAACTTGTGGGTTTCCACAAGGTTCATTACTGGGTCCCTTGCTCTTTTTAATTTACATGAACGATATCTCTGTTGCTACCACTGACTCTGAGCTAGTATTTGCAGATGATACGACAATAATAAATAAGACTAAGAATCCAAATAAGCTGGAAAGTGGTGTTGAAAGAAGTATTATGGAACTTGATGATTAGTATACTGCAAATCGCTTAAGTCTAAATTTAGGTAAAACTGAAAAAAATGTTATTCATTACGTAGCGATCAAATACAAAAAATCCACAATCGGTTACATTTCTTGGCGTCACGTTTGATAATCAGCTGAAAATGTTGAAAGAATCTCAAAAAAAATATCCAAAAATATAATCTGTTAAAAAACTTCAAATAGAGCACTGAACAAAACGTCTGCACAATAGCATAATTAAAATTATTTAAATTATGCTCTAACTTTCTTAAATAAACTCCCACCGGAGGTAAGAATTTTAAATTTCATTAAATATAAAACAGTAGTAAAATACTACTTATTAAAAAATCCCTTGGGGCGAGCGTAGGTACGTCTTTACTATGTACATACTTCGGTATGCGATGTAAAGCAACGACAGGCGCAGTTAGTACTTGGATTGGTGACCATTCCAACGGAAACCGCGTTCTCGCCTCACACATCTTCCAGCGGCTTGTATATCAGTGTATGCGCGGAAGCTATACAACCTTAGGCGAGGGTTGCATAGGAGATATACCATCCTTCGGAGGGGATGTAAAGCCGTCGGTCCCT
Organism: Leptura quadrifasciata; assembly: GCA_963675555.1. Classification (NCBI taxonomy): domain Eukaryota; kingdom Metazoa; phylum Arthropoda; class Insecta; order Coleoptera; family Cerambycidae; genus Leptura; species Leptura quadrifasciata. The sequence continues at coordinate 110,300,730 of OY776679.1, forward strand.
TGTCTATTAAATGTTAGGCAAGTAAAAGATCCCTACTCTTCTTAAGGGAAGAGGTTCGGCAAAATTCCTGGTTGGGGGTAGCTCGTCTACAGGCGTCGGTGTTAGGCCTCAGTAGCGGAAATAGGCCGACGTTAAATAAATGTATAAAAAAAAATCCCTTTTATATTGACGATTTTGAGAAACAAACATTAATACTAACAATACTCCATAGTGCCTATCTATTTCTATATCTATTTTAACAATACTCTATGTGATTTTGCACAATTTTTTATTACCTGTATATTTTGTCTAGTGTGTAAGCGTTCTTATTTTTATCTTAATTGTTCTGTAAGCGATACCAGAATCAATTTTGTAGACTTGTGTAAAAAAATATATTTTTTCAGCACTAATAAACTAACTTCATCTAAATTTTCATTCATATGTAATTCAATCATATTTATGTAGTAACAATAATGTCACGAAAATATATTTCACAAAACACAAAAACCGTCAAACCGTTTCGTCAACAAATTTGGCATAATCGGGAAACCACATTGTAAACTTTTGATTAACTTTATTTTTAATCACTGTAGATTATGCATAGCGAAACGTGTTTGAGTATAGTGGTTCCGCCTAGCTCCCTCAACAAAAAAATTATAACCAAAAATACTAATTTCCTACAAGGTCTCTCTTGAATATAGCATTTTAACGGTAGGTATATTTTTTATTCTCTTCATGCAGTTCCGTCCGACGTTACTAGTTTCGACTATCAAGATTAGTAAAGTCAACGATCAGATTAATATTATCTTCGGGCCGCAAATTAAAATATATCTCAATCGTAATTTCCAAATGAGCAAAAGGAATGACCGCGATAAATATCTTGGACACCCCATAAGTCCAGCATGGCAGCGCGGTGCGGTCTCCGCAATCACTTGATCTCCCTGTGAGGTAACAGGTAGGCGAAGGGTATCGGCCATAGGCGTCTATAAAAGTATCATTTTACAGAATGGAAGCCTAATGACGGCAATTTGAAATTTCTGTTATATTAAGTAGGTAAGTGATGTAAAATAATAGTATACCCGGTAGGGAAAGCCTAACTTTCTCGGACTACCGTGAATCTAATTCTGATCAGCTAGTGATATAATGATTTCCTCCTCACGGGAAGTCAACAACAATCTCAAAAAAATATAGTAAAACCATCATATCATACTGTATATCAAATGACAAGATTATGTAAAGAGAAATAGATAATAATCTCAAAAAGCAAAAGTTAGAAATTGTTTAAAATTATACAATAAGTATCAAATCTCGCTTACCTCATGTCTTAATAAATAAATATTCCCTTCTACTACCGAAGAATTTCAAACCATCTAAAAATCTGTATGCAAATATTCTTCATTCTCATCCGAAATTCTCAGAACAATACACAGATTATTCGAAATAAAAACTCTACTATTATTATTAGGTCCCATTTCTGAATACGATGATCCAATCCAGCTTTATTTGTGCCGTACTATTACAAACACAAAATATTTGCTTTCTTATATTTCTTCAATTTTGCTGGAAATAAATCTAATATTACGTTCTCTGTAGTTTCCATAGTATGTGGTGGTCGTGGAGAAAATAATATATAAACTAGATTGAAAGAGAACACTATTTTTCCCTGAATATGTTTGTAGTCCTTAGACACAGCAATTTGTGTAAAAACTGTGTGTAAGCTACGACGAGGAATAATAACGAAATAACCTTTAACTCAGTTCACAATTTCGCGTACATTGTGCAGGACATTTGTTAATATAATAGAAATCTAAAGGATTTTTGCTATCATCAAGGAGTTAACCTTTTAATCGACAAGCTTTGGAACACCACATGACAGATAATTCCACCAATATTTAGGGCAGGCAAGCAAGGCGCCATTTATGTTCGTGGATTTAAAATGTTTTTGAGATTTCTATATACAGGGTGTTGCATCATGAGAGGGACATAGCTTAATAGGAGGTAGAGAACATCAGTGGTAACCGGAACCTCCCATAGAAATGTCTCATTGGGCCTTCATTACGAAGTTACAGGGTGTTAAATAATTTTTGGCCAAACCTGTTTTTTGTCATAACTTTGACAGGGAATGAAATAACGGATTCATATTTGGTACGGCTAACGTACTAACGAGCCCCAAGAGGTACATGTATAAAAAAAATATATCCAGGTCCGGACTCGCTATAATTTATGTTTCTTCTTTGCATCAATAAAACCCTGTATATATTTTTTTGAAATTTCGATACGATATTCTAAAAGAGCAAGAAAAAACAAAGAAAATGGTCTATTTCAATTTTTTGTTACACCTTCGTGGTTATTTAAATACGTAGTTAAATGTGCAAGAAAATGGATTACAGAACCCTATTAAATGAGAGGCACGTGAAATAACTAGTTTTATAACTAAAATTTGCAAAAATTCTATTGAGCCTAGGTGGTAAATCCTAATTCCGGCACGTTTTAAAGGTCCATTTTGGTAAAAAACTGTGGCCCTAATAAGTAATCGGGTATGAAATAACAAAATTTTTACTCAATCACAGTAGGCTTGTTCAAAGAATGAAAGTGACAGATAATTTAAACCATTTAGGCCTAAGCAACCAGTTACTTTGATCAAGAAAATCATCAACATTTACTTAACAAAAATTGGAAAAGAGAACAAACTAAAATCTAAATAAATAAAATATTTTCCATTCAATTAACAATAAATAACAAAACAATAACTAAATGTGTTTAAAAATAAAACGTAATTGACACTAAAGTAAATTTTCAAAATGTCCTCCCCCACATTCTGTACATTTTCTTGCGCGTTTAGAAAGGTCACCAACTGCTCGACGTATCATTTCTGGATTATTCCGTATTTCGTCGCAGGTTGTAACGATGCGCTGGATTAAATGTTGTCTACTTTCAATTTCAATGCTATAAACCTCGTTTTTTAAGTGGCCCCATAAAAAGTAATCACAAGGGTTACAATCAGGAGATCTTGGTGGCCATTCATGTGGACCCCCGCGTCCAATCCATCTATTAGGATACACATTGTTTAAGTGTTCTCTTACTTGAAGGTTAAAATGTGGTGGGGCCCCATCACGCTGAAACAACATGCCTCTTATACCGATATTTTCTAACATATTCGGTAAATTGTTTTGAAGAAAATCAAAGTAAATTTCACCATTCAATCTTTCTTCAAAAAAATGTGGCCCTATCAAATGTCTATTCACAAGTCCGACACAAACATTTACAGAAAACCTGTGTTGCGAACGGCGTTGGCGTACCGCATGTGGGTTTTCCTGTGCCCATTTATGATTATTTCGTGAATTGTTTACTCCATCCCTTGTAAATTGTGCCTCATCCGTAAATAAGGTTCTGTAAATGACTGGGCGATGGTTAGACAACCAATGACAAAATGCCAGGCGGGGGATATCGTCGCCTTGTTGAAGACGCTGTACCTGCTGGATATGATATGGATGGTAACGTTCTCTTTTTAGGGTTCTCCATACTCGCCAATGAGGAATACCAGTTGCCAAACTGATTCGTCTAGTGCTCATATTTGGGTTTTCTTGAACTACGTTTATAATATTGTTTTGTTCCTGCACACCTTGTTGTAAAACACGCTCCACAACTGCAGAAGTAGGAAACTTTCCGTGTTGTCTTGCATACTGGAACACCGTACTAAAGGTTTTATGATTAGGGCATCGACGACCAGGAAAACGCAGCCGATATTCTCTTTCCGTCGACCTACCATTTCCATTACAGAAACCATAGATGAATATTATGTCAGCATATTCCACGTTTGTAAATTTTACTGGCATAGTTAAAATATTTTCACAAGTTTTCACTAACTAAATGCGGATTATTGACACATTAAATTACTAACAAACAATTATTCAACTGTTTAGGAGATTTCTTTTTATTATCTGTCACTTTGAACAAGCCTACTGTGATTGATTAAAAATTTTGTTATTTCATACCCGATTACTTATTAGGACCACAGTTTTTTACCAAAATGGACCTTTAAAACGTGCCGGAATTAGGATTCACCCAGACCACCTAGGCTCAATAGAATTTTTGCAAATTTTAGTTATAAAACTATTTATTTCACGTGCCTCTCATTTAATAGGGTTCTGTAATCCATTTTCTTGCACATTTAACAACGTATTTAAATAACCACGAAGGTGTAACAAAAAAATGAAATAGGCCATTTTGTTTGTTTTTTCTTGCTCTTTTCGAATATCGTATCGAAATTTCAAAAAAATATATACAGGGTGATGTTTTATTGATGCAAAGCAGAAACATAAATTATAGTGAGTCCGGACCTGGATATATATTTTTTTTATACATGTACCTCTTGGGGCTCGTTAGTACATTAGCCGTACCAAATATGAATCCGTTATTTCATTCCCTGTCAAAGTTATGACAAAAAATAGGTTTGGCCAAAAATTATTTAACACCCTGTAACTTCGTAATGAAGGCCCAATGAGACATTTCTATGGGAGGTTCCGGTTACCACTGATGTTCTCTACCTCCTATTAAGCTATGTCCCTCTCATGATGCAACACCCTGTATAACAGCTATATTTGTCGAATTATTTTGAAAAGTCTTTTAACGTTATTTAATACTATGCGGACTAGTAGCAAATGCAGTTGCTTTATTTTTTGTAAGACAGACTGTTTTGTTTGTTCCTTCAACATTTAGGTGTCATGAATTTTGCCCTGAGTTATCATGCAAATCAGATAATTGTAAGAGAAACGCACATATTTTGTAACGATTTTACAACGTCTCTCCCCTTATTACCGGTACGGAGCGCTCATGGGATCGAGGGTCAAGAAGAAGGGTATAAAAAGTCTGTAACCTGGGGACATCTCCTAATTGGCAGCACAACCTGTTATATTATCAAGAATCTGGACCAGAACATTTCGATGAGTCGATGCATGGCCTCCGAAATAGCTGATGACCGGATATGGCCCTGTTGGCTTCTTGCCTTTGCCGTACCACCACCGTAGGAATTGAAAAAGACTCGGCTTGGCTGGGGTCAAACTTAATGAGCTTTTGTAACGATGATGGTTAGAAGTAGCTTCATTATAATGTTATAAATAAGAAAACACTTTCGTCGGTGAACCTTCGTGAAAATTAATTCTGTTACCATTAATATTTTCACCTATATAATTGAGTAATATTTCAACTGTAGTTTGTAACCAATCGCCATAATCAGCGAATTTCAATAATTATTATGGATATGTCGAAAACTTCAATTGTACGTCAAAGGGTCAATGGGTTTACGACTAACAAGTAGCACACATAAAAATTTATTTATTATCATAAAACTTGTATTTCTAATATCCATTTTAATAACAATATACATGACCACAGCGCAAATGAAATCTGTACGTACAAAGCGTAGTATGTGGTAGTATTTGAAAATAAAGTATACTTGATTTAACTCGATTAAAATAACCTTATAATTAAATAAAAAGAGATTAATTAATGAAATTTCCAAATACATTTTTTTTGGAAGACTTTTTCTTCACAACGTTCTATCCAAAAAATAAATGATATTTGCTTTCTTGAAACCCTTTACTTAACATAATCTTAATATTATCTTTCTGCACCATGGAGTTAAGAAGTAAGGAAGAATAAGTGAGTCATCATAAAAATTTAAATGTAATATAAAAATGGATACTAAAAATTACATATATATATATATATATATATATATATATATATATATATATATAACTTGTCTTGTTCTAGAGATGATATTTTCAGATATAAACAAATATCTACTAGACATTAGGAAACTACTTTGTTTTAATATTTTGAGAAATCCATTTAAAAATAGAACCAATATCTCTCGCTTGATAAAAGAGAGGCAAAAAAGGAGGCAAATTAGAAGCCAAAGTCAATTGAACTTCAAAATGTAGTGTTTAGGAATATCTATTTCCTGGGGTGGTTACAGGAATTGAATGTCTGTTAGTACCCTGTTTAGCTGAATTACCCTGTGGACAGTTTTACTAAACTTAAAATGAGTTTTAAAGAGTGGCTTCCAGAAATCTCGAGACTTTCTAATATACGATGAAATTATCTGAATTCCCAAGAGTACAGGTCACATTTTAATATTTAATTCTAATTGTATGTCTATAAGATCCGAATGTTTGGTGACTGCAATATTTACGCCCTAAACCTGGCTGGATATAATAAATGCGCATTGTCGACCAAGTTGACATCATCAGGGAATGATTTACATTTTAGTCATCTCTAGGTGATGAGAACATGGAACAACTGTATATTAAAAAAACTCTGGTTTATTTTAAAAATTATATACGTATATATTGTTAGGTAACGTTAAAATATTTCATTTTGAGTGATCCCATTTGATTGGTTCTGAATAATGAGTATGGTCGAAAAAATGAGGCGATCGTGGATAAATTAATAAATTTAATTTCTGAAACACCAATGGGGTTATTTGACTATTAAATATTTTAGTTAATCAAACAGGTATAAATAACTCAAAAGCTGGATTGTAATTATATAAATAAAACAGATATCTTGATTTCTCGTAATAAATATTTATTTATAAATATTGCTTCTATAAATAGAATCTATTCAAATTGTATTGCTGATTTGGACGTTTTGAATTAGTAGCATACACAATATGTTTCTCACGGACTTTTAAAACATTCTTTAGTAAATAATATATTCTAAATATTCAGGTAGTCGTTTTAATAAAACGACTACCTATTTAATCCATAAAATTCTCCTACAGTAAAATCTCCAGTTACTGTACTATAAGTGTATCAGGGTATGATTATACGATTTATTATTTTGCTATACTTCAGAATATACTTTAGAACATTGTGAGGCACAACAGGTCAACTTTACATTACAAAATAAATACCTACACGTATATTCTTTCCTATTATTTGGGTTTTCTACCACATGTACTATTATCCTCTTCAAAACAAATCACCGAATCTACAAAATAATAGAATTATTGGAAAAAAGAGCCTCTGCGCCCGTGACGTTTACGCCAAAGGAAAAGTCAGAGGTTATGTTTTGCAAATAATATAAATCGGAATAAACACAAAAATAATGTATTTTGCTGACGTTTCGGAAAGTAATCTCTTTCCGTTTTCAAAGCTATTTTTTGAAGAACTCTTATTTTGCTGTGTATGTCAAATACACAGCTTTAAGATTCTGTTTATGTTATTTCCATAGATACTTACTACTTACACAGAACATAGAACTGATGATATTTTTTTTTTTAGATAATGTTGAGTTTGTTAAGTTCTTCTTTTAACATTGGTAGCCAGGTTGTACAAATATCTACAGAACAATTCGATACGCACTTATCTTCATTTAATAAGATTATTGCTGATTCTTTAATTTTTCTTTTTTTGGTATCTGTTTCTTTTGTTAAAATTTTTGCCGAGTCCCAGTTTATTCTATGTCCGTTTTCCCAAGCATGTTCACAAATCTTTGATTTCTGAATTTCATTCTTTCTAATGTAGTTCTTGTGCTCATCCAACCTCACACTGAAAGGTCTGGATGACTCACCCACATATCATTTATCACATTCGCGCGGGATATTGTAAATACAGTTTTTTGAATTCTGCTCCCTGTTTATCGGTTTTGTTTTTGTTAAAATAGATCTTAAAGTGTTCCCCGTTTGAAATATCGTCCTAACATCAAATTTGTCACCTATACGGCGTAGCTTTTCCGATAGTCCGTATACATAAGGAATTATTGCTGTATAATGACGTTCAGGTTTTTGTCGTACCTGATTGTCCCTATTTTCAACATTTATGAAAACTCTATCAACAAAGGCTTCAGGATATTGATTTTGTACTAGAACCTCTTTGATAAATTTTTTCTCGTTATTTAATATTTCATTATTAGATGAAATTATTTTGGCCCTATCGTATAAACATTTTACAACACGCCTTTTAACATTTATTGACTGATTTGAGTTAAAATTTAGATATCTATTAGTATGTGTTGGTTTTCTATAAACGCTTGTTTCAATTGTATTATTTATCCTTCTAATTAAAACATCTAAAAACGGTAGTTCATTCCTACTTTCTACTTCTAATGTGAATTTAATAGACGGTTCCTTACTATTTATATTTTCTAAAAAATTATCTAGTAAATCAACACCATGAGGCCAAATTGCAAAGATGTCGTCAACATATCTCCACCAGACAACCGGTTTGTTTATACAATTTTGAACATGTGTGTTCTCAAAGTTCTCCATAAATATGTTGCTTAAAATTGGTGATAATGCAGACCCCATAGCCATACCAAAATCCTGCTGATAGAACTCATTGTCCAATTGAAAATAGGTTGTTTTTATACACAGTGTTAAGAGTTCCATTATGCTATTTACACTTAATTTAGTTCTAGTTTCCAAATTATTATCATTTAGCAACCTGTCTTTAACTATTTTTAATGTTTCATCTACCGGAACATTGGTAAAGAGGCTAACTACATCAAAACTAACCATCAGGTGTGATTCATGAATATCGGTTTCATAAATTTTTTCTATGAAATGTTTACTATTTTTAATATATGAATCGGTATTTCCAGATAATGGATCAATAATTTTAAGTAAAAATTTTGCCAAATTATGACATGGTGAATTAATAGAACTAACAATTGGTCTTAAAGGAATATTTTGTTTATGTGTCTTTGGTAAGCCATAAAAATGAGGGGGCTTACTATGATGTGGTGTAAGTTTCCTTCGTTCAAAATCATTAAATTCATGTTTGTATTTAAACAAAGTTCTGTAAATTTTGCTCTCTATTGATTTTGTTGGATCTTTGTTTAATTTTGAGTAGGGTCCCTCATTTACAAGAGTCATGATTTTTGTGTTATATATATATCTTTATCTATAATGACTGTGGCATTACCTTTGTCTGCTGGCAATATTTTTATACTTTCATCGCGTTTTAAAGAATTTATCGATAACTTTTCTTCTGGAGTTAAATTATCTTTAATTTTGTATTGCTTCTCTAAAGCAATTTTTGCCCGTATGCGATATTCATTACCACTATCTGTTGGTAAATTTTGAGCCGTTTTTTCTATTGCCGCTACTATGTCAAATTTTGGAACAGTTTTCGGGTTTATTGCAAAATTTAAACCTTTTGATAGTACAAGCCTGTCTGAAATGGACAAAAGTCTTTTTGACATATTAATGACAGTCCTGTCAATTAAAGTATTATTATTTATATTTTGTAATTGCCTAATCTGTTTTTCCCTTATTAAGTTTCTAAATTTAGTGAGCCTCTTTACCAATGTTCCGGTAGATGAAACATTAAAAATAGTTAAAGACAGGTTGCTAAATGATAATAATTTGGAAACTAGAACTAAATTAAGTGTAAATAGCATAATGGAACTCTTAACACTGTGTATAAAAACAACCTATTTTCAATTGGGCAATGAGTTCTATCAGCAGGATTTTGGTATGGCTATGGGGTCTGCATTATCACCAATTTTAAGCAACATATTTATGGAGAACTTTGAGAACACACATGTTCAAAATTGTATAAACAAACCGGTTGTCTGGTGGAGATATGTTGACGACATCTTTGCAATTTGGCCTCATGGTGTTGATTTACTAGATAGTTTTTTAGAAAATATAAATAGTAAGGAACCGTCTATTAAATTCACATTAGAAGTAGAAAGTAGGAATGAACTACCGTTTTTAGATGTTTTAATTAGAAGGATAAATAATACAATTGAAACAAGCGTTTATAGAAAACCAACACATACTAATAGATATCTAAATTTTAACTCAAATCAGTCAATAAATGTTAAAAGGCGTGTTGTAAAATGTTTATACGATAGGGCCAAAATAATTTCATCTAATAATGAAATATTAAATAACGAGAAAAAATTTATCAAAGAGGTTCTAGTACAAAATCAATATCCTGAAGCCTTTGTTGATAGAGTTTTCATAAATGTTGAAAATAGGGACAATCAGGTACGACAAAAACCTGAACGTCATTATACAGCAATAATTCCTTATGTATACGGACTATCGGAAAAGCTACGCCGTATAGGTGACAAATTTGATGTTAGGACGATATTTCAAACGGGGAACACTTTAAGATCTATTTTAACAAAAACAAAACCGATAAACAGGAAGCAGAATTCAAAAAACTGTATTTACAATATCCCGCGCGAATGTGATAAATGATATGTGGGTGAGTCATCCAGACCTTTCAGTGTGAGGTTGGATGAGCACAAGAACTACATTAGAAAGAATGAAATTCAGAAATCAAAGATTTGTGAACATGCTTGGGAAAACGGACATAGAATAAACTGGGACTCGGCAAAAATTTTAACAAAAGAAACAGATACCAAAAAAAGAAAAATTAAAGAATCAGCAATAATCTTATTAAATGAAGATAAGTGCGTATCGAATTGTTCTGTAGATATTTGTACAACCTGGCTACCAATGTTAAAAGAAGAACTTAACAAACTCAACATTATCTAAAAAAAAAAAATATCATCAGTTCTATGTTCTGTGTAAGTAGTAAGTATCTATGGAAATAACATAAACAGAATCTTAAAGCTGTGTATTTGACATACACAGCAAAATAAGAGTTCTTCAAAAAATAGCTTTGAAAACGGAAAGAGATTACTTTCCGAAACGTCAGCAAAATACATTATTTCTGTGTTTATTCCGATTTATATTATTTGCAAAACATAACCTCTGACTTTTCCTTTGGCGTAAACGTCACGGGCGCAGAGGCTTTTTTTCCAATAATTCTATTATTTTGTTGATTCGGTGATTTGTTTTGAAGAGGATAATAGTACATGTGGTAGAAAACCCAAATAATAGGAAAGAATATTCGTAGAATGCCACAAATAACTTTCAGACAATACCTACACGTATTCCTGGTTAATGCACAAAATATTAGCTACATAAAATATAGAAACTCAATTATCTGCATGAAATTACTACTCATGTTTTTGTAAATTAAATATTACGGAGGGGATAATTCAAAATATAAGCCCTGTTTTAGGTATATAAATATAGAAACAAATATAAAAAATACAAAATTAAATAGGGTAGGTACTCACTTTGCAGCTTTGACTCATGGTTTTTAATATTGCTAAGATATATTTGAATTTTATTAAGTGACATACAAATCTAAGTATTTTAAATTAAATTGCAAATAAACGACACTATATTAGTAAACATCGAGACAAGTGACCTAGTTGAATGACGAATCCGCGGAATGCCCCAAAGTCAACTCGATTCGGTAGTCTTCGTGGCAGCGCAGCCGCGTTCCCACTAGATGCTAACCGCTCCGCTAACCAATCGCCGCGCCGCTTCCAGGAATTTTAACAAACACGGTTCGTGTGTAGGTGGCGCTGATTGGCCATTTACTTTGTGATGAGTAATAAAGGAGTTTCGCCAAAACCGATGAATTTTAATAAAACAATGTAGTATAATACAGAATAGAGAAAATACATTGAGCGACGGTTCATATCTATTCGTTTTCAATTGTTGTAAAAATTTAAAGACGTACCTACATAGCTTAATTACTCGTGACTTGGAAAGACGCTTTTTAACCGTTCTTATCAGAGTACTGGTATTAGTTCAGTTAATCATTTTATTTTCAGTACATTTTAAATTAATAAGCTCGGCTATTATCGACATTTGAATTGATGATGGGCTTTCTTTCTCCAGAGGCATTTATCTTAAATAATTTCTAGATCGAATACATTTAAAGCTGAGGCGATCGCATTAATTGAGATAAGTTCATATTAATGTTATAATAAAATACCAATTGCTCCACTTTCAACATTTCTTAAATGAAAGTACTATCCAGTTTAGTTGACCTGTTACACCTGCTGGCCTTTGCGTCAAACATGCCATGAAATCTTAAAGGTGTTCTGACCCAAGAATTGCCAAATCCTAAAAGTCAAACTGTAAACTTACGTTTCAAGACTAATTAATTATTATGCGATGTATATGGAAGCTGGATAACTTCAACAGAATACTCACTTTTTTTATTTCTGCAAATGCCAAAGTAAACATTTTCATTATTTCACAATAAATCTAGTAGTTGTATTTGTTGCTAAATCTATTAATTTAGTGAAGAGGAAAAATGTTCCACAACTTTTAAATAAAATTGCTGGACAATAAACACAGAATAGATATTAACACCTATAAACAATTATTATTATCATTGGCTTAAAATAATGTCTTTGCGTATTCCTGTGCATATTTATAGCAAACGCAAATAATAAGGAAGTTGTAAATGCTCTAAATATGGCATAAATTAATGCGACTGATCTTGTGTAGAGTAAAATAATGCAAGTTACGACGATATTAAACTTCTCCAATAAGATTATTATGACAGACTGAATGAGTGAGTCGTTAATTTTCATCATTTTGTGCAAGTTAGAGGTAGTTAAACACCAGCTAATTTTAACTCATTTGATGTAATTAATTAAATATATTACAACCGGACACAAATTTTTAATAATCATAGAAAACAAAATTATAAAGAAAACCATTTTATAATTATACCACGCTCAAAGCCAAGTTATTTATAAAAAACATATTTTTTCTGATGAAAGTACATTTGTTTTAAACAGACCAATCGACAAACAGTATTGTAGTTACTGAAGTGGATTGGATGATGGAGACCAATACTCAATATTCTAACAAAGTGGACGCGTTTGGGCTGGAATTATAAATAATCGAATTGTTGGACCATATTTCTTTGAAGGCACAAACTACGCGTCACATTTTTTGCATAATTTAGTTTCCGAGATAAGAGATTTTTTCCAAATGATGGTAACCCTAATGAAATTGAAATAACCGTTTGTTATCAGCAGTATAGAGCTACACTACTTTTTTAATGGAAGTAAGACCATATCTCATCAAGTTTTTTCCTAGTAGGTGTATAGGTAGACGCGGTGAAAATGAGTGGCCAGCCTGTTATCCCTATTTCATCCCGCCCCCGCAGTTTAAAAACATGATTTAAACTGTTTCATGCTAAAATTTTATTCACAATCAAATTTAAATAAAACTAAATTTAATATTTTGTACCTTTCAATTAATTATATTTGTTCGAGTGTCCGAGTTTTCTTTTTCGCAATTGAAAGACAAAATTTCACTTCTTTATATTTTTATACAAGCATTATTATTATTAGCCGTTACTCGAGTCCGAGTATAAAAATGTTACAGTCGATAAATTGTGTACAATAAAAAACAAGTAAAAGGTGTAGTCTATTGTAATTCCCATTCATCTACGGTGCACACGACTATGGCTATAGAGGCCTATTCGGGAGAGCACATGTCGACCGCAGTCAGGACAAACATAGACCTGGTTAGGTCTTGGATTCGGCCTTCTTGCAGCAACATTTCCTTGATAGCTAGCCACAGCCCCTCGCCATTCGGTTCTGTCCGCTGCAAGTTGTTCCCATTGCTCGTCAGCAATACCGCAGGATTTTAGATTTTCATGGAGAGCGTCTTTAAACCTCTTTCGTTGACCGCCACGCCTTCTTCTACCGCTTAGCAATTCACCATAAAGTGTACATTTAGGAAGGCGGTTATCATGCATACGATGAACGTGACCTGCCCATCTTAGGCGTGGTCTTGAAATAAGCACCTCAATTGGAAGGCTGTTTGCTCTCCTGAGTACTTCCACGTTTGATATGTGATGGAACCAACGGATTTTCATCATACTTCTGAGGTGTCTTTGCTGAAAACGTTCTAATTCTTTCACATGACGACGGTAAGTGACCCAGCTTTCACATCCATACAGCAGTGTTGGAATGACAACTGCTCTGTAGACAGCCATTTTCGTTGACAAAGCAAGGTCGTGGTTGTCAAATACTCTCTCTCTAAGTCCCCAGAGTGCTCTAGATGCAGCGTTAATTCTATTGCGAATCTCGCTGTCCATGTTTGCTTTGTCATTAACAACGTTGCCTAAGTAATTGAACTGATCCACCACTTCAAGAGAATTTCCGTTAAGTGTAATGTCTATTTGGTTCACTTGATGAGGAGTTGACATAATCTTAGTCTTTCCAATGTTGATTTTAAGTCCCAAGGAATCATAGCTCTGGGCATACATATCTAAAAGTTCTTGAAGCTCTTCCGGTGTAGAGGCTAAAAGTGCACAGTCATCCGCATACTGGAGATCACAAACGAATCGTGTGCGTGTCTTCGTGAAAGCTCTAAAGCGCCCTATGTTGAAGAGACCGCCATCAAAACGGTATCTGAGACCTATTCCTCTGACTGTCAGTTTGTTGTCAACAATAATTGTTAGAGCAGTGGTAAACAAATTAAACAGTAGGGGTGCCAGAACACATCCCTGCCTAACTCCAGTGAGGGTTTGGAAAGGTTCGGTTGCCTCATTATTATACATAACCTGGGCGTTGTTGTTTGTATGTAGACTGCGACAAGCGTAAGACCTATAACTACTACAATTTTGTGTTAAAATATCAATTTATTTAATCAACAACAATTTAAATGTAAAAAGTTCCATATTTCCATTCCTAATAAACATTTTGCAACTTACCTTCTTTAATTTAGGCTTCTCAAAGTGTCATTAAGCTATATTTCATCTGAATCCAAAAATGAAAGAGTTACTAATGTTAATTTGTTCATAACTAAATTTAAAATTGAAAAACTAGATAAAATGTTTTTTTCGATGTTTCGAATTTACAATTTTATAATTTGCTGTCAGGCCACTAAATAAATATTTTAACTTCCAATGTTCTCCACGACATATTGGTTTAATCAGGGGCATACTTTATTAAATATAATGAATATTAGCTGTAACAATTGAAGTTACAACAAATTTTAAAAACCAGATACTTTCTATTTTATGAAATAGTTTACGAATTATAAAAAACAACGTTTCCTGTATCAAGTATTATGGCAAATTTATTTGTGATGGAGCTCATATTTTTATTAAAATTAAATTAAAATCTAAAAAGTTCCATATTTCCATTCTAAATTAATATTGTCAGCAATTTTTTTTTAAATTGTAGGCCTCCTATTAAGTAATATTTTTGCTTTTATTTTGTAGCCGAAAAATTTTTGTATGATACGGTTTCACTAAAAATTCGGAAAATAAAAAAGTTCCCTTACACAGAATTTTAAGTCTTTTCATTTTATATAGGTACGCCAACTTATTTGCATTGTTATTAAATCGTCTCGTGTTATTTGAATTAGTAATGAAACGATCGTGAAGAGTGGTACGCCCAAAACTGAATCATGATCACCTCGCTCCATAAGTATGTACAAAGTATAAACAAATGAATGAAGATTTCATGCTCCAACGTCGCAAACCTCGACTGGTGCAAAGCGTTCAACAAGTGGAAATGTGGAAAACAAAAAACAACACACCTCCCAACGTTAACCGCAGCCTCCTACTGGTCTCTGTACTGAATGACAGCGCAGTGAGTGGTGGCGACCGATTCCAAAGCAGAGCACTCTAGATCGGTGCGCGCCTTTTGTCGACCTGTAGAGGCCATCCAAAGCCAACTATCAACTATCTCACCTTTATTGCACCTGCCGTGGACGTCGTGCGGCTCGCTCATCGTACCCTGTGATAACTCCTCAGTTGAGTCACAGTAGTCTGTGAAAGCCACTCTAAGTATCCTCGATTGTTCGTCAACGACTTTTTAGGCTGTCGAAGTGCGCGATTTTCCTCGCGATCTAGGATCACTTTTGTGAAAATTGAACAGAAACGACAGTGACACTTGATCGTTGAAAGTGGCAGTGATGTTGACAATTATTTAGTTTTAATGTTAGTGCAGATTACCAACTGAAAGGTTAATATTACCATTTGTGATTTGTTGAATTTGTTTCGATACCCATCAACGTGGTCTTTAAGTAGCTAGCTACTTGTTGATTTTGTGGCGATTTTAAGGTTACATATCATTTTTACTATCGATCAATTTATGAATAGTTTCATAAATTAATAGGCACAAAATCGTTAATTATATGATTGAAAATTTCTCGAAATTAAGTACTAATTACTGGTTGGCGAACAAATATATACATACATTGTTAGCCTAGATGAATTATGTCGAAGGGAGTTTTAAACATGTTTTATACAAAAATAAAGCTCATATTGATCATATCACTATTAGTGGATCAATGTAGATTTTGAATGGAATTGTCTGGAAAGGTAAATTTTGTTAATGAAATTAATAGCAAGGTAAAAGATGTTGTGGAAAAATATTTTGTCCAATGCTGGACCCTACGGAACATCTTTTTTTTTAAACAATTTTTTTATTAAACTAAGTACATTTTTTGTCCGCTTTTGTTGAATATCTCCTGTTTTTATCGTATCGAGATATAAAAAATTTGGATTAATTGCCTGCAATAACATTTTCGTTAGTATATGTTCTGACTGGTTGGAAGTAAAATTTGATAAGAGAATCGAAAATAGCAGAAAAAATCGATTATTTGAAAAGAAAACGTTCTACATCAGTAGATATTTATGATTTTTATATTAATACAAAATCTATGAAGTAAACACTATTGTAATTTCAGATTAAAATATGAGTTTGTTGATTTATAAACAACTAAAACTTAAAAAGTTTCATATTTTCGTTCCAAATTAACAATAGGTAACTTTCTTTTTAATTGTAAGCCTCGCATAGTAAAATTAAACCGTGTTTTTGCTTTCCTTTTAGCCGAAAAACCAATGTTAAATTATTTATGACGGATTTAAGATTAAAAAAATGAACATTTTTTTTAGTTTTTATTTGCTTAAAACCGAGCTTAAAACTTAACTTAAAACTTAACTTAAAATAATAGAAGCAACACTGACTGATCAAGTTTTGTCAGAAATTTAATTACGAAGAAGCCCATAGTTTTGTTTTCTCGATATGACAAATACAACCGTAGGTAATCAACAAAAGGTGACAGAAAACGTGGTTAAAAAAATTAATTGTTTAAAAAAATATTTTTCCACAACTTCTACTTTCCTGAACTATTCATTTCATTAATGAAAATTACACTTCCAAACAATTTCATATACGATAAAGATTTGGATAGGTTGACACCGGTGTTGAATTTTTTAAAATGGTTTTTGTGACATTGAATTTCTGCCAGCGAACAGAATCTGAAACATTGATTTCCTAAATACAAGCTGTCTAAAAACGATTATTACGATTAGTTGTGAATGCTGATAAAAATTATGATATCTACATGTTATTTATGTCGGCAATGCTACCAGTAAATAACATACCTGCTATTTAAAAAACCTAATTACTGAAGAATTGCACACCTCCCTTTTTTAGTGAAAGCAAAAAAAGCAATAAATCTCTTTGAGGTCATAACTACTGTTATTACTTTTTATGCACTTATTTCTTAAAGTCCTTATTTATAAGACATTAGTAAAATTTAAAAACAAAACCGACGCAAAAACACATCTACTAAAATTAGCTTTATTTAGATATTGTTATTATTTTAAACACTTTTCCGTTTTGGAGTTATTTTCCCCAATTTCTTTTTTAAATAAACAGATTTGAAATTATCCCTATCTAAATATCAATGCAGAATCCCTGATGAATTGTACGTTTCCATGATTTCCTATATCGTTTTCCCTATACTGCTTTTACATAAAATGAAATTTTTTATAAATGTGTCAAACACGCTGAAAGGATATTAATATTTTCCACTAAAAAGTATATACCTAATATAAATTATGCAACAATTTAAACTTATTAGTAGTTCAGTTATAAACACTACTTATAATTAACTTCTCGTTTGGAGTTCTATACCTAATAATTAATTATAAATTCCACTTCTTATCTTCATCGACTTTTAAATATATAGTAACCTTTGATGACTACTAACATTTCGTCTATTAGTAAAGACACATGTTAAAAGTGTTTCGGTGTAAAAGTCATATATGTTTACATAAATATAAGTTGAATTAGCTTCTAATTTGATATATTGATTAATATGTGCCTACCTATGAGCATTTCTAGTTTTCTTAATGTAACAGAAACCTTATGTAAAGTAAAATATATTCTGTTTTCGTCATATATAGGTATTTGACATGATTATTGTATCTTCACATCTCGCATTAGTACGATAAGTTGGTGACATCCCTCGATAAAGCAAATTTTTTGTATTCATACTTCGCAAGGAAATGAGAGATTTCTTTCGATAATGTACAACTCGTGTCAAACCATTTTTAGATTAATAGAAATATGTTGTATGTACGACGTATAGCGTACGAAAACGCTACATATCGCAATTTCCCAATTGCAGTTGAACTTAAAAAGGAAATAGAAACAGTATAATATAATCAGGTTTCTGTTCAATTTATGTATGCGCTTGTTTCTTGTCAATATTAAAATAATGGGTAACACAATTCAGATTCCACTTATTAGAAACGTCAAACCATCAGTATTTATTACAATCCACTGTGAAACGTTGGCCAATTATTATTTAATATTTTTAAAGTTTTTAACATTTTCATATATCCTTTAGATTTTAATGATAGTACTGTTTGCTGCCCCTTAAATACAGACACAACATATAATTATTGAACAACACATTGTTATATCCATTCCATTACCTTTTAACCTACACCACGAAGCAGTCAATATGTCATAATTTAATCAGTTAACAGTTAACGTAGAGTTGATCTTTAAGACGAATATCGGAAGAAATCGACAAGTAGCTATATACGTAAACGTCACATTTACAATGTTACCCTAATATTTTATATTATTCCAGGTTGCATCATAACTTCCGCCTGTAATAGTGTCAAAAACTAACACAAATATTTACTATATTACTAATGACGCTACACGGAGAAATTAACCGCATTTCCCGACAACAGAACCGCTAAATTATGTGATAATTATTCGTGAGCGACAACTTTTAATACCTACGTACAATATGCTGACAATGTCGTAAGTAAAGGCGTATACGTTCAAATTTTGTTACCCTTTTACCTGGATATTTCTTCAAGCCGGGTTAAGTGTCGGTAAATATTTCGTGTACTTAAGGATTACAAGAAACCTAAAGGCTAGTGATGTGTTAAAAGATCAGGGGAGCATGTACCCAAGAAAGGACTAGGCAGGGATTTATGACCTTTCCGGGAAACTTCAAGAGATGGATACTGAAAGTCCTGTTGTGTGGCCGGCTTGGTGTTACTCAGGTTAGAATTACTTATTCTAGGTACTGCTAGAGCTATTGTTTGTTTGTTTGAAAATGTTCAAAATCGCCTTCCAGGTCACCTGAATAGGTCTATTAAGTCTAACAGAGGCTTTTGATTCGTCCGAGTAAAATATTAATATATAAACTGACTATTAATGCAGCAATATATCATTATTATTATTATTTTCAATAGTATTTTATTTATTACATGTTTCCAGTAGAGTACAAAAATAAATCAGTAGCCAATTAGGTACACAAGACTGAATTTTGTAGGTGTCCGTCCCATTACAATGTATTCAAAATTTAGTGCGGCTCTCTAAAAGTGATACAGTGCTCTTCTAGATACCTATATAGAAACCGGTGAAATCTGAATACAAAGTGTATTTCCCATATTTTCTTTATATAATAAGTAAATATAAGTGAACTTTGTAGTCATGGTTTTATTGAAATACGAAGTGTTGTTAATTGGTAGGTGTACAGGGTGTACCATATTGGCATGTCATAAATGAAGGAGCCTGTTCGTCGTCTAAATTTAAGAACATTTTTTCATATAGTGTGTCTCATTTAAAATGAAGATACTTACCCGAATATTTTCGTCATTATTTGGATTTCAGCTTTGGCACAATTGTAGTCCTATATAAGACGTACATTTCGAGGTAACCAACTTAAATTTAATCAACAAACTGAGACAACGGCAGCCCCCCAAATGGGGACTCGTTCCCGATATTTGCTTCGTGTTGAAGATATCGAAAAAAGTTATTAGAAAGACTTGTTCAGAAGCTAGTTTTGAGCCTCAATACCAAATTTCATCACGTTACTTTTTGCTGAATGTCAAAATTCTGATGTATAAGATTGAAAGCATTATTATCATACGAATGCATGCACCCGAGTTTGATGTGTATAGAATGTGGCGGAGGTGCCGAGTATATTGAATAGAAATTTTTCTAATTTTTTCGATATTTTTTCGTAAAGTCCACACACGGTTACAATTTTGATTATATAAACGAAAACTGTTAAATTAAATGTCAATCTGACAAATTCCGGCATTGAGGCTCAAAACTAGCTTCTAAACAAGTCTCTTTCTAATAACTTTTTTCGATATCTTCAACGCGAAGCAAATATCGGGAATGGGTCGCATTTGGGGGGCTGCTGTTGTCTCAAATTGTTAATTAAATTTAAGTGGGTTGCCTCGAAATGTACGTCTTATATAGGAGTACAATTGCTGAAGCTGAGCTGGAGTCCGGATTTCAAATAATGACGAAAATATCCGGGTGTCTTCATTTCAAATGAAACACACCTTATAAAAGTTATTTCTGACCAATTTTAGATATTGAGTGCTCGCATACATATTCTGCACGTAGTTTATTCGGTTCCCGTTGCATTGTTTGTACCTGCCTGATTTTCCAACACAAAAACATCAAAGAATATACTCGGATAATTTTTAGCAACACACTTGATCCAAATGAACTAACAATGTTCATCATGAGTGTTAACGACAAAAATAACAGAATAAAAAATGTAATATTTTCGTACTAAGGCAAACGCGGAAGCCACTCAACATTATCTTCACCGACCGCCATAACGGATTCCGTCAATAAAATCCCGAACAAAATAACCGTGATTTTCCTTACATTTATTGTTAATATTTTACGAATTATACCTACTTTACGCCCTAAGAATGTTTTCATGCCCTAAGTTATGACCATGCGGGGTATATTTTAAGAATTACAATCGAATAGCGAGGCATAAGTGCCCATTGTTTAAAATATATGGTAAATGGACGTTTTTAAAATACAAATAAGTGTATTAAAAGCTTGTAAGGTGAAGGTCGAATAGTGTTACGGTTAAAATAGTAATAACGATAATTGATAAGAGTAATGGTCAATCGACGTGGCAGTGAGTAAAGGTACCTAATTAATACAAGATTATTTAAAAGAATAATTATAATACACACTTGGTTTACTGTTTCATGAGTTTTGTTTTATGTGACATATCTTTCGGTCTTGCGACGGTTATCAAATTATTCACTTTATTGTATGACTGGTGGTCGAGAGGTGAGCGCACTTGCCTCTCACCCAAAAGTTCCGGGTTCGATCCCCGGTCATGGCAGTGGAATATCACTGTGAGAGGGATTTTTCCACTATACACGGATATTGGGTGTGTGTCCCTTGTCTCTAAATGTGTAGCCCCCTCCCACACAAGGCTCTTCTAGAGCCTTCCGGGATAAAGGGGGCCGTAATTACCTGTGGTGTTATTTATTATTATTTCTGTACTATTGGAGATAAAAAAGTGGGATGTGACTGATGATGCTATGACAACATTGTTATTGTTTGACATTTTGTATTATTCCATCAAAATGGGTTGGTTACACAGAAGCAGAAAAATTTGATATATTTTGCCTTCATGTCGAAAATAACAAAAATAAAAAAGCTGGTCCGGCTCGTAGCGAAACCACATTTTTAAATACATTGTCATGTAACAAGCAGAAACTGATAGTTTTAAAAGAAAAAAAACGTAGCAAGAGACAAATGAAAACGAAGAACTTTATAATTTGATTGTTTTAAGGTAATTTATTATATTGTTATTTGCACGACTACGCCACTGGGATCATAGAAAATTCGAGAACGGCACTGGCGCCAGAAAAGTCGCGAATGTTAGGCCGGAACATTCTAGAATAATCTACTACATTCGACGCGGGTATATATACAGTGGATCTAAACGCACTGGGGACAGTTAGATATTAGACAAGCAAGTGATAAGATTAAATAAGAAACAGTATCAAGTTGTGATTTAAAGTAGTGAATTTATGTTAGATAAAAGTATAATTAGTTGTGTACTTTTAAGGATTAATTATTGCAAAATTAAGTGAATAATAAATCAGTGGTTTGTGAAGATTCTTGTTGCAATTTATTGAACCTACATACAGGGTGTTTACTGGAGACTGTAAACACGTAACAATATAAACGTTAAAACTAAAAAGTAGAGTTTTTATTGCCGCGTTCGTAGTAGTAGTGCTACTAGATTTACTATAAAACAAAGTATCAACATGTATTCTAATAGAATTCTTACCGAGATGTTTGACTATGTCAAAAATTTGTTATAGAAATCCCAGAAACTTATGGGATGGATCACGTAAACTTGGAAAAAGTTACTCCAAAAAGGACTTTAAAAATGAATATAGGCCAAATAAATTATTACAGGAGCTTATAGAAGATCACCAACGTAAAACGGTTAGAATTGTGTTAGTAAAAACTTCAAAAACTGGACGCAACCCCTAATTTAAAAAAAATATATATTATGGACTGATGAATCGTCGTTTCCCACAGCAGGGGTTTTCAGTAGGAAAAATTAACGTTCGCGAGAGGGGAAAAATCAACAACAAAGAAAAGTTTTTGAAATTAAAAAATCCGTTAAAGTTTGGTATGGTTTAAAGATAAAAATGTAGAGCCAATTTTTTTCAGTTTTACCCTAACACTAGAAATATTTACAAATAATTTTACCAAAGGCAGCAAAGCTTTTACATAAACGCTTTTCTGATGATGAGCTTTTCTGATAATGACGCAATTTGGCAGCAGGACAGAATAACCCCACACAGTATTTTGGAGGTTAGGGAACCACCAAATAGCCCTGATTTTAACGCCTGTGGATGCATTTTTGTTGGAGGTGTTTAAAGGACAAACTTAATTATAATTTTAATCAGAATATTGAAATGATTTAAAACTAAAATTAGGGAAACGATTAACGACTTAAACTAGGACAATAAAGTTTCTCTGTATCAAACTGTCTAAATAATTTAAGAAGAAGAAATAAAGCTTTGTGTTTCAATTAATTGAAGCCATTTTGAATAATTTTTATAGTTTATGTGCCCAATACTGACGCCTTGTAAAATTTCCGTTGTTATTTTATGTTATGAAATGTTGTTCATCTAACCAAACTTTTCTGCTTCTCTGTAAACCATTTTCATGAAATAATATAACCCGGTACCGATTCAAATACTTCGAATTTTCTCTAGAAATACTTGGATATTAAAAGAACAGTTTGGCTAAAATTCATAATTAAATGACCCATTTTTTAAATTGAACACGTGTGATCTTTAATTACTTCGTAGCAAATGGTAGATAAACACACAGGTACTTTACTAATATTCTTTATTTTCTACAAGCCAAAAACAATGTATAAATGAAAATGAAAGAGGAATTTAATATTCCCTAGAGGATGTAGATTGTACATCTCACTTATAAATCCTTAATTTATTTGTCAGCCGTTGCGCGTTGTTACGAAACATAATATTATAAGGAGGCCATAAAACCAATCGAACGTCACAAGTCAATAGGTATTTAAAATGTACCAGGAGATAAAATATGGTCTATAAAAATTGTTATTTTTGAGGCGCCTTCTCATAATTTATGTATTGAACCCCATAACCATAGGTGACATGAGATGAATGAATTTTTCAAACATGTTTGTTAACAAACTGTTTAAAATTTCACATTCGAAACATTTACTTACAAATAATTTGGCTGCTTGAGAGGCCGTTAAAACAATAAATTTTATTTAAATAGTACGTGTTAACAAAGTGGACTTTTAAAAAGGGAAATTTTAAAATCCTTGTTGACGTAAGGTACAAATGAAAAAATCGCGAAAGTGTGCACGGGGAAAAATAGTTTGCTAACTTCACGAATGCTTATGTTAGGATAACACATTATTTGTCAGCTTAACTGAAGTTTAATGTTACCGTTACGTAACTCTTATGTCAGACTAACGTGCAATTTCTAGCGGTAAAGAAACAAACTTCACAGCCAGGCATCCTGAAAAGTGTGATATTGAAACGTTCAAAAAATTGTTATGTGTTAGACGTTTTCACTAAGTCCATCAGCTCTATCGGCAATTTTTCACCTCCTAATGTAGCAACATTTGCCTAAATACCTAAATAAAAAAAATTAAGGAATTAATTTCGATTTTGGTTTGGAAATGGTTTTTTCAAGATTACGTGTACGTGTCCATCGCTAATGGGCAGTGTAATTTTAAATGCGATAATTAAATATTCCTAGTTAACATAGTATGTGCTAATGCTAACCGACTCTAGTAGACAAAGTTGATACACTCATTTTTATCCTGTAAACAGTAGAAAAATATAACTTGATGATTTTGTACCTAGTGTGAGAAATGTGACATTGACACCGAAATAACAGCAAAACGTTATGTGTATTTCTATTAGCGTATGTTAAAATATTGGACAAAACTTATAATGAAGTGTTAAAGTTAAATGTTATGACCTTGAAAATATCGAAATATTTTATTTACAGCAAATAGGGACAGAAATCTTTAAGGAATCGCCGGTCGTCAACGAAACGGCTGTATAATATACCGTCGATTTTCATCAAAAACCACTAAAACACGACATCCACTGGTTACAAATTCTTACAGGTATCGCGCACTCCATTGGAATATTTAGTAGCAATCAGTAATCAGTATTCAGACATGTCAAACACGTCCATCGATTCTCCATTTCGTTCTTATAGCTGACAGTGTCCTTTGTAGCTGATAAAGAGGACGGATGGCACGTCATTGTTTAAGCCCAAGTTCTAGCGACTTGGAGGAAATGACAAGCTACTGTCTGACATTTAACAATAACTTAGTTGGTTCTTTCAATGTCCATCCTGTTTTGTCTGACCATAATCATACCCGTTTTCTGTTCGGAATAGTAATTGTGACATTGAGGTGGCAAATGAAACTGAAAACATTTCGGAACGTTCTGCTCTCACTATTTTGTTTGTGTCTCGGGTATGAAAAATTTACTACAACCAGTGTCTTGCAGAATTGATAAATAAACTACTGATAAAGATTCCACAGATACAAACGTTCTAGCGTCCAGCGATCTAATTCCTTAATTTAAAAAAAATGTCAATGTTATGTTGATCGCAATTCCGACATTAATAGAATTACGAAATTACATTCCTTGTTATTCACGAATTTGAAGTGAATTAAGTGAAAATTGAATGGAATTGTCTGGAAAGGTGAATTTTATTAATGAAATGAATAATTCGGGTAGATAGAAGTTGTGGAAAAATATTTTGTCCAATGCTGGCCTCACGGAATATCTTTTTTTTAACAATTTAACTTTGAACCACGCGGGGTCAGCATTGGACAAAAAAATCCATAACTTCTATCTACCTAAACTATACAATTAATTATTAAAATGATCTCTTCAAGCAATTTCATATCTGACAAAATTTGGATTGATTTGAATTTTCGTTAATATGTTGTGATTTTTTGGAACTAATATTTGATGAGAGATTCGAAAAGAACAGAAAAATCGATTTTAAAAATAATAATAAAAAACACCACAGAAATTAGACAACCCCAATTGCAGGAGCCCAGGCTTGTGCGGAAGGGGGTTACACATTGAAAAAACCATTTCCTCCAACAGTGTCGGAGCCAGGATTCGAACCCGGTGGTGCGATGTCGCGCCTTAACCCACTCGGCTATCGACGAGACAAAGCCACGTTAATAGATAAAAAAGAAAAGTAATAGTTATACAGTGTATACATGAAGTATGGAAAAAAATTCATTATTTCTGAACATGAAAATATTTTGTAAAATCCTCGGACAGGTCGATTCCGATTGTTATTTTGAATTTTTTAGCTATCACGTCATCCCTGCCTCGGTTATGACGTCATTTATTTTTTTAAATGGAAAACCCTGTATATTTTTTTATTTTTAGAATCTCTATGGAAAGCTGATTTCGAGGACCTATACTACTTAGGTTTAGAGTTCATAAGTTCAGAGGTGCAGACATTTGAAAATATTATTATATTTCCATACGTTCCATATCTGCATTCCAAAATTAATATTTTGCAGCATTCTTTTTTAAATTGTAGGCCTCTTAAAAGTGCTATTAAGCCATGTTCGCCAGTAGGGGAAATTTTTATGTTTAAAGAAACAACTGTCGATTGCAACATTTCACTTGCACACTGACACCAACCCCTAACAGGTGAACCTAAAATATTTCACGAATCTATTTAGTCACTTCTCTACCTGCTTGACCCTATTTCTCACAAATCAGAACAACACATATTTTATTTTACGAACTTGTCCAGTCACTCCAAGGGTCATCACGGAGACTTCTAAAGTTAGTAAGTGTACAAAAGATTTTAACCAGGGGTGTAGAAGTACTAAAAACCAATCATTTAAAGGTAAAGCTGCAACTCCACTCGAATGGTACCTGAATAATTCATTTTGGTAATTTTTAGCTAAGATTGACGAAAAAAGAAAATATAATCCAGACGGAATAGACAGGCAGACATAAATTCATATTTTTTACAAACTTTTACACTTGTTCGTAGGTTTGTTAGTTATTGTCAAATCTTACAGTTCCAATTTTCACCAACTTTTATCGGAATATACTAAAACGAAGAAACAGAAATAAATTATGACACTAACATAAAAATAGAAGCATGGCACGCAACTTTATATTGAAAAAAAAGGGAGGAGGGGTGCTTTTATTTTTATTAGTATTCACTTATTTTTATTCTTCCTTCAGTAACTTTCAGTGAAAGTTTGTTTTTAGTTCTACTTTACTTTATTATGGTTCAAGAAGAATGTCATTTGCTCTCGTCACGTCTTGGATTCATTTTTTGATTAAACATAATCACAGAGTACGATTTACACAATATTGACAGTCAAAAGGAATTTAACACATATTTCAACCAGCTTTAATAATTCTCAAAAA
The DNA here is from genome assembly GCA_963675555.1 of Leptura quadrifasciata. Taxonomy (NCBI): domain Eukaryota; kingdom Metazoa; phylum Arthropoda; class Insecta; order Coleoptera; family Cerambycidae; genus Leptura; species Leptura quadrifasciata. The sequence continues at coordinate 110,327,624 of OY776679.1, forward strand.
GCTATGTTATTACATACAGTTGATAGTTGAAATAGTTTAAGTAACAATAATTTTATTTTCTCCCAAGATAACGCTATTACCTGCACTATTGACAGTGAAACTGAGTATTGTAAACGGAACAAGGCTTATACGTGTCGCATGACAATAAAATGTCAGGTAGCCACCTTTTCGACAGGTTGGAATCATTGTGCTCCCAAGATACCATAAAGAATGGTTAAATTTTTGTTAAAAGATCTTTCCTTAATTATTTATTTTTCATCAAATTCAGCTGTCTGATAATAAGATTTTACGAAAATTAAGGGATGAACAAATATATATTATCTTAACAGTGAAACAAATAAATCTAAAGACGCAATTGGTGTGCAGTACCAATAACATAAAAATATTAATCATACGATAAAACCAGAAAAAAAAAATTGACGGAAACCCGCTGTACTTAGACAATTTCCGAAAAGGAGTGACTATGCCAGACTGCACAAGTTTTCATTAACGATTAGGACGCCGATAAAGTTTTAGTAAAATATCAGCTTTCTCACTAATGACCTCCCTCACCTATATCCTAGTAAACAAACAGAGGAGGAGAAGAAGATGGGCATGGAAGAATGTTAAAGATGGGAAATCGCTAATCTGGTAGAAACAAAGGGGCCAGAGCTATGTTGCCAGAAGATGGCAAACATTTAGGTTTGTACTTTATGCGAAAAGTGCATTATGCTATCTATGATTTGTTGTTGTACTGTTACATTATTTAACAGTATGTAATTTCCGATATTCAAATAGAATTAATTCTGGTATATTTAATTTGCGTTTTCTTCATGGAATCCAACCAAGGTCAGTGCAAAACTATTAGCCATCTGTTTCTTTAACTCTTAATAGCAGATATAACTTACCAAAAAATAATAAAAAATTTATGTTGTCTTCAGATGTCATAGGTCAAAGCGGTTAAACAGTTTTGTTTTTATGAAATTCAATAATGCATATACATTATTCAATATTAGAGAAGAGAAATATATTTTTATTATATTTCCTGTCGACACAACTAGCGATGCCAGTAGGTGTTTTACCGTCGTTTGTTTGTTGGTTTTACGGTGCAACGTGGATAACAACAATACTAAATTTTAACAATATATATCTCGCGACATGTAGAATTAATTTTAAACCTTTATAAATATTAATTTATGTAAAAGACAATTCTTGAAAGATGTGAGAACTATAAATTACTTTTAATATACCATAAAACTATCGCTTACAAGTTTCCCAATACAACACCGATTCTATATTCCTTCTCTATTAAATCTCGGATTTAGTGATAAATTTGTTTGGAATCAACATCTTTATTAATCGCATTTATAAATGTTTTAAGTTTTTACAATTTATCAAAATAATATGTAATCAAATTAATATTTGTTTTGGAAACATAATGTTCTGTGTTTTCACTTCTGGTTGAGACTTACAGATCAGTGGCATAGATGTGCTAATTGTTAGGCGGTAAATATTTTTTCATTTGAAAATAACTCTATAGATCTTTGGTTAATAGCTTTGTATTCCTTATGTTTTATAACGGTAGTCATGGCAGGCCAAGTCGCAAAAATTATTTTGGTAAAACGTGCTAATATACAGGGTGTATCTTAATAGAATGTCATAAATGAAGGGGCGTATTTCTCGCCCAAATTAAAGAAAATTTTGTCATATAAATATTTGTCATTAGAGTGTAGAAGTTTACAGGATACAGGGCATTGCAGCTGTATACCTTTTTCATTTTTATTGATATTAATTTCAACCCGACATGCATTAAGACATCTTTCTAACCAACGATTGTTACTTGGGCAAACTAATTTAGGAAAGATTAGTATTTGGAGCATACTTGATTTTAAACTGGTAACGATTTTGTTTCCCGGATGTTGGACATTGTCTTATCATTTCTTAGGTTGTAGCGATTCGATATTTATATGCATTTCTAGTAAATTTGACAAAACTTTGATAAACATGATGTTCTGTGTAAATGTCAAAAATATTTTTCTTATTTTAGCGCCATTTCAAATGTTCACTGTATATTTTTGCGGTACAGTCGTTATGATTTTAACATTTTGTGAAAATCTACAAGCTTGACTTCGTATTTATTTAAAAGTATCAAATCAATCGATTATAATTATAAAAAACGGTACCTGACAACTCGGACAAACGCTCCCATTTAGAAATAAACAAATTTTTATTTCAAATTATTCTGTCAAATCTCCGTTATCTTAATAAAACATTAAACGCACAATTTTAAAGACATCAACCATACAGCTGAAGGTTACACCGATTCCAACAATTATTTTTTGTGAAACTAGACCATAAATATTCTTGCTCTTTAATAGAATGGACCTTTATTTTTCAGTTATTAATTTAGAAAATATAAAGACAGGTTAAGTACCAAGAAGGCTGTTGTGCCAATATTAAATATTAGTGGCTCACTGTATAGAGCATCCGTTTCTCACCCAGATAATTAATCTATTTATTTGGATAATCAAGCATTTGCGTTGATAATTTTAAGTATTCCAAAGAAACTCATTATTTTTTGAAAATGTCACCACATCTTTTAATGATGAATTTGTTTTCATTATTTTCAAGTATTTAGTATTTACACTTTAATGGCGGCCAACGCTGCAACTGGATTGTAAACAAAACGTGTTGAGAGGGACTGCGTGCGCATAAATCCACGTGCCTTTAGCCAATGGACTGCTGAGTACCAGTATTTATTTTTAAAGCAATGTAAACAAATAAATGATACACAACAAACCAAGAGGATGCTTTGTCTATCTTATTCTGAAGTCATTAGATTAACGCGAGTATTTGATTATTTAAACAAAAAAATTATTGGCAATGAAAAGAGAAATTTAAAAAAAAATAAAAGACAGGATTTGAAACCCGACTTCTCGAAGTGACAGGCAAATACTCTATCTACTACGCCACTGCATCTTTGATAAAATAAAATTCTCCATGGTACATACTTAACACTATAGTTGTGCGTATGTTTTTGAAATGTAATAACCACAAAATAAAGGCCTATTCGAATAATCGAAGATGTATTTTTGTTTAATTTATGTTCTAGTTCTACAAAAAAAAACATAAAAATTAGTCAAAAGAGTAATATTTGCTTATTTTACGTTATCCTACACAGCTTCAGTCTCTGCATTTTTTTTGTATAACGGAGTGTCATCTCATATTCGTACTAGAAGAGTATCCATGTGCTAATTTTGATTACAATCATTAGAACAATTCTAGAGAAAAAAATTATTTAATTCTTTAAAACTACACCCCTGAATTTTCTAGCAACAACTAGTCTCGCCGTCTTATACTGATACTGTCAAATTTAATAAAAATCATTAAAATAATTTTAGAAAAAGAAAATAACTCAATTATTTTAATCTTACCCACAGCCTCCAAATCTGCATTTTTAGGGAGGAACGGGTCATGTCATTTCATACTAATGCTAAGTGAGTATCCACGTCTTACGGTGGGCATATCCAAGAGAGAGAGAGATCCGATAAAGAAATATTTATTATTTTTGGCCATAATTATATATTCATAAAATAAAGTATAAGTCTACAGAAGTGGAACTATGACAGGTGTTTGTAGTGATATAAATTTTCACTCAATAATTTCAGTTGTTTGTAAAATCAGTAAATTTAAATTAAAAATTAGTGCCAATCTTCATAATTTGTAGTTTTAAATGAACTAATTTTGCAAATGACTGAAGTTATTGAATAGAGATTCATATCAATACACCTGTCATAGTTCTAATTAGGTAGGCTTATACTTTTTTTAAACAATATATGCATTAAAAAAAGTTATGGCCAAAAATAAAAAATATTTCCTTATCGGACCTCTATCTCTCTTGGATATGCCCACCTTAAGTATCAAAATCGTTAGAGCCGTTTTTGGGATAAAAAAAAGTTTTCTTATCGAATTTTTGCTTCCAGGTACATGAAAACGTGTAAATATGCCAAAAACTCAAAATCGATTTTTTGCACGATCACAATACTTTCCTATACCTATAAGTACTACGTATACGTGAAAGTAAAAACAGGCTATGTACTAAAGCAACAAAAATAATGGTTCTAATTATTTGACAGAAATATTAAATGAAATGCAAAAATGGATAAATGATCTGTTTTCTGTTTATGCATTTATCATTTTAACCCTAGAGGCATTTCAGTTGTTGTAGTCGATTGTATGCTAATGGACGCCAGGCTATACATTTTTTAGGTAAAAGACCTTAACCACATGGTTTAGGTAAACAAATGGACAGTAATTTCATAGCAGATGGACAGCGCTAGCCAAGTTCTTTTGAAAACCCTTTTAGAAACACACAAGTGTGTAGGTAAACGAACTTCTTTAAGAAGATGGGCATCATTACTGCAATACTGAGCGTATTGACACTTCCACTTGTCGTTTTTCCATATTATTTATACAAGCACGTACGTACGTTTTTTTGAAGTAAATGCAATTCTTTATTTTTACAAATCGTCAGTAAAAGTTCCAAATAATATACAGACTGAAACAAATTTTAGTAGCGATAGGACATCGACAAAATGCGAGTGTGGCAAATAAATACCACCTAAGGGTTGAATTTTTTAAAAATGTGGTGTTAAATTTAATATATTTTAAATTATTTTCGAGACTATGTTTACAACGCGTGAGGATATGTCTTTATAAAATATATTATGATGAATAAAATGATATGAACGCCGTAAAATAATCAGATATTGGTTCTCATGGCAGGTCTAAAATTATAAAATTATGTATAAATTAATATGTATAGTCGAGTTCATCTATTATCAGCACTCAAAAAACGCAACAAAAACGACATCGCCGTGGGTCAAGCGGTTTGCTGTCGTCAAACAAGCCGGAGCACATTGAAAACCTATAAAGGTAAGTGAGTGAATTTGCGAACAAATAGTACAGAGAGTACCAGTATTTTAATGAGGTCATAAAGTTTTTGTTGCGTTTTTTGAGTGCCGGGAAGCGCTGATCTCGACTACAAAAAAATATAAAAATCATTTCGATTTATGAGGAATCCTTTTAGTTGTTTTTCTACAAGTCGATCGACGATCATTTCTTTAAGTCATATCAGCAATAATATACTAGTCCCTCCATGCACATTTATACGTGAATATTGGTTTCTATCAAATGTATTATATGCGCAATGTGCATATCCAATTAAAATAATTTTCTGGTTGCATGTTCAGATCACATAGAATACAGGAATGATTTGTATCAATTATTTACAATCTGATTTATACATTTTTTCGCATCATTTCGCAGATATTTTGTAGCGATTTGCTTGGAGAACGAACTATGAATATTTTCAACTATTCGACGGAGGAAGTCATTGTCTAGTCTTTGAGACAATACAAGTATGATGAGTTTAGATAACATGCTATATTACGATAGATAATTTTTGTTTATTAACTGATGATAGTAATACTAGTACAAGTAAAATTAAAAAATTACAACTGGCGTTACGTCGTGATATATCCCATATTTGTCGTCATTTTACTCGCTTCTCGACATAAATCCGAACACAAATTTAAATGCAATTTATAATAAAGTGAAAATAAATCAGCATCGGTCCGTAGCCGGCAGGCTGTGTAGATGCAAGAAGGTATCATTAAAGCGTATTTGAAGGAAGCCCTGCATCCTATAATGAACGTGTATAATACATGATTATCAATTATTATGTAATTATTTATATGGTGCCATATTTTATTGCGTCATTTTCTGAGGTTAATTATTCACGTCCTGCTACAAGCGCTGATTTATCCGTTGTTCATATCGATGACCCAACCGTAGCCTACTTCAAAAGCTAATTTGATTGCTCGGGCGATTAATTAATTACTATTATTATCATAAATAATTACCTAGTATTTATTAGTAAGGGATTGACGGTTTAGTGCAGTTACCATGTAACTGTATTGTTGTTGATATTATCTAGCGTTATTTATTTATTTACCAAACAGGCAAAGCCCAGTTACACGATTAGGTACAAAACAATATAATAATATAATATGCATATATACAAATGTTCCGAGAGTTTTCCGCAGTTGTTTATATGAAAAATGCTTGGTTCTTGTGTTGAGCTACGTCTGAGATTATTATGTCTCGACGCGACGTTTCGGCTCCCGTGTTGCAGCTATTTTCACGAGAAGATTGGCCGATAGAAAAATAGTTAGGGAAAAAACAGGCAGAAAGGAAAATCAGAAGGAAAACTGTCGGGATAGGTTTGAGTTTGTAGACCTGGTTCGATGCTGGGTCCTCAAGTCTGCCTACTCCTTAGACACGCATTATCACAGCGAGTTCTCTTCTGTTGTGTAAAAAAATTACTACACAAACATGGAAATTCATCATAAAAAACGGCTCAATTTGTTTAGATTCCAAAATGATATAAAAGTTGCTATAGGTAAATTCTTTTTCCAAGAGCAGTTATTGCTGTTAGAGTAAAATAGGGGGTTGTTTTAAGATAACGACAAGTATTACAATTTTGTTCAAATACGCTTTATTTTTCATTTAGTTCATGGCAAAACTATTGGCCCCTACCGCCAATTCTAAACAGTGAGATTTATCTAAATTTCTTAAATACCAACTGCCAATTCTTGTAGAAGGTATGTCCTTGGTCCTATGCCACTCATTATGGCTGCAAGACGACTCGACGGGTGTCCAGTACACTACGGAGGAGAGGTGAAAGAGCATTTGGACCAAACAATCCACGGAGACGGATAAGGCGTTTCGCTCCAATTCTGTGGCCACTCCGATCTCCAGTTTTAAATCCATTGGATTTCCATTACTAGATTAAGGGTTTAAATGTCAATGCGTAAATGTAAAATGAAAGTGATTATTTAATAGTGAGGTATTTATATAACGTAATATTTCATTAATTGAACCTTAAAAGTTTACATTAAAGCAGATGTTCAAATTTCTTCCCTCCTACTCTGATGTAGACGCAGCATCTTAGTAAAAATGATCGTTTAAGAAATTGTGTGCTGCTCAAAATATATTTCTTAAGATACATCATTAATTCTTTGTCATAACTGTTCTTGATTGGTTTTGGAAAATACGATGAAGGCAAAATATTATCATATTCATGTCTGCCGGTTCCCGAAAATAAGATTTTGCTTTAAACAAATATATTTATGACACATTTTTCACTAACTCACAGATACAGTGGTAAACTTCATATAATAAATGCGTGATTAAAAGGATTTGGTTTTACTCAAAAGTAGAAGTATCAAACACGTAACTAACTAAGCTATTAGTGGTCATCAAACCGATACAAACGACACAACAGAGATTACAAATTCACATTAAAATGTGGTTAAAGGTCGCTTGACTTATTTGAAAATATAATACATGCGACAAACAACTCGCAAAATTGTTCAAACCCAAATCGTTCTATCTACTGCAATCTACAGCGTCATGTCAGCCGCATTCAGATTTTTGCACGGCCCACTAAATTTTCAGTGCTGTAGTGGCGACGATTAAACAAATCAACAAATCATGCGATAAATACAAGTTTAGAGATTCGGTCGGAAAATGCTGGGTTGCTGACAATGCTCGCTCGTCAAATAAAGATGACGAGCCTCGGCAGCAATTGGCAACATTGCGTGTGGCTTAGCTTACAGCGCGAGCACTGACAGAACTGTGAGAGATAGGACAAAATTTCATTGGAATAATTTTGTAGAGCACGAAATTTGAAATGTCAGTGGCGGTATATCACCAAAATTGATTGTTTAAGCAGGGCACACGCCCATTTTTCGTAGAAGTTTTGCATCTGTCGATTATTATGTGCAAATGAGTATAAAATATTTCAAATAATTTAAAGAAAATCTTGTGCCATTAATTATTGTTAGTTAAAACTAAGGAAAATTAAATGCTGGAGTCTCGGAGGAAGTTGAAATCTTTAATGTGACGCTGCCTGCATCTGACGTAATTTTCACAAGCTCCAAAACGTTTAAATACTACATTATTTGAATATTCTACTCGACGCTCGTTTCGCCCACCAGGTTGGCATCATCTGGATATGATGAAAATTGAGCTTCAATTTGAACACTACACCCAAATACTCTATACCTACTCGATGCACGTTTCGCTACCATGTAGGCATAATCTGGAAATTCTTTAAACTGAGCTTTAATTTGATCACTACACTCTACTCGACGCGCATTTCGCCCATTAGGTCGGCATCATCCGGAGATGATGAAATTAATCTTCAATTTGAACAATATACTCGATGTGCGTTTCGCCCACCATGTTGGCATCATCTGGAGATGCTTAAAACTGAGCCTTAATTTGATGGCAACACTCGAATGTTCTACTCGACACGGATTTCGCACACCATGCTGACATTACTGGAGATGATGAAGATCGAGCTTTAATTTGAACACTATACCCGAATACTCTACTCGACGCGCGTTTGGCCAACCATGTAGGCACATTCTGGAGATGCTTAAAACTGAGCATTAAAACGAACACTACACTCCAATACTGTATTCGATGCGCATTTTGCCCACTATGTTGGCATCATCTGGGGATGCTTACAAATGAGGTTTAATTTGATAACAACACTCGACTATTCTATTATTCGACGCCCACTATGTTGACATCATCGAGAGCTGAGTTTTAATTTGAACACTACACCCGAATATTCTACTCAACGCACCTGTCGTCAACCTTGCTGACATCATTTGGAGGGCATGAAAATTCAATTTTAATCATCTCGGGGTCGAGTAGGGTGTTAAAAGGTAGTGTTCAAGTTTAAAACTTATTTTTATCATCTCCGGATGATGCCAACATAATTGACGGAACGCACTTCCAATAGAGTATTCACGTGTCAAGTTCAAGAATTTTGATATTTGTGAAACTACATTAGAACTATGAAGTTTTCAAAACAGATCGTCAACGTTACTAATTTTGTTGCTTTGAAAAAATTGGCTTATAAATTTTTAAAAAAATGTAATTGTTATTTTCTCAAATCAATATATAAAGCTAAAAGTTAACGTCATTTTTATAAGCTTTATTTTTAGTCTCACCAAAGTCAACATTTTCGTTGATTTGCTAAAATATGTAGGAACAAAACATTTTTTCAATTCCTATAGAACGTAGACGACACTTTTTTTAAAGCAAATGCTTTGAACGATCGAGAAAATATAGATTATTAATTGTATATATGTTAGAATTGAAATTTAAACAGAGTCCGAAGACTTCAATGATGCGTCGAAGCGCTTTCTCACATGGCTGTCCCGCACTCGCGCCCACCTAATCCTCTCCCTGTCGCTCTCACATGAAAAAATACGTTATTCGTTTCGTTTTTTAAATATTGTTAAAAACCTACCGTTAAAATTGCATACGGTATGTATATAACAAATTGAATGTATTTTTGCAAACTTAAAAATAGTCTGCCAAGCGGTTTGCGAGCTTCAAACAGTTTGCTGTTTTTTTTTAGAATTCGTTAAGTATGAAGAAAAAGTTGTGAAAATTTTTTAAAAAGAGGAAAAGAAAAAATAATATAGGGCTGTTTTGCAAAGTACTAATAAAGAGAGAAGGACCCCAGAAGTATCTCTAAGATACTTGTACGGGTACAAAATGTGTCATCGTATATACAAGTGACATGGCATAATTAATCTAGCCTGGTGGCAGTTGTTTGTATTCAATTTTAGCGATATCGATTTAATATTTGGGAGTGTTTATAGATGAAACTGGCAGCAAATGCTCATCAGATATTTAGCAGCTATAGAAACTTATCAATATGTTTTGCACAATAAACATTCTTCAACAAAGTTGTAGTTAACGAATATTATCCAAGATTGTTTTAACAAAGCAATGTTTTTTAAAATATAACGTAAAAACTGGAATTTTCTTTCCACTTCAAAAGTTTACTCTTTCAAAGTGATCCACCTTAGATTTTCTGCCTTTGCTGCCACTAGGCTATTTACTATCTTAGAAACTACAGTGATGACACTGATAAACTGTTCGATGTTCATCTCTTGTAGAGACGTATAAAAACTTACTTTTTAAAGAAAGTTCCAGGAGGTATGGTCGAGTTCATCTATTATCAGCACTCAAAAAACGCAACAAAAACTTTACGACATAATTATCGCCGTGGATCAAGCGGCTTGCTGTCGTCAAACAAGCCGACGCACAATGAAAACCTATAAAGATAAGTGAGTCAATTTGCGAACAATAGTACAGAGGTACCGGTATTTTAATGAGGTCGCAAAGTTTTTGTTGCGTTTTTTGAATGCCAATAAGAGATGAACTCGACTATATACCTACATATGAATCCAATTGAACATAACGTTCGCTAGATCTCCAACTATAATGATATACTAGGTTACTATATGGCAACGAAAAATAATATTAATTTGATATTTTTCTCATAACAAAAGGAATATGACACCACACCACACATTTTTTCGGTAATAACTTTTAAATTTTCTTGTCATAAAGGTGCAATTACTGATTTTAAAGTTTGTTTTTGTAATTATCATTTTAATTTTACACTTCATCGTCAAAATATTACTACGTCATTTTGAAACTACCATTTCTACGAAACTACTAGCCCTACAGCCTACACACACACATATTAATAAAAACACAAATTCACGGTCATTTTATAAGCATTATTTTTACTTTTGCCAGTTTTTGCAAAATGTGATATTTTATTACCATTTAGAGTAGGTAGGTACCTAAGAACGTTTAGAGGTCCCTGGCTTTTTTTGTAAATAAAATCGTAAGAAACGTTTTTTCTTATAATCCAATAGTTATTTTTTTGTGCACTACCCCTAAAGAAGGGGTGGAAGTCATCGCAGTTTTTTTTTTCCAGGAGTTGAAAGGCTTCAAAAGCTGTCTATTTATAGGTAGGTACAACTGCATGTCAATAAGAAATCGTATTGAAATAAATTTTTTTTCGTAAAATTTTTCGCGGAATCGAAATTTCAATAATTGCCATTTTGTTTGTGATAACCGTTACAAATTACCGGGGACCCAACGTAGTCAAGGGACAGACACCTGGTTAGGTACATTAAAATTTTCTGTAATTAAATTCTTATCATATTTATATTAGAAAAAAATAACAAGTAACGGGGCCTGCCCTGGATCTCGACGGCCGCTGTCCAATTTATAGCAAACTATATTCTTATTTGTAAATAATTACTTACCATACTTTCCAGGGCACAAGATCCACTAGGTACGTTTTCCTGTCACAAAATTCTAAATTTGTCTACATTTCAAATCAACCACACTTATAAATTAATAGTCGTAGGTAGGTATAGGATAGCACACCGACACAATAACACACTGTTGTAGCTATCGATCATCACATCACAATAAATAAATGCACAATTTTTTACTATCCCTTCAACAGGCAACATACGAATACACTGTGAAAACACGATGACCAACCTATTAATCCATGGCATACTATTGCAATTGTTTTCATATTTCGCGTCAACTTCGCGGCGCGCGAACCTAATATCAGCTGTTGCTATGCGATTATTTTCAACACAGCGATACGCGCAGCCGCCGAAGTGGCACGGACTGCGATCATTGGTGGGCTGCTTATATTGTTGAGCGGTCTTTCTGCGAAATTCAACAAACGAGATGTGTGCGTCTGACAAATGTCAAGAATCTGTCTACAGGTGTTGTGTGTGGGTGCGTGTTATTGTTAAATATTCGGAATATGTGGTTAATCATTTGACTAAACTTAGTTTATGTGTAGAAAATAAAAATTAACAGTGTCAGTTAACGAAACTAGAACAGGCTTAAATATCAAGTCCCTTGCTTCTTGTTGATTGTTACACAGAAAATGTAAATCTGCATTTCCTACACGATGGGTAAGTTATTTTAGCTATTTCGGTGTATTATAAACCATAAATTAAATCGACGTTGTACATATTTAATGGAGTGCCGGTAAGTTTATTTCGGAATCCAGCTCCAATGAATAAATGTATGCAAGACCTTTTGGAATGTGTTCGCATTATGTAATGGTGCAAAATCTCAAGCGACATGCTACTCAAATACAAGTTGTATGGAGATCAGGTGTCTCAAAATGCATGGTGGCATACGTGCACCTTCAGTCCACCGCTTAAGTAGGTTTACGTACCTGAAAATTTAATGAGACACCCTGTATTATAAGATGCTTTATGTACATTATGTATATCATCATGTTTGCACAATAGTTTTAGTGTTAAAATTTGGCCACCTGTCGTGATGCACTTGTGCAATGCATAATGTTTTTGTACACGTAGATGCCTTCCCCGCTGTCATGTCTCACTTTATTCGGGTGAATAGTTTGTAAACAATAAGTAACCCGTTTAACAATTTATTTTCTTGTGTCTTATAAATGTTTTCTTGTTGTGGGAGTCTAAAACAGAAACAAAATTAAGGTTAAGATTTTGAATTATAAGTGATGTAAATAGTGTTTTGGATGTGATTTTTGACAGATAATATTAGGGAATTTGAAATTCTGATTACTTAACAGATATGGAAGTTTTTTTTATTAATTAAATTAGAGAGAGTAGGAAAAGGAGCAAAAAAGGGACAGTCATTTTATAAGGTTCATTTTTGGCTCCTAATGTGCATAAGTGGGAAATCATAATAAAGTTATTAATTTCTCTATGCGCTTATACAAATATTACTGGAAAATAATTCATTCCAGGTCTTTTATACATACCCACAAATTTAATTACAACTATCGAATAACGTAAACCATTATTGGAATTTTATTATCTAAGTACCAATAGATTGTCAGACATCTCGCCAAACCAACTCCAACCGTCGAAGCATGTAGGCCAGTTTATTTCTGAACTTAGACCAACTCGAGGCAGAAAGTTTCAAAGAAAATTATTAGCTCCATCCCATAGTCCGCTTGAGCCCACTGGAAATATTATCAGTAAGACTTGCCTACGTAATGTGAACATGTTCTTTTTTTTTGAGGCTCATTCCATATCCGACTATCAGCTGAGAGGGCACAGCCCTATGCAATTTTTTTCATGGTTACTACCTAGAGCACAGTAATATACCAACTGTTGAGGGACAATCAACGGCAGCATGTTTCAACTTTTTAGGCCAGGGACATGAATTTGTTGATCAATAGTGTAAACCCATCCAACAGCTGTCTATTGGGTACAATACCATTCAAACTTCTTGTCTATGTACTGTCGTGAGCAGAAAAAAATAGGAAAACTTTTTTTTTCCTAATGTAAATCTGTCTCTATTTGAATATGTGATGAGTAGCCGAAATAAAACAGATATCACTTTTAATTTATTTTTTATTTTAATGCTGTAGTTATTGCTATAGTAAATGATGGATGGTTAATGAGACAAATTGCACTGCGCTATAACATTCACAAAAATTTGGTGTGTAACATTTTAAGAAAGTGGAGAATAAACGGTACGATTAGTAGAAATCCTGGATCAAAGGAGAAAGAATATCCTACTTAACAAGAAACTAACTAAAGTCGAGGCAAGAATTCAAGCGATGCACGTCACCAGTGATCTCATTAAAGAAATATTAATACTAACATAATTTTTAATCATTAATTATGTTAAAAAGAGTAATTCTTGACACCCAGTTATTAAGCTTTTTTCAGAAATAGGTACAGTTTAATGGGGTTTCATGATTCTTAGCAGTATTGTCTTATTTATAGAATCGACCTGTGACGTGCATCGCTTGAATTCTTACCTCGACTATATTAATATTTCGTTATTGCACCATTTCTATTTATAACTTCTATAAGTCTGTTTGGCATAGAATTAAATGAACCGCTGTGTGTTGACTGGAAAGTTTTTTTCGTCTGTAAAGATTACATTGTTCCAAAAATTTACATCATGCGCTAAAAATTCAAGTGCAAATGCTGTTCGAGCTTCTTTATGTTCAGCTTTAAGTCAGTATTTCTGTGCTGCTGCATGACAGCGTAGCCCCGATTCTCTTACTCGCCAGCGGCCAGTACTACTCGATCCAGGAAAATTCGTTTCTTCAGCAGCCTGAATAGCTGAGTAAAATGGATTTTCTACTAAAACATTTACCAATTACCAATCTTGTTGTTGAGTTGATATCCTTCGTCGCCTTGATCCAGGATTTCTACTAATCATTTATTCTCCACTTTCTTCAAATGTTACACACCGAATTTTTGTCAATATTATAACGCAGTGCAATTTGTCTCATTGGCCATCCATCTTCTGCTAGCAGTAACTCCAGATTTAACTAAATCGCTTATATGAGGCGTATTAGTTTTTTTGTACATTTGCAATAAATTATGACAACTAACTGACAATGTCACAAAAATTAAAGTTAGATGTACACAACTAGATTTTAGCAAAATACCATTATAAGACTTGTCCTAATTTTTTTTCCTCACGACCGTACCAATATTAACCTGAAACAAATCAAAATTGTTTTGTTTTAGTGTATACTTTTCACTGTTAAAACGTAATATTTCAGTCATAACCTCCTTTATAAAATCCTTATTTTACTATAAGGATTATGACTTATAGTAAAATAAGGATTTTATAGAGGAGATTATGACTGAAATGTTACATTTTAATATTCGGCCCTCTAGAAGCACATTTGAACTCTCTGTCCACTTAAAAGCATAATAACTGGGTTACTTACCCCTTGTCAAAAAAATATAAGTGCCAGATATTTAAATCAGCTAAATAGTCCTATATTTTTGTTTTGCCGTACGCTACTCGTTTACTCTGACAGCTGTCAGTCGAAGGTAGCCATGCGCGATGCATAACAAAGATGTTTAATACAAGATGCATAAGGGAGTACGTTCGAGGCGCACGCCACACAGTCGTGATTTACAAATCTCCCAACGTCATCATTATGGACGAAATGTTTAATAATCTCTAAATAGTCCATTTAACGAGGTCCCGAATATCAAAAGTTTGTAGAATCTTTTGCAATACATTTCCCCCCTGTTTTCGAGGGCGGGAAAAATGATGGTGATGGTTTCGAGTTCTGAAACCCTTTCGTACTACCCCTATCAAGAGAAAACCACCCCAATTTCCGGCTTCTCAGTATTGGGCTTACGAGGAATCATCGGATCAGGTTCTTTTAGAGGAATAATAATAAATTTACATCAGAGTACCCTGCTTGGACCGACCCCCAGGGGATGAACCCACTACCACCCGTAATAGCAATATCCCAAAAAATAAAAAATACGAATTCGAAGGTTTTTTTATGGCTTTTCAAGGGTAGGGATCATGATGGAGGTGCTATTTTTCACCCTACACCCTACCCTCCCCGCAACTCCACCCAACGTATAAAAACCACCCCCTCTTCGATGCTGTCGGTCCTAGGCATGCGGGAATTCATCGGATCGAGGTTTCCATGGGAATATCATGGAAACTGACCATTATTAAACTATAGTTGACCTAAGCAATCCCCGGGCGTTGAAACTACCCTGCTTACAACCTTACAACACCGAAATAACTCACGGGTTTTCGAAGGCGGGAATCACGTTGGTTTTATTATTTTTCGCCCTATACACATGTAACATATATGAAATTTACACATTATGCCGGGCCGATAATAAACAAAAACGTAGGGTACGACGCGCTCTAAGGTTTGGCATTATTTAAGTTTTTGTAAAAATAAATTCTCACCTCAAGTTGTTTTTATTTAATGTTCCTCTCACTGTTCTGTCCGAAACTCACACCCCAGTTTGTTGTCTTAAAGAGTCATTCAGTTTTACAGAGTTCTTTGTCCACCCCCAGGCCCATAATTATGATCGGGTGTAATTTCTACGCGACGCGTCAATTTCAAAGTAGGCATTGGAAAAACAAATTTGTTGCTATGCAATTAAAAGCTGTTTACATTATTTTAGAAATAATCTGACACATTTCAATGTTATAATTTTGTAAAGTTTAATTAATATGAGGCGTTTAACCACGGCAGAAAGGGAAAATTGCATTCGACTTCTCAACGAAGGAATGTCAAAACAGCAAATTGCGCACATTTACAATGTCAGCCGAAAGACAATTTATAATTTGATCCGCCGCGTCGAAACTACTGGTGATCATATTTATGGGCATGGGGGTGGACATACAAAAAAAATAAACGAAAGAACCGAAAGAATTTTAATGAGAGAAACTATGCGGAATAGAAGACAACAAACGGGGGTGAGAGTTTCGGACAGAATGCAGAGTGGAGCCATTGTTTATTTACTGACGAAACAAGATTTAATTTGTTTCACTCCGATGGCCGAATTTTAGTTTGGAGAAGGCCAAATCAGCGATATTTGGAGGAAGATATGGACCCTCAAGAAGCATTTGGTGGCGGAGGTGTTACAGTGTGGGGAGGTATCATAAGAAATGGTAAAACCGAGCTATTCATTACCAACCAAACCATTAATGCTACTGTTTATCAGGAGGAAGTTTTGGAACCTATTGTTGTTCCTTTTGCTCGACATTACGGCCCAGAACTTCTATTGGTGGATGACAACGCTCGACCTCACAGAGCGCGAAGGATCACAGAGTTTTTGCAGGCACAAAACATCAATAGGATGGACTGGCCTGCAAAGTCTCCGGATGTTAATGTCATCGAACACGTTTGGTCTTATTTAAAACTTAAAGTAAGATCTCTTGATGTACCCCCTGAAACCTTAGAAACGCTCAGTGAGGCCATTCGTGAAGAATGGGAGAATATTCCACAAGATTTTATAAATAATCTTGTGGATACTCTACCAAATCGATGTCGGGAAATAATATTACGAGCAGGAGGACCAACAAAATATTAGCTTCTCTTTTTTTTAATTAATGTACCTAATTTTAATTAGGTAATTTTAATTTAAGTTTAAATTAAATTCATTTTTAGTTTTTTAGTTAATTTTTTTTTTAATTATTAAAAATTACCAGAATCAGAATTATAAATTTTTTAAGAATTGACTTTTGTTAAGCAATCTTGTACATTGTAGAATATAATGTAATAAACTTGTTCTTGTCGCTACGTTTTTGTTTATTATCGACCCGGTATAATGTGTAAATTTCAACCCTCAAATAAAATGCTTAGAAAATCTACGTGAAATAAGGATTCCAAATCCGCAAAAATCATCAAGAACCGTCAATCCAATGTCAAGTTATAGCATTTTAAAAATTTCGGTATCCAAATTCTATGTTGAGTAGTGTGTACAAGGCCTAAGGGCCTTAATCCAAAAACTGACAAAACCGTCTAGAGATATTGATGTTACCTTAGTAACGAACCATATTGCAACGACCAAAAAAAATTTTTGCGGAAATTTCACTCATACAAACTTTTTGATTTTTTGCATGACTTCATTGATCACCCCGTATATAATAATCTTATGTTCCTATGATAAATATACGTCATGCAGCTTAATCCAAAAAAAACTAGCTCTTAAAATTTGCAAGCCGCGTTCAAAAATTTGCATTCCTGTTGAAAATATTGAACTTTAAATTTTGCCTAAAATTCTCTATGTGTAAGTTCGAGTGGCCAGCAGTTTAGAAAAGGGAGTATTTTTATATATTGGAAACAGTTGCGGGAGACATTACACTCCGATATCCTACTTGTTGCGGATTTCACCCACTATATTGGCATCATCTGGAGATGATGAAAACTGAACTTACTTGAATCTCCTGTTCAAGAGATAAAAACAGAACTGTCTAAAACAGCTCCTGAACATAACTTAGTTTGCCTCTGCTATAAGTACATATAGTTGTCAAAAAGTTGCAAATTTTTCTCTAGATTTTATATTGATTTATTTTTTATTTACATGGTCATGACGAGCATTTCATTTATTTAAACAAGATTGTTTATGACCAGTTACGAAAAAAGCACATATTTTGTATAAAAAATTCTTTCTCTCCTCAAAATTGTTTCTATAAACGACTATTTATGTATATAACTACTAAAAAATTGCAATTTTTTTACCATGTTTTATACTGATTTATTTAGACGGTCGTGTTGAATTAATAGACGAGATATATCACTGCCTTATCGATTCAAAGAATATCAGATACATTGGAAAACTTCATATAATAAAATCTTACTTTTTCCTATTGTAGCTAGGGAGCTGTAATGTTAAAAACTCCGAGATGCTTTGGATATCCGTCGGCTTGATAGATGGTGCGGAAGGTCCCCCTGAACCACTCGGTGCCCTTAGTAGTATTTTTTTTGGGTGACTTTGAAAATTGGGAAAAAATTTGATGTTTTTCCACCTAATTTTCGGAATTATGGGGGAAAATATTTGTCAACCATTTTTCCTGCTAACTGGACCCATAAAGAATGGTGAAAAACAGTCGACAGACAATTTCATCCCTTACACAATTTTTGGCCACCCTTCAAAAATTTATAAAAATGTGCCAAATTATAAGAAAGCGGAATAAAGTGTCTATTAATCTACAGTGTCCTTTGTACTGGTGCAATTTTCATTAATATATTGACCGGAAACCAGGAAAACCAGAGAAACCTAAAAAAAACAAATTCTGCACCCCCAACCCCCTCAGGGATTGCATATTCTGTAGTTTTAACAACATATTTTCAGCTAAATACCATAAATCGCAATTTTGGATATCAATTTCAACTTCAATAGTCGTCAGAGAGGCGTTTTATCGTAATAAAAAGAATCAACGTCAAGGTGCAAGTGAATAGTATTCTTGCAAATATTAACAGTTAAATAATATTAAATACACTCCTCCCAACATTAATAATACAAAGACCGAGCTTTTACAAAACTTTAAAATGAACTGAATCTACTAAGCACTTACAATTGATTAAAAAATAAAAGTTAACAACAATTACAGGTCAGTTGGAAAGACAAAATAATTATTACCTTTAGTGGTCATTAAATCGATACGAATAACACAACAAAGATTATATAAATTAAAATTAAAACGTGGTTAAAAGTCACTTCAGTTATATGACAATTTAATTCACGCGACAAACAACTCGCAAAAAATTATATAACTTTGACCACCTAGTTCTTAGAAGTTGTCCAGATACCGAGCTTTTACGAAACTTTAGAATGAACTGATTCCATCCACTAAGCACTTACAATTTATTAACAAATAAAAATTAACAATAATTACAGGTCATGATGGAAAAACAGTAATTATTACCTTGGACAAATTAATCTCGTGTCGTCAAACCGATACGAACAACACAACACAGATTATAAATTCTCATTAAAATATGCATGGATAAAACTCATTTTATATATTATGTAATAATTTAATTCATGTCACAAACAACTCGCAACGCAACAGATTGTTTAAAACCAATATGTTCTAATCTACGACGATGAAATTGGAAGTATCATGTTAGTCGCATTCAGATTTTTCCACGGCCTACCACAGTTTTCAGGGCAGTGGTTGTGTTAGACGCTGAAACAAATCCAATGAGATATTTTTAATACACCGATGAATTTGCGAGTTTTGGTCGAAGAATGCGAGGTTGCTGACAATGCTCACTTCTCGAATAAAAATGAAGAGCTTGAAGACTAATTGGCAACATGTCGTGTGGCTTAACTTTCAACACAAACGCCGCGGAAACGATGAGAGATGTAGTCGATTTAACGAGGTCCCGAACATCAAAAGTTTGTAGGATCTTTTGCAATACATTTTCCCCCTGTTTTCGAGGGTGAGAAAAACGATGGTGATGGTTTCGAGTTCTGAAACCCTTTCGTACTACCCCTATCAAGGAAAAACCACCCCAATTTCCGGCTTCTCGGTATTGGGCTTGTGAGAGGTCGTCGGATCGGTTCTTTTTGGGGGAATAATAATAAAATCGATTAATTTACGTTAGAGTTACCCGGAACGAACTCGGGGGGTTGAACCTAATAGCCCGTAATAACTATATCCCCAAAAAATAAGAAAATACGGACTCGACAAAGTCTTTTATTTGTTTTCGATGGGAGGGATCACGATGGTGGTATTATTTTACACCCTACCCTCCCGCAACTACCCCCAACGTATAAAAACTACCCCCTCTTCCATGCTGTCCGTCCTACGCATGCGGGAATTCGTCGGGTCACCGAGGTTTTTATGAGAATATCAGGGAAAGTAACCATTACTCAATCACAGTTGACCTGAGCAACCCCCGGGGGTTGAAACTACCCTGCTCGCAACACCGAAATCACTCATGAGTTTTCGAGGGCGGGAATCACGATGGTAGTGTTATTTATCATCCTACCCTCCCGCAACTACCACCATTGTGTAAAAATTACCCTTTTTGTATACACTATATGTGTAGTTGCGGGAGGCTTGAGTGAAAAATAACACCACCAACGTGATTCTCGCCCTCGAAAACTCGTGAGTGATTTCGGTGTTGTGAGCAGGGTAGTTTCAATCCCTGGGGGTTGCTTAGGTTAACTGTGACTGAGTAATGATTAGTTTCCCTGATATTCTCATAGAAGCCCCGACCCGACGAATCCCCGTGTTGCTAGGACCGACAGCATAGAAAAGGGGGCGGTTTTATCGTAGGGGGTAGTTTCGATAGAGTAGAGTGAAAAAAATACCACCATTGGGATTACCGTCCTCGAAAACCCGTAAGAAACCCGTTTTCCCATTTTTCGAGGAATTTCGGTGTTGCGAGCAGGGCAGTTTCAACCCCCGGGGGTTGGTTAGGTCAACTGTGTTTGAGTAATGGTTAGTTTCCCTGATATTCTCATAAAAACCCCGACCCGACGAATCCCTGCATGCCTGGGACCGACAGCATGGAAGCGGGGGTGGTTTTTATACATTGGGTGTAGCTGCGGAAGGGCAAGGTAAAAAATAACACCACCATCGTTATGCCTGCCCTCGAAAACCTGTAAGAAAACTTTATGGAGTCCGTATTTTCTTATTTTTTGCGGATATTACTATTACGGGCGGGGGTAGATTCAACCCCCGTGGGTCGCTCCTGGGCACTTTAATGTAAATTAACTGAGTTTATTATTATTCCCCAAAAAGTCCCAATCCGACAACCCTTCGCAAGCCCAAGACTGAGAAGCCCGAAATTGGGGTGGTATTTGCTATTTTATTTCATCTTCTCTGATTTGTTTTGTTTTTATTCAATACTTCTATGTTTGTTACCATTATTTGTTTATTTATCATATACGTAAAATTCTTGTGACATACTTAATGTTAAGACATTATTTTTAATTTGATTGTAAAAAATGTGAATGTAGTCAAATAAAGCCTATCTATTAAATTTAGTTTTGTTAGAAATAACAAAGAAGGCTAAGCCTATTGATACCATAGACCTTATTAAATGTAAAATGTATGTAAAAATGCAAAATGTAAAAATAAACACAAGTGCTAAATGTATGTATGTCCAGTGCGATCGCGATTAGGTACGGAACAGTGATCGAATTGTTTTCCTCAAAAATATTTTAAATATTGAATATTCTCTCGTTAGCAGTTTTGATATGCCTCGCATATGCCTCATGGTACAATCTTCCTTCTTCAGTAATAGTTTCCAAGAAACAATAGAAACAATATTTTTTAACACTAAAATGTATGTACATATCGGTAAATACTGTTCGAAGAGAAGGCCATAAACCAAGCAGTAAGTCAAACAATAATGTAAAATTAACTGATAAGTTGTATTCTATTCAGAAAGTATTGGGACAACTACGTTTTAAATCAATAATTAACCAGGGAAGTTTTACATGATTGATGTCGTTTCATTTCTCATTTTTAATTGGGTATTTTTGACTCTTCTTTAAAAAAATATTTAAATCATTTAATAAGAAAAACCTCTGAGAGTGTAACTAGCAATATACGTTCAGCGGTACGGATTCTACTATACACTGTACTGCTCTATCTCCTTTTCAAACAAATCGATATCTCCTAGATTTAAGAGTGTCATAGAAGTGGCCTGGAAAGCGGAAAACATTTTCAAATAAAACAAATAGGTATTATCCGCTCCAAAAGATCAGACATAAGTTATTGTTTCTTATTATTACATTTACGGCCTCAATTTAATTTATAAAATAACTAAGTTTCAAACATATCATTCGTGATTTTTCAGTTCAGTCGAAAGTTGATTTTTGAATATTTATAGTTACTTCGAAATGTCGCACACTCCTATCTAAACTAAAATAAATTGTTAAATAAACTATTAGGTACATAATTAACAAATTGATATAATGTGTAAGACAAATATTCCTAAAATAGTTTTATCTAAAATTAAAACGGTGAATGTTATTCAAAATTCATAGCTCAGTGTTGTGCCTATATTGCCTCAGGGATCTACGGTTTAGCATGGAATCCAAACCACGATCCTCGGCTATCAATTTATTAATAAAAAATTGAACTAACGATATAATATACAGATTCGGCAAAAATAGTTTTATATATCCTGTAGTAAACGAGTTTGGGAGAGAAAACAACAAAAATTGAGAAAAGAAAATGGGATATGCTGCTGCTTCACATTTCGTGGAATTTTATTTTCATTACTTTGTCGTTTACCGACGTAGGGCATCGGTGTTGTGGCAAATAGTGTAGAATGCGGTCGCGGTGAGATAATTATTTTGGAGACATCTGTTTTGTCGACAGGAACCATGCAACTACAAATTCAGTTCAGTGTACAATTAATTATTTAAAAATGCTCATTAAAAAAAACACTCAATATAATATCCTGAGTGGTATAATTTAATAGTGGTATTATTATTATTAGCCGTTACTCGAGTCCGAGTATAAAAATGTTACAGTCGATAAATTGTGTACAATAAAAAACAAGTAAAAGGTGTAGTCTATTGTAATTCCCATTCATCTACGGTGCACACGACTATGGCTATAGAGGCCAATTCGGGAGAGCACATGTCGACCGCAGTTAGGACAAACATACACCTGGTTAGGTCTCGGATTCGGCCTTCTTGCAGCAACATTTCCTTGATAGCTGGCCACAACCCCTCGCCATTCGGTTCTGTCCGCTGCAAGTTGTTCCCATTGCTCGTCTGCAATACCGCAGGATTTTAAATTTTCATGGAGAGCGTCTTTGAACCTCTTTCGTTGACCGCCACGCCTTCTTCTACCGCTTAGCAATTCACCATAAAGTGTACATTTAGGAAGGCGGTTATCATGCATACGATGAACGTGACCTGCCCATCTTAGGCGTGCTCTTGAAATAAGCACCTCAATTGGAAGGCTGTTTGCTCTCCTGAGTACTTCCACGTTTGATATGTGATGGAACCAACGGATTTTCATCATACTTCTGAGGTGTCTTTGCTGAAAACGTTCTAATTCTTTCACATGACGACGGTAAGTGACCCAGCTTTCACATCCATATAGCAGTGTTGGAATGACAACTGCTCTGTAGACAGCCATTTTCGTTGACAAAGCAAGGTCGTGGTTGTCAAATACTCTCTCTCTAAGTCCCCAGAGTGCTCTAGATGCAGCGTTAATTCTATTGCGAATCTCGCTGTCCATGTTTGCTTTGTCATTAACAACGTTGCCTAAGTAATTGAACTGATCCACCACTTCAAGAGAATTTCCGTTAAGTGTAATGTCTATTTGGTTCACTTGATGAGGAGTTGACATAATATTAGTCTTTCCAATGTTGATTTTAAGTCCCAAGGAATCATAGCTCTGGGCATACACATCTAAAAGTTCTTGAAGCTCTTCCGGCGTAGAGGCTAAAAGTGCACAGTCATCCGCATACTGGAGATCACAAATGAATCGTGTGCGTGTCTTCGTGAAAGCTCTAAAGCGCCCTATGTTAAAGAGACCGCCATCAAAACGGTATCTGAGACCTATTCCTCTGACTGCCAGTTTGTTGTCAACAATAATTGTTCGAGCAGTGGTAAACAAATTAAAGAGTAGGGGTGCCAGGACACATCCCTGCCTAACTCCAGTGAGGGTTTGGAAAGGTTCGGTTGCCTCATTATTATACATAACCTGGGCGTTGTTGTTTGTATGTAGACTGCGACATACTTCCACAAATTTTCTAGGGATACCTAAGCGGAACGTAATTTTCCAGAGCACTTCCCTGTCCACCGAGTCAAACGCCTTGGTTAAATCAATGAAGGCCATGTGAATTTCTCCTTGATGTTCGAGTGCTTTTTCTTGAAGCTGTTTAAGTGTGAAGATTAAATCCGATGTGCCTCGGTTTGGTCTAAAGCCACTCTGTGTTTCAGGAAGTAACTTTTCCATAACAGGTGTTAGCCTATTTGCCATCGCTTTAGTGGGTATCTTCCCTCCAACAGCCAGGAGAGCTATACCCCTGTAATTTCCACAGTCCGCAGCGCTCCCTTTGTTTTTGAAGAGGTTGATTAAAAGTGTATCACGAAACTCCTGCGGAGCTTGACCACTTTCCCACACGACATCAAACAGTTTTTTGAGGTAGGGTATGAGCCCTGACGACACAGCTTTAAAGATCTCAGCTGGGAGTGAGTCGGCGCCGGGAGATTTGTTATTTTTTAGCTGCCCAATGGCGGTTAAGATCTCTTCCGTTGTTAGTGGTTTATCTAAGTCTTCGAAGGTGTCATATTGAGGGATAAGATTTATAATATCGTGATCGGCTTGACTTTGCTGATTAAGAATGTTAGAGTAGTGTTCCTTCCATCGGGCTCTTATTTCCTGGTCTTCTTTGAGGAGATTTCCATTATATTATTATTATTATTATTATTATTATTGGATTATGGATTATTTCCAGATAGTGGTATACATGTTATGTATATTAGTAATTTATTGTTTCTTCACAAAATTGCATTATCTACTACAGATGATTAAAATGTTGTTTTATATCGAATAAATAAAAAAGTGTATTTTCTTTACAGGAGAAACTACATCGACAGCTGAGTCGTTAGAAGGCACCCAGCTGCACCAATCCACAAAATCAGTAAGACGAAGACGGATGGACAGATCGATCAACAATAACGGACCGATAACAACTCCAATAACCTCCACAGATTATGCCTTGCACAATAATAATAACAATCACGTTAAAACTGAAAGGCTAAGTCCCGGAACACCAGATACCTCAAGTAGGTCTAGGTCTGTTACTCCCAGTTCTGCTTCACATCCAGGCACGCCTCCGGCGACAGACACTTCCCTCCTTCCCGTATCCGGCCGAAATTATAGTGACTTTATGAGGAGTTTGGCTGCCAAGTACAACAATACCAACCCGAATGAGTAAGTGAAATCCAAACTTATTTTTTCCTTGCATAATATACTATTTATTTATATGCTATTGAATTTCCCGTTGTAAGTAAAGATGGCCCTGTTCAGCTAAGGCGCATCAATCATAATGCTGTCAGTAAAAAAATGTCTCGAAAATAAAAACTCCCAACGTACAAACTCGATTTTTTGGGTCTATGAGACTTGATTTTTTTTCCGTTAAAGACATATTCACCTAAACCTGCGGCAGGAGGAGTACAATGATGAACAGGACATTTTTTAATTAAAACGGAAAGATCTAGTGAACCGTCACTCCTACGGCAAAAAACTTCGCCCGAACGAATTTGTGGAAAATTGAATTAAAGTCGACTTTTTTCTAATGAACTAATTTCAGTTATAGGTACGACTCCACTAATGATTTTTTGTCAAAATTATCTCTTTGAATATGTAAAGATATCAATTTATGCGATTACATGTCTTGGTCAGCCGGAATCGGGAGAAATTGTATATTTTTTTATGACAAAACACACAAATAAAGAAACGTCTAAATTTGTCACGGTGGTATAGCGAGAAGCAATTTTGTTTGATCAACTTATTCACGGTAATTTGTCTTCAATGATTATTTTTTTAAGCTTACGAAAATAAACTTTTACTGTTATTATAAAATAGTCATAAATCCGAGAAAACAAAAATGAATAGTATAAAATAGAAACATAAAAAATATTTAATATAATTATCTATATAGCTGCATTTTATAGCTGTTTGAAGCATTAGCGTATTGTTGGTAATATGCAATTGTTACACTTAACGCGCCAAGCTTGTAACTTGTAATTCAACGCTCGGCGGGGCACATAGCCCGGAGAGTAGCTGTTGGTTGCATTCTGGTTACGTTCCTTATAGTAAAATAAGGATTTTATAGAGGAGTTTGCGATTGAAATATTATGTCTTAATATTCTGCCCTCTAGAAGCACATTTTTTCTCTCATTATATTGAAATTTGGCCACGCATGTTATCCCGCACACTTATTCAAAACTGGTATATATACCTCACCAAATTGTGGTCATTGCAACATCATAGCAGATCTCGACCATATATTTTTCGGATATTCGAAATATCAAAATGCGTCTCTAATTCAAATATTGCAAAAACTGCAACATATTGGCCCCATTTAATATGCTCTATTTTTGATTTCTTAAAGGAGACTGATATAAAGCTTTAGATTATGTTTGGTTACCGTTTCTTCTCCCTGTGTTATTTTTCTTGTCCCCCTATGCATTATCTATTTTGAAATGTCCTAACAGACCCCAGGATGAGAAGCGTGTGGCCATGTTATATCCCTTTTTGTTTTCTTCAATTTTTTTTCCTTTTTTCTTTTCTATTTCGTTTTTTAAGTTAGAATTAGGTATAGGTTTTGTCTCATTGGTTGGTATCTTAGTATCAGGTATATTTTTAACCCCATTATAATAACTACCAATTAAACAATTCGTGCCTGACAGTATGGTCTTCGACAGAACGCCATTAAAAAAAGGAAAAAAACTCTTAAAAGTTTTAAAACAATTTCAGCATTAAATTTCCGTCAATAAAGAGGAAATGGTATTATTATTACTCTCTCATTCAATATTCCGTACCAAACGTTCACTTTTTCCTAATACTGCCCCTTTGCAGTGAAACACCAAGTTTGGGTTTTCAGTGACCCAGTACCCAAGATTTTGCAATCATACTACACTATTTGTTATGTCACTAAATAATTTTTTTTTTTCGAAATACCTGTCGTTCAAGTACTTGAGCCTTGAGGACACAAACAAAATTCAAGTTGTTTTAATTCGCCGCTTTCATCTAGTATGCGGGTTTAAATAACGTTATGTTTTTTTCTTTTGAGATATCGTCGAGTGTTCTCCCTTGGCAAGTTTAAATCAAAGCTTGCCACTCTTAATCGCTAGCATTTAGATTATTTCTAAAAAATCTAGCACAGTTTTGTAGATTCCTTCTTCATATATATATTTTTTTGAAATGTGTTTAGTTATTGCTCCATCTTGATTAAATATTTTATTGATTTTATGAAGGCTGCCTACTGTTGATAGGACGATTTGGATGTCTACGATTAAAAATTCTAGTTACTACTCTTTCACTGCAATCATTGTCTCCAGAAGGACGGACAATTTGAATGTTTTCTTGTAATGCCAACTGAACAGTCGTCATCTAATTTTTACTCGAAAGTAAACAAATGAAATTTTTCATTCACAGGTGTTTTAACAACTATTTAACTTAAGAAATAAGTTGTAAGAAACTGTCAAAATCACAGCCTACTGATTTGATTTATGTTACATGCATTTTTCTGGACAACTAGTTCAGTCATTGAAGCTTTATACCTCAGAAATATTTTACTACGAACCGATTTACATGAAATTTTGGAATTAGGCTTATCTTACCCTTAACTTCAAAAGTGATATTGACCCGACCTCCGTTCTTACCCTGGGGGTGGTTGCCACCCCTTCTCGTTAGTGGAAATTTTTTTGGTCAAAGTAGCCTCGGGGATCGATAGAAGACCCAATTCTAAGCAAGAAGTGTTCTATAAAGTTTTTTCAAAACTCAATACTTTTCAAGTTATTGGCGATTGAAAACTCGGAATTTTCCCACGTTTTTCAACGGTTTTTTGCAGATATCTCAAAAAATATGCGTTTTAACGATAATTTTATAATAAACAAAATTGTAGAAGGTAAGAAAATGAACAAATTGGTTTTTTAAAGAGTGTTCTAAGTGCAATATTAAGCGAGATATTGAAGATAAAAGCCGTTTTTTTTTTGTTCTGAACTTTATCGATGTATTCAATGACATCTAGCGGACAACGGATACATTTTATCCATATGACAATGAGAAACTTTTTTATGGTGCATAAAATAATCTTTAAAATGAGCAGTGTTAAAAGTCTTTTGCACGTAAAGTGAGTGAGTTGTAATGAAAAAAAGAGGGACATCTAATTATTTTTTTTTAAATCGATGTGTTTCATAAGTGCCATTTCCACCAAAATTAAAATTAATCGTATTCCGTCTGGATTTAACTTTAATATGAAGAGTTTATTGGATTCCAGCCGTTTGGCTGCTTTGGAATGCATACTTTTCAAAAAAATCACGATTTTAAGAAAAAATAATTTTTTTCATTTAAAAAAAAAACACCTTTTTTTATAATATTTCAAAAATAATGAAAGATACGTAAAAAACTGTATCGATAAAAAATGAAGGTCTTTTTTTGACAAAAATTTTGTTTTTCTTTTTTCTCTGTCAGACCAAAATTGACGGAGATATGACTGTTTAAAGAGCGCGCGGTAGCGCAATCACAGTCTCTCTCGAGCCCTTTGACCCTTCACCGTTTCAAAATGAAGGGTTTTACACTACATGTCATAATGAAAAAAGTTGTAGCTCTTTTAATTACTTTTAAAATGGGTTTTTTAAAGTTGTGATAGCTTTAAAATTGAAGGAGTTATGGTCCAAAAACTAACCGTTTTTTTTCCTATTTAGTAAAATGAAAATTTCGGAGCACAAAAATTTGGAGCAGAGTGAAAGTAAAGAATAATATGAACCCAAAACTATTGTCTTATATATATATATATATATATATATATATATATATATATATATATGTCCACATATGGCATATATATATCGGAAACATACGCACGAATACATACAAACTTATTACTTACTCTATAATTAAATTATTTTTAATTGTATAAACATATATTTTCAATGTATTAATTTAGGGGTAGTTTTAAGGGTTGAAAAGCTAAACATATGATAGTCACTTTCGAGAACGTGGAACAACATTTAAATCATTTTGAGTTCATCAAAAGAAATTTTTTTATACAATTTTTAATTGAGGGGTTGTTTTTAAGGGTTGAAAAGGGGTTAAAAATATGATAATTAAGGTAGAGAACATAAAACAATATTTACTCTATATTTAAATCTTTTTAAGTTATACAACAGTATTTTTTTGTAATTTTTTTCAATTTAGGGGTCGTTTGCAGGAGTTGTAAAGTTTTTTAGGGGTTGAAAATGGGTTAAATATGAAATAATTGTGTTAGAGAACACTTTACGATTTCACTCCTTATTATTAAATACGTTTTCTAGCGATAAAATGGCTCAATGTCAATTTTTTCATTAAGGGGTCGTTTTCACCCCTTAAAAATAAAAAACGGAGGTCGGGTCAATATCACTTTTGAAGTTAAGGGAAGATAAGCCTAATTCCAAAATTTCATGTAAATCGGTTCGTAGTAAAATATTTCGGAGGTAAGACCCTATTTTTCGCTTCAATGACTGCACTAAACGTTCACTTCATTATTGGGGTTAGATTTTTAAAAATAATTATATGTAATTTTGTGGGTATTTGATAATAAATATAGTTTCTTGTTATTTTATTTAAAAATTTTGATATTCCTAGGTAAACACATGTTGTGAGAAAATTGATTTTATTAAAAAACATTTCAAATTTTAGTTGAAACCGATTTAAAACCTTTTGACACTTTCCGCATAATTTCCTGAAAATAATAGGTTTATTAACAAGCTGATTGGGTGGTCGCAATATTATGCAGGTTTTTTTGAAATATTTTTTTGTAACACTTTCGACAGCACATAGACTAAAAGTGGAGCAAATTGATTTACCTACAATGTTTCTTTAAATATTTAATATACAATATTTCTTTTTCAGTTATTTCAGCGCGGCAAGAAACGGATTCCCTCCACCTTTGGACCCTCGTTTTAAACCTGCATCTTTTCCAAATCTCCTGCCTTCCTTAGCTCCACAAAATAAAGACAACGACACGAATAATAAGAAACCTGACTTTTCTGTACTTAATTCCTTCGCCAGTGTCGCAGGAGCGGCGATTTTCCCACCACTCATAGACATGTCCACTACTCAAACTTTATTAGCGATGGTCAGAACAGCGAAGGAGGCGGAATTACAGGTGAGATGATTCACATTTTGCGATAAATTCCATTCCTTATCCAATTTAATATGGTGGAAACGTTCGATTTTTTAAGATAAATTTGACTTTTCGTTTTATGACATCACCATACCGAATTTTAAACCTGAATTGTGATTTTGTAACAATATTCACTGAAGTTGAGACTTCGACCCAAGAGTCTCGAGAATATTGTGATTGTGCTAGGTAGAATATCTCGAAATGTTAATTGAATCTGTTTCAAGGGACTGTTGAAAAACGTGAAAAGGCAGGATGCCTCGTCGCCATTGGATTTATCTTCAGCCGCACCTCCTGCCAAAAGGCCAAGAATCAAGATGCCCTCTTCAAGTAGTCCAAATAGTTCCGGTTCGCAACTACCCAAGAGGCCGGAAAGTGAGAGTCCGAAACTCCATGAATATATCTCAAATTGGACCGTGGACGATGTGTGCAATTTCGTATCCAGTATAGACATTTGTGCGGAATATGCTCAGGTAAATTTTTAACGTTTTGGTACCTAAAATTGATAAACGAAACCGTTATAAGGGTAGCCGTGTGTCCACCTGTTCGTCTGTCTGTGATGGCGGTATATTTCCGAAATTATTATAGCTACTAGATGTATGTTTGTCAAAAACGTGGGACTTTAAAAACAACTATTTAAGCTAGTGGGATATGGTTTAATGGGTTTAAATCGAAGGATTCCAATAGGTTAAAAAAAATTCTTAATATGTTCATTAAAATTGCCCATATTATATCGGTTCAGATTTTGAAGACAGTTTTAATTATTGCTATGTGAACCTAAACCTTCAACATGTGATTCTTTCTCACACTTGACCAGTACTTGTATGCCTTCAGGCTATTACAAGAGCCTACATGGCGCGCCTGTAAGATGTCTCCGGTAATCGATCTGATTAATTTTAATTGATTTTGTTTTACATTTAAATCTCCGCGATTCCACGTCGATCATCAATTTGAAACTACAAATAAAACCCTTATCCTTCACATCGTATTTATACGTTTTGATACAATTAATTACATCTGTTATCCTTGGTTCGTTAAGTAGGTTGTGAAAAGATAATGATAATTAATTATTAGCATCAATTATGCATTAATAAAAATACGCGCATATTTATATCTCCGTCACGTACCAAAAATTCATCAATAATTTTAACGCGCATCTTTCACTTTTGCCATAAAGCCTCATAATTAGAAATTGCTAATAATTATTAGTAAGTTAATTATCCTCGCATATATTTTGAATATAAATTTAACGTGTATGATGCAAATTGGTTTTGGTCTGGAGCAGATTGTTTTTCTAAGCTGATTCGTGAGTAGTTACGTATAATGTACAATAAAGTCGTAATAACGTTTTGTTATTCAGCTTTTAAAAAATACATTTAAAGACGGGGAAATTTAATCAAGCCATTTAAAAGTAACAGAATAAAAAAGTTTCTTTCATAAAACCCCTCGGAATCCCCTTTGTATCACCCTTATTAGTTATGCGATATCGGACTGTGAAATATCACAACATGAAATTCAAATTCGTTGAATAATCAGTATCTCGGGATAGTATATTTTCTTAGATTTTCATTTTCTATCGATTCTAATAAATATTTGTTTGGCCTGTATTTTTATATTATAAATGGAACTGAAGATTTTCAACCAAAGAGAAAAAAACACCTGATTCTAGAAATAAATTATAAAAGAAGATGTTCTGTAGTGTCAGCATTGGACACAATATGTTCCCATAGTTTGTACCTATCCATTCCAGACAATACGGCAAAAAAATTGGGGTACCATTTAAAGGAATCGAAAGCTCTGTGAAACTCACCAAAGAAATTTCAGAAATATATCAAAAAGATGGCATTTAATAGGAACTTATTTACATATGTCCAAGTAATTTTGCCAAAAAATATTTGCGCATTTTTTATCGAATTTATCCATTACTTTACGAAAGCAGAGATGCACTGAATTTTATTCTCGGACCCTCCTATGATGTCAGCATATTACTCGTAAACTTACATTTATAATTATTTCGGTTGATTCGAGACGTCTCGCGATAGAAGTAGAAGCGTTATTACAAAACTAATTTTACATAAAAATCAATTACATTTCACCTTCGTCTAACCATCAGAATGATGGCTACATATAATGTCACGACCAAATAAAGAAAGACGCTACCAACGACAACTTCTATTGATTGACTGATTCAGGTCACGGCAACATTCTTTTACATCTTCAAATGTAACCAGTGTGTAGTTAGTCCTTATAATTGGCCCCTGCGTGCGTACAAGAAAGACCATAACACTAACAACTAGCTGCTGAACCTATTCAAGTGCTATCTAGTACATAAATAAACAATCATTAAAATTACCTACACTTTTATTTAAACGGAATATTAAATGAAATTTTTGTTAAGCGAAATGCACTGGCAGAAGAAACTGTCTTAAACGGATGTTAGTATATGAACGCGTTATGTACAGGGTGTATCACGCCAATCTTAAACAATCCGTATTCCCGAAACTATTAATAGTGTAGCTACGATATTTCTTTTAGAATTTTAAGATATTTATATTCTTCTACTTCCGGTTATATTAACTTCGTTACTTTAAATGGATCCTGTATATGTTTGCATTTTTGTAACTTTATTACATTCACCATAAATAAGAGTAATACCTAATAAAATATTCATTTGTATACCCTAAACGTACAATTTTATCAATCACTAAGTTTTCATAATAAACCAAATGTAACTAAACTAGACAACTAGTTAAATATCAATTATTTAAATTTCAACTGTTTTCCTTATGTCATAGTATTCCTCGGTAACTTGACTATTGTTTATTAACTTAAATCATACGTAAGTACAAATATTTTCTACTTATTTTCAATTTTAATCTTATTTGAAACGCATTTTTTAATGATGCCATTTTGAGTATAAATGATTATGACAATAATTAACGTACGGTCGTGAGCAAAAAAAAAATAGGACAAGTCTTATAACGGTATTTTGCTAAAATCTAGTTGTGTACATCTAACTTTAATTTTTGTGACATTGTAAGTTAGTTGTCATAATTTATTGCAAGTATGCAAAAAACTAATATGCCCCATATAAGCTATTTAGTTAAATCTGGAGTTATTGCTAAAGCAGAAGATGGATGGTCAATGAGACAAATAGCACTGCGTTATAATATTAACAAAAATTCGGTGTGTAACATTTTAAGAAAGTAGAGAATAACGGTACGATTAGTAGAAATCCTGGATCAGGGCGACGAAGGATATCAACTCAACAACAGGATTTGCAATTGGTAAATGCTTTAGTAGAAAATCCATTTTACTCAGTTATTCAGGCTGCTGAAGAAACGAATTTTCCTGGATCGAGTAGTACTGGTCGCCGGCGAGTAAGGGAATTGCAGCTACGCTGTCATGCAGCAGCACAAAAATACTTACTTAAAGCTGAACATAAAGAAGCTCGAGTAGGATTTGCGCTTGAATTTTTAACGCATGATGTAAATTTTCGGAATAATGCAATCTTTACAGACGAAAAAACTTTCCAGTCAACACACAGCGGTCGTATTCGTATTTACCGCGCTCCGAATACTCGATTCGATGAGAAATATATATATCTAACAATGATAAAAATGGTAGATTTTTCGTCAATATGTGGGCTTGGATATCGGCACGTGGTTCTGGTGTTTTGTGGCATATTGAGGAACGATTTAATGATGAAACGTATATTAGGATTTTAGACAATATTATGCTCCCTTCTGTGTCACAATTATTTCCTAATAATGAGTTCATATTTCAACAAGACAATTGTTCCGTTCATCTGCTCATACCGTAACTAACTGCTTTCGAGATAACAATATCAATGTTCTTAACTGGCTCAGTCATAGTCCGGATCTTAACTCTGTGAAAGAAGTATGGGGACTACTCGTAAGAAGTCTCCAAAAACGAAATGTGAGACCACGGAATGCCGAAGAATTACTGGAAATAGCAAATAATACATGGGAAAATATTATTACTAATGATTATTGTATAAGGTTATTTAATTATATGCCAAACAGACTTATAGAAGTTATAAATAGAAATGGTGCAATAACGAAATATTAATAGTTAGTTTCTTGTTAAGTAGGATATTCTTTCTCCTTTGATCCAGGATTCCTACTAATCGTACCGTTTATTCTCCACTTTCTTAAAATGTTACACACCAAATTTT
This sequence comes from Leptura quadrifasciata, assembly GCA_963675555.1. Classification (NCBI taxonomy): domain Eukaryota; kingdom Metazoa; phylum Arthropoda; class Insecta; order Coleoptera; family Cerambycidae; genus Leptura; species Leptura quadrifasciata. Next base: position 110,361,895 of record OY776679.1, read on the forward strand.
TGTTAATGTTATAACGCAGTGCAATTTGTCTCATTAACCATCCATCATTTACTATAGCAATAACTACAGCATTAAAATAAAAAATAAATTAAAAGTGATATCTGTTTTATTTCGGCTACTCATTACATAATTATTCAAATAGAGACAGATTTACATTAGAAAAAAAGTTGTCCTATTTTTTCTGCTCACGACAGTATAAAGGTTTTCAAGATATTTGAAATCCTGATTTATGGAAAACTGACATTTAAAAAAATTTCATATGTAACTTTTGTAACAGTAAATGTCTCGAAGACGGTTCACTTTTGATATTATTTTTTAATGAAGTGTCATAAAGAGAAATAAAATTTGGGGGTTGCCATTTAGAAAAAGTGAATTTTGGCAATTATTGAAACGTAGGTTAAGTGATATTTTTTATCACCCCGTATGATTATTTTTGCTTCAATTTATATTCGCTTCAATCTCTACCACTTCTTCTAAAATAAGTCTCTTTACAATTTGACCTAATTAACATATGCCTGATATTTATTGTCTATTTTTGAAAGGTCTGCATCAGTAATTTTTTTTTTAAGTGAATACCACCTAAACCGTAAGTGTTTGATACAAAGTATGGTATATAAATAATAATGAAATACACCGTAGAATCTAAGATTACAAAATCCCAGTTTTTATGAGCTATATTTCAGTAAAAAAATATTTGAAACTACTTAAAAAAAACGGATTTCGATGCTACAAAATGAGGAAAGTTCAACATTTAAATGAGAGAGGTAGCCGAGAGCTTTTGTAGATGGTTGTTAAATAAAAAAAGGAATGACCCGCTGATATGTAGCAAAAATTTTTTGGTCGCACAAATCAAATTTTTCTAATAATGGATTTTTCAATAGAAATATGCATTATAAGTGGACACGAGAAAATACACATTCGTGCAAAGAGACTGCCTTCCAAGAAAGATTTTCTACGAATGTTTGGGCGGGTCTTTTAGGGACTAAAGTAATTGGCCCTTACTTTTATGATGGCAAATTAACCGCTCGTAGATACCTTAATTTCCTGCAAAACGAATTTCAAGATATTCTTTATGAATTAACAGTGGCAGAAAGATTAAATTGCTGCTGTAATATGTACAAATTATTTAAATAATGTCAAAGCCGTTTTTCGAATTTTTTTATGCACATTATTATTCTTATTGTCTTTGCCATCAACTTTCATCTTTTTAACTTTTTTCGTATGTCCTCAAATAAGGAAGCTCTAATACCGTTTGTGGTTTTCCTATTTTTCAGGCTTTTGTAATATATCTCACAAAGTAGGCTATGGGTTTCAAATTTCTTTTTATTGAAATATAGCTCACGAAAAAAATGTATTCTTCTACAATAGATATTAAGCGAGATATTTGGTGTGGCCCTCGTAAAATAGACAAACGGTATGTAAAAGATAAATCATAGCTGTACTCTTAGTAGTTCCGGAAAACGAATAGTTTAAGATCTTGGTGACATTATTACTGGCGCATCCACCATTTATAGCAAACCCGAAGAAGTGATGTTTGCCAGCCAGTATCATCCAAAAAACATTTACAAATACTTCTAGTGAATAGAAAATATATTTAAAAGTCTGTAACAGAAATTGAAAAAGATAAAGGTATGCCATGATTAAGTGGTCACAAATACCAAAATACTGAACAGCGCGGTGCACGCCAAAGTTTCTTTAAAACTAAGAAAAGGAGATTTTAATATTCCTCCGACGATGCCGATTTAATTGACGAAATCCCCGTCAAAAGAATGTTCACTATTTCGATGTTTTAACCTGACACTGTCTCCAAGTTATTAATGGTCTAGTCTACTGCGATGTATAATTTTCTAAACGTGCATGTTCTGTTCTGTTAATCTGTCAACGGCTAATAGTTCTTTCCCAGTCTTCGTGTGAATTTAATATCCAAAAAAATGTTAAATTCTTTGTTGGCCTCGCATTTATAGTTGATCGTTTCTGTTCACTGTATTACCAATTTCAGAAATACTTTAAACAATGCCAGCACAAAGTAATGCGTCTTTGGAAATCTATTTTAATAATCGATAACATTTAAAAGATACCCTAATTATCTAAGGCAGCAATTTTTAATAATCCGCGTCCCAGCTATAATTACGGAAATATGCAGTTCGCCAGAGTGTAGGCAGTCATCGGGCAGAAAGGCATCAAGAAGGCCTAGGTTATACACGCGAGTTCTGGGCGTTGGACCGCCATTAGCCCACGGCAGACGGTGCACCGTGTTATTACGGGGGCCTCCGGGCACGTGCCGGCTACTGGCCCCCTCGACCCTCCCCGACCTCTGACACGGGGCCTGAGGTACGAAATTACAGGAACGGACTTAGCACTTTCGTAATTTTGTAAATGCGTGTTACAGAACCGCCGGTTTTCCTTGGACTTAACACCAGAACCAAAACGTTCGCGCATAGAGCTCGAAGAGACGGTATGTTATTTATTTTGATATAAGGCATTTTTGTGACAAATATAAAAACGATTTTATTTGCTATTCTTAATGGTCCGATATAATCGATCGCAAGTTCATACGTTTGTGACAACGAATCTAAGAATAAAAATTATGTAAAAAATATTGTTAGACGATAGCGTGTAAATAGAATTTATCTTTAATCTTTTTTTTATCTCGGGTTTTCTCTCTCTCTCTCTCTCTGTCTCTTATTCTACCTCTCTATCATTTTTTTCAACATCCAGCTGTTAGATATTATGGTTACATCACAATGGATTTTTTTTGGATTGGATTTCAAACACAATTCGTAAATTTTCTTTGTAGAATTCAGTGCCCGATGTTCTTTTTAGTATAGTATATATAAAAAGTACCAACTTATTTGAAATAAAGTGTTAATTCTTTTATCGAGAATTAATCGTCCCCGGGAGACCAAGAGCTACTGAAGTTAATAAAAAATGTCTTAGAACTCCTTCAAATTGCATGGCCTTTTTTGCTGTATAAGGAGACGTCTCTAGTCTTTGTCTGAAGCACGGGGGCTTTCTCGTATGAGTTTCACTTGACATAGATCAATGTATTTGGTGTCTGAGAACCATTTTCACAAAACAAAAACACTTGATCATTACACTTGGATATACAGGTTTCGCTTACCATGTTAAAATCTTTGATGTTTTGTCAATGTAGTGTCAGACACTAAACATATTGATTTGTGTAAAATGGCCCCGACGGACGTTTGGGATCGGACCAGAGTTGTCTTTTTACATAGGAAAAAGGACCATACATGTTTAAGAAAATTCTCAGCCTTTCTTAACTTCGGTAGTCCTTGGTCAATGCAATCATATTCGCACACCTTTAAACAAGTATAGAACGTGAATGTTACATTTCTCAACGATCACACTTCACTCTAATGTCCCGGTCATTACTTAAAATCTAGTATGCAAATCAATGTGGACGTAAGCCAATATATTAAGTAGACAATTTATACTGCAGCAAGGCCACCGCTATAATAATAATAAAAAGTACATGCCGGAAATAATCCGTCGAGAAATAAGTTAAATAAACCTTTTTGAGCTTTTACATAGCAGGGCGAATTATTTATCGATATTCCCCGCATGTCCAGTAGTTAAACGCTCAGTATGTTATATTTTATATGAACAAGTTCATTTTAATTAATGGCTTTTCTAATACCGGTCTTAGGAAATATCGTTCTCTGCTAACTTAATAACAACTTAATAGCTGTGCACATTCTGTTCCACGATTATTAGCAATTCATATTTAATTATTGGCAATGGTACAGAATATACTTATTAAATTTTATCGCAAAAATAATATTCATTAGTTTATGCAAATCGCGTATTTTATGGGCAATGGAAAAGCTCCGAGTAATGCGGTTTTTGTAGGTTTTTAGTTGCCTTTTACTTTTCACTCCACTTCGACGTATGAATTGTACAATCGAGAGGTATATTTACTCGGAAGCTTTTTTTTATTATTATCGAACACGATTTAATGAGGACAAACCTATTATACTGCTTTTCGTTTAACATTTTTATCCCTAAATCCTGAGAACAATAAGACTAATAAATTTCTATTTTCACCCAGAATTTCATTAAAATTATTTCCCTTTGGAGACGTTCTGTTAAAATTAAAACGATAAACGCCGGAACTAATAAAAGTCTACTGACCCGAACATGGACGAATATTTTCTCTGAAAACTTATCCATAAATAAAAAGGGTCAACGTTTTGAAAATGATTACCCTTGATGGTCAAAATGCCTGGGGCTTTAAATAAGCGCTAAAAGAAACACGGATTATTCTACTCTGCGGAATGTTATCCTTATTAATAAATAACTTAGGCATTTAAATAATAATAATAGCGAGTGTAACTAACATAAAGAAGAAAAGATATCGCATCTCTGACCGCCATCATTCAATCGGATCTAGTGACCGGAACGGTTTGTGGTTGATTTTCAATTGTTTGACCGTCCGGTGTCGGTCCGGTGTAGTAGTCCGTGTCCGTTGCCCGATCAACTGGTGGAGTTTTTTTTTATGATTTTATGAAATAGTGCTGAGTTGTCCATAGTCCGAGATGATAGTAAAACAGACTATTGAAACTATTAAAAATATTATAATTTTTACAAAACATTCGCATCTGATACTAAAAACGTCGTTGTTATGGAAAGGAGTCTCAGATTTTGTTAATAGATTAGTTTTAAATGTACAGCAAATACAAACATTATTCGTTTTTAAAAAAATATGCTTTGCGTTTGAATGTTCTACACTATGGAAGCAGATAGTACAAAGGCGTGTTTGTAGTATTTTTGTCTGCTTTGTCTTTTTAATTATTTTATCAGTTATATATTATTACACTGCCCCACGTCACTTTATTTATGTAGTTCTTTTTTGCCATTCCATGTCTCGCAGATTTCGACAAGGATGCCCCAACAATAGGCAAGAAAACATCTTCCCTGTATATGGATATATATAGCAGCGTTATTTGTTAAGTCTGACAGTACCTCTATTTCGTACTAATTTATTCTTAGCCATGCCTTCTATCTATAATTCGATCTAGATTGACCGAACAACTTTCATTTAAACTTTAATCCTTGACTTCGGGTCCTAAATTATCTCTAAACCTACACGTAAAATGCTAATTAGAATGCATTATCAAAGGTCAAATATAAAAATGTATCGAAATAATAGCGATATCGTTAATGCTGTTAGCGGAGCCAGCCGGGCAATGGGATATAGATACCTCACATTCCTTGTCAAAACTTGATTAATTTGTTATTTATACGGGCACTGAATTTGTAATAAGTTACACCATCACTCAATAGATCGATCGCCGTTTAATAGTGATTATTATATGGGATATTATTACACAGGATTTCGTAACACGTAATCGAGGATTAGATTAATGGCACGATCAATTTGAAAATAAAATCTCAGAGCTACTTAACTTTTCATCACTTCGATGATATTGTAATCGTTCAAAAATCGGGAAGCTTTGGAATAGATGCGTAATTTGAAATGTGTTTTACTTGACTCTATGATATGTTCCGTCAAATCTAGTTGGCAAATTACAAATGTTGTTTCGATGAGTCACATCGAGAGTACATAAGTGTCACTTGAAGTTGACAGTTGCCACTGGTTAATCTAGGCGAATTTCTTCAATATGGCTCTGATTGAAACTGTCGACATATCATATAACATTTTGACACTCATTATATTTTGTACGTCTATACACGGTGCACCCTTCCTGGCGTAATATTTGGGAAATTGAAATAAACATTTCAGTTCTGTAAAAGCCAATTGCTAGAATGTGTGACTTTAGTTTTAGATACAAATAGTTTTTAATATGTTGTGGTGTAGATGACACTGTGCTGGAAACAAATTTTCGATTTCGAGATATTTGACTCTAAATGTTGTATTTTTTTGAAAGCTAAACTTTGTGGAACTATTATCAAATAAATTTTAGACGATAAGTCCCTGGGAACGTTCTTCACGGAAAGTTAATTGCGAATCGTAGTGCAATAAAACAAAATTTACAACCCTCGGTTTAACCGAAAATGATTTTTACTTTGGATTTTTAAATGGGACACCGTATTGTATCATAAAATATTGAAGGTAATTACATTCTAACAATTATTTCATACATTTATAAATATAGCGGCAATACAGGAGATATTAATGAAATGCAAATCATCATTGTTTCAGAATCAAAATCTAATAATCGCAGGTGCTTTTGGAATTCTTTGGAAACATTTGACATTTCATGTTGTAGATTCAGTTTTAAAATTCAACTATTGTGAATGTAATTGTTATGTCCTGTGATGGTTAAATTGTTATAAGAAAAGGGTTTACATGCAAATCTAGACAAATTAAATATTACTTTAATTCACGGCGAATGCAGCAAAAATGCTTCTGCAGCCGTGGCCTTATATGGAAGACGTTTTCCTGAGAGATCAAATCCTGATCGTAAGTTTGCGTGATAATTTAATTAATAATGCAAGTTTTAAAAAACCTTATAAGGAGAAAAGGAGCTGCAAATTAAGAAAACACAGCAGTAGTATTAGAAACAATAAGAAATAATCCCCACACGTCACTACGCCAGTTAAATTAAGACCAGGAGATAATGATTGCAGACTAGATTTTTTTGGCACAATTTTCAATTCTTTAGAGAGAAATTACAATTTTCTGGAACAAATTATGTGGAGTAACGAATCTTGATTCCATAATAATGGAGTTATAGCCAGGCATAACAGCTGTCGATACTGGTCTCAAGAAAATCCCAAGTGGATATGACCTTTGCTGTTAGATAATTTGCCAATTCAATACAGCTTCATCGCAAGATGGTGTAGGTCCACATAAAGGCAACAATGGCAGGCAATGGCAAGTAATTATCTTCACCATACTTATCCAGGAAGATGGACAGGTGCAAACAAAGTACTTAGGCGACCTTCTAGATTTTTATTTGTGGAGTTACTTAAAAAATGATGTGACATGGCCGATCATCTTAAAAAAATACATTACATACTAGTATTGCAACTGAAGTACCCTGTATATACCCCATATATAAATTTAATTTTTTCCTATTTATATTTCCAAATTCAAGTAATTATTGCAGTTAATTCATTTCATTTTTACATTTATTTATTCATTTAAATTTGAACAAAGTAAAGTTACCAGAATGCATTTTAAAATTATATTATTTTAAAGCAAAGTTAAAAGCTACAGTTTTAACTAAAAAGTTACATAAAATCGAGTCGAGTCACGGGGTTTGTTTATCGTATATTCAGATAGGTGTCAAGTACTTCGTTTATTCCCAGTGTATGAAATTGCCTACACTTTTCTACCTTAACTATAGGAAAAGATAGAAAGTTGAGCGTCGAATATTATAATAGGGTTGAAATAAACATATTCCCACAAGAAACAAGCGGAGATGCATAATCCGGGTAGAAGGGTGACATCAGGAACCATATAAAAGGAAAACGGAGTGGTATTTAAAGGAAGAGAAGATAGACGGCATCTGAAGACAGCACCTTTTAAGCTACGTCGCGATATTTTCGCCGAACTTTTATATCTGACTTTGAAATCTATTCTAAGCTACGTCGCGAGTTTCTCGCCGAGCCTAACAAATTATTTTGGGATATTTTTCACGAAATCAGCCGTCTAAACTACTAGCCAAACAATATTATAACTTACATCTTATTTTAACGAATTCTTCTCAACCACCGACATGCTCTACGACGACGTTAAATATATAGAACCTGGGAGAGAGCTTTCACAAGCGATGTAGCGCTATACAGGGCGTACAGAGGTTCCGCAGGCATAAATTTTAAAGGTGATTACTTTCTTATTTCCAGACTCTGCTTTATTATTTGCAATTGCATTCATATTCTGGTTTCGACGGGGTGTAATAGGGAAAATTGACGCATTTGTGGTACCAAAAGAATATTAGATTAATATTTTAAATGGAATATTAGCTTTGATTTTTAACTATCATAATATTATATTACCAGTTATTCAGTTATGATTTCATTCACGAATTTAATTCACAAAATTTCACGTTCTAAATATCTTACTAAGGAGATTTGCGTTTGCAAGGTAACAAGTTTATATTCAAGAACTATCTATTTAGAGCTATGCAATAACAAGGTACTTTATCACAGACTAGCCAAACTTCATGTCTATCATTATTCTGCAGTTTTTATAAAACAAATAGTGGACTTTCGTTTCCACCACATCTCATGTAAGGTTTTTCAAAAATGCTTTATATTTAAAGTACACAAGGAATATTTTCCTACTGTAACCACAAGGTTTTCTGATTGTTGGACATTTACCTACAATAAAATATTATAGTTACATGAATTCGGCGTACTTGTCGTTAACAAAGGTTTGAAACATTGACTACGGCCAGTTGGCTGGTTCTGTTCTCCAATAGGGTTCAGTTACAACGAGGGATATGTCAATATTTCAGACAGTTGTCTGGTCACTTGTTTCGATTGAAGGGTGATGCCACCGCACTTTCTTACCTTCGCGGATTCGCGGCTTCATATGTTTGACAATCATAGGCAATCTTCTGGTTGCTTTTCTATTTAATTACTATAGGGAGATTTCCCCAGCAGCATTCTAAAAGATTTTACGTGAGTGTAAATTCTCACCTCAGCAAGATTAATATGATTATCAGAACGATTGTTCCTACTCTAATTTCAATCAATAAACAATGTATAATTAAAGGATATTTCCTCAACACTCTATGATCATTTACAATGCTCATTCCTCAACTTAATTTTGATAATGTATAAACATGACATGATTCTTGTCCTTTGTTTTGCATTCGATTCATTATTTGGCTATTGCTAACAACGTTAGTTACAAATCATTATTATCTAGCGATTGCTAACAACTTTATTTAATTATAAATCACTATTATCTAGCGATTGCTAACAACTTTATTTAATTATAAACCATTACTATCTAGCGATTGTTAACAGCTCTAATCATGTTATTATCATTTACAGCCTATTGTCACAACTGTTTAAAATAAGTATTGTCTGGCCGATAGCCGTGTTGTTTGAGATGCGAGGTGGCAATCGCTATTAATCACACGAGTATCGCGCCACTGGGTTCGAATCCCGGCTCCGGCCTTGGCACCGTCGGAGGAAATGGTTATCTAATTTCTGTGTAGTTTAATTATTAATTATTATGGACATAGACTATTGTCACTGCTCTTATTCTTGTCTATATTAAGTTCTCAATGTAGACATGTGATATGTTTATTCAGGCATTCGCTACAACTCTAATTACTATTAAAATGGCACAGCATACTTTTGTATAACAAAGTTCTAGTTATTGCATCAAAACACTCAGTATATCTATAGTATGGTCATTACTATAGCAGCGCAAATTTTCCTATTATAGTATTTAGACAATTGTCTCAAATATTTGGATTATTTTGATTTCATGTTCGACTATTGTTGCATCAATTTATATAAAATAAAAATGGGTTTTTTTTTACTATTTTTTCCCATCAATTATTGTCTTTTCTTTCACCTTTACCTTTTCCATCATACAGTTAACAAACTAAATAAATGGTTTTGTTTCAAAGCAAAATAGAAAACAAACTTCAACTATAAATGTACAGTGCAATCTTGAGTAATAAAATACTACATAAAGAACATATATAATTAACTAGGTCTCTCAATTAATAGACAGTGTGTGCAAGTTTACCAGGTATTTCAATTAACAGAGTGATTAATTTTCTAAGGTATACAGTATCAGACAGAAACAAGTAATATTAAACTTTATATAAAAAGAACCTGGGGTAAGTAAAAAAGGGTTACTACACACACAACAAAATTTGGGTCCTACCCTAACAAAACTAGACGATCACGCAAATGGCCAAACTTATTTGTTTATCCTTCAGATAAATAAATAGTAATTAAATTAACCAGAAAACATAATTACCAGGATTTCATTTATAATAAAACAGGGTACCCCATAACCTCTTCACAACCATCAACAGGAATACCCTACTGAAAGTGTGCAGAGTTTAACTGATAAATAAGTTTTTATTGTGCGTATATTATGAAAATGGCAATAATTTTGAATATCTTGCGTACAGTTATTTTTAGATTAAGTACTTTGTTTTTCGTTTTTGTATTAAAAAAATGTTTATGTTATTTTATATTATTTAATTAATATTTCCATTATGACAAAATTTACCTCCATAGATATATTGTATTATTATTTTCTTCGATGATTTCTGATAAAATACAGTGTCTCATTTAAAAGTTCAAAGACAATGTTACTTTCGGTTAAACCGAAAGTTTTAAATTTTGCGTTATAGTAGAATGATTCGCATTAACTTTCCATATGAAGAAAGTTTCCAGTGGCTTATCGTCTTTAATTTATTTTAAAATAGTTGCATAAATTTTACTTTTCAAAAATATACAACATTTAAACTGAAATGTTTTGAGTTGTATTTTCTAAAATATTTTATTTAACGAAATTTGACTGAAAATTAAAGCTTTCTTTAATGCCCTTTGCTTATATTCCTATTCACAGAGTTAATTTTGCTTTAGTCGAACTGTATTATCGATATAATAATAAAAAATGTTATTTACTTGTCTTTTGTTTTGTCCAATATTAGGAAAAGTGATGTGATTAAACAGCAGTTTATTATTTGTATTTAATTATAATAAACAATAATTATAAAATAAAACTAATGACATAAATAATTAACTAGTAAACGCGTTAACGGTGTATATTGGCATAAAAAACCTTCGCTAAAGGATATATTTCCTGTTTACAGCATAATATGTCTAATACTCGCTTAAGAGGTAGTAGTAATACAAGAATCTTGTGGATACACTTTTTCACTTGTGAGAATGGTTACAGGTATCCGTGAGAACTATATCAGAGAGAGCTGAATCGAAAATCTCGATCGATAACAAAAAAATTGTCAATAAAATTGTTGTGGTCAACCGACACGGCCGACGGTTCCATTTGGTATAAATGACGAGAATAGAAGAACGGCCTGACAAATACCGAGTAAACCAAATTTTAAAAAACAGTGAGCTCGGCATGTATTTTTAGCATTCATAATAGTAATAGTAGTCGTCGAAATAAAAATTTAATTTCGATCATTCCCTTTGAGGCCTTTCGAAGATGGTGGGTGATAAAACTAAAGTAACACCAACATTGGATTGGATGCTATGATAAAAAGTTTTTCTCTTCTTTTTGTCCGTACCTTCAATCATTAAGAAACAAAATCATGCCACACTTACTAATTTTTTGGACATCTATTATTGCCTAGATTGCTGGGTGTTGTGATTTACCTACCATGCTGTATATCTTTAGTAAGACTCACGAAACCATTACATATTATGAATTATGGGGCACAACTCAAATTCGCAAGCGTCTCGATGCTTAAGCATTGAAAACGTGCCACGTTTGCAACGAACTATTTAAGTATATGGTAATGAAAGGTGACGTCTATTCCGATAAGTACTACGTACATACACATGTGCAACAAAAACACGCGATTCAAAAGCAACTATCACCTTTATTATTACATGTATAAAAATAAACGTTTTCTAAGCAAGAATATAACTATTAACCTTATTAATATCTTCCCCGAAATGCGTTTTATTATTTTATTACCTGAACCCGATCCCGAATTGCACGTTATTCTGTCGAAATACGAGTAGGTATTCTGCGACTACTTTGTCGACAAAAATGAGAAGAGCTATTACTAAACCCGAGCTACTTATTTCTTTGCTTCACTTCGAAGGAAGGAAGGTTATAGTGCAGCCATATATCAAATAAACGACCTCATATTTTTCCATATTACCCTTATTATATATCAGTAAGTTTCTGTCAAGATCAACATTTAGAGACCGCAACGTCTGATCAGAACAGATACTCGCGGTGTCCGAACACGATAGAGAGAATTCCTCGGGAACACAATACAAATGTAACATGAGATATGTCTAGTACGATAATCTTACCAGGGCCGACTCGGACTCCAAGAAGTATTCGTATACAAATCTTTTATCGAGCACTGATAATTTAAAACCTAATAAGAGTGAATTCATTGAACGAAGGTAGTAAAGAACATTGCCGTCTCTGAACGAATCAACGTTATTATTAATTATTTTCAAAATGGTGTATCCTGCAAGAAATAATTGAAATTAATGCAGTTATTTATGGAAACGGTATTAGTTGGTAATAGAACGCAAAAACCCAACGCGAGCGGTGAATTTCGAAATGTTCACTCGGCAGTGCTTTTAGAATTTTACACAAATACACATTTCATCCATACAAAATAAAATTAGTACGGGAATTGCATAAGGATGATCCTGACAGTCGCGTCGCGCCGTCGTCTCGAGTTTTGTGAAGTAATGCGTTAAAGTGTAATTGCCACTCCAAATCGTCTGTACAATATTTGTGTCTGCGATGAATGAATATTTATTCGCAATGGATTGGTCAATATATACAATTGCAGATATTGGGCTGAGAGTTATCCACATGTAATACTAAAATTTCGTATTCAAAAAAATAGGCATCCTAGAAGATTATATTGTTGGACTCTTTTTTACTGGCGGAAGCCCAAACCTAAATAATGATGCAGTGTGTCCCCATGTTATTTCTTTTATACCCTTTGCGGTTTTTGCAAAAAAAATCAATATATCCAAATTTATTTGAGGTGGATAAGTTTTCATTCAATTCTAATTCACTCAAATAGTAGGTACTTTGACCTGGAAAAAAATGCACACTCGAATTTGTCAAGCTTAATGTTATCAAGACCACTTAGAAAGTCTAAAACCAAAAAGGTGACTTCCCCCCCCTTTTTGCTTCAGCCGTTATCTTGTAAAATGTTTGAATCGTTTTATCTTGTGTTGTATTGATCGCACGGAAAAGTTATTGGACAAAAAAATGTGGTAAAGAAAATAAAATTCTACATATTTTCGGTAATTGCCGTGATGCCGAGAAGTTAATATTTCGAGCGATAGAGAGCGCCGAAATCACCAAAAAACAAGCAGTGTTGTGAAAGCTGTTTAATTAATAAAATTAGCCATACAACCATACCCAAATAAATTCGATTCCATTGATTTTAGATTTCCAATTAAATTTAAAACAGTTTTTTGATAACTTCGGCCCTCTGCCGCTCGAAATATTAACTTCTCCGCATCGCGGCAATTACCGAAAATATGTAGAATTTTATTTACAACATTTTTTTGCTCAATAACTTTTTCCGTGTGATCAATAGAACACAAAATAAAACGATTCAAACATTTTACAAGATAACGGCTGAAACAAAAGGGGGAAGGTCACTTTTTTGGTTTTAGACTTTCTAAGTGGTCTTGACACATTCGAGTGTGCAATTTCTTCTAGGTCGTGGGACTTTCTGGTACATTTTTACTGTACTATTCACTGTATATAGGAAGCCTATGGAAATAAAGTGTCTAAAAGTTTTTCAAAATCGACTAGATGAAAATAAACTGAATAGCCGGCAACCGGCCCATATTACGACCATCGAACGACTAGTAGTACCGCATAGCCCAAGTCGCAGCTTCTCAAAAGGCCGGTGGTCACGTTCCGGGGTCTCTTTACCATCACGTACAAGAGTTTACGCGAGAACACATCTGTACCATTGTACCAGCGTGAAACATCTATAAGTAAGTTTTATTTCAATGAAGATCTTTGAATTATTGTGGTATTACGATCAGTCGTGACGCTATTGTATCGCATCTGATCAAACAGCTTAGGGGTGAGACGACGGAGCAGCGGCGTGCCAAGAGGAGTGATTAAGACGAAAAATACACACACCGACAGATATTTATTTAGTGTTTACATCTTCATTTTCTATATGTTAGATACAGTCGCACAAAGTGCTTATTATAATGAAACACTCTTAATCGAAGTTTATTTTTTAAAAAAACCGCTGTCCAAGGAATCACTACTTCCACATTTAAATTTTTAATCCAAGTCTTATACACACTAAATTCCAATGTAATATTTTACTGCCTTTAATAATAGGGTGGGGGTGGTAGCGTTAAAAAAATTTTTTGAGACGTTTCGTTCTTGTATACACTAAATCAATTTTCATTTTTTTTACTCCCTTTCACAATGGTGCGGGGATGTTGTTGGGGGTGATGGGAGGGGGGCTGAAAAATAATAATTTTTGTTTGCGTTACTTTACTTCCAATAGGGTAGAGGGGGTGGCTAACGCTAAAAAATATTTTTGAGACGTTTCATTCTTGTATACACACTAAATCACATTTTAATTTATTTTACTTCCTTTCACAATAGTGTGGGGGCGATAATGGGGGGGTGGCTGATGCCAAAAAAAATTTTGAGACCTTGACTTTTCGTACATGTCCTAAATTGCAATTTTATGGACTCTTACCTGTTTGCTTTGCCTGTTTACCCTTATTTACCCCTGAACCCTTCAACGGAATTATATTAAAATATAATCTTGTTCCAGATATCGTTATAATATAATGCATAAGTGTACCAAATTTCAACTCAATAATATCATAAACGGTTCCAGAGTAAACGTGTGCACAAAATAGATACACACTGACCGACCGATAGAATTTTTTTTCGCTAAAATTTAAAATCTGGACGTTTAATGACATTTTAAGCCTATTTCAACCAGAGTTTTTTTGCGTTACTATACTTCCACTGAACGTGGAAATAATTACCTACCTGTATAAAAATACATTAACCCACCAAATCTTGACAAGACGACCGTATTTGAGATCAATTATTATAAATGACAATCTTAGGGAAAATGTCAGATATAGCGTAAAGTGAATTCAGAAATCTCTCGGTAACCCCAACAAACTATATACCTAATCAAAAACATAATAACAAAATTAAAACGCATAAAATCGACGAATTCGATTTTTTTTATATAGTAAAATTACAAGGAAAACGATTCGATCTTTTAAAAGAATGTGCAATAGCTAAATTAATTCAGCGCAATTAATAAATATGTTCAAAAAACTAGGCCAGTTGAACTTTAAGAGTAGAATAAATAGTCGTCGCTATTCGTGGAGTAGTCATTTATAATTGTGAAAAGGTCATTCAATGTATTTAAAAAATATTATCTGCGTTACATAATTTAGGAACTGGAATTGCTCAAAGCTGTTAACAGAGCCATCTATAAGGACTGCCTTTTGCACGACTTCAAACTGAAATTGTTACAGTTTCTTTGCCTGAATTGATTTCGAGTAAAACGTGAAGGATTTCAAGAAGAACGAAGAGTTTATCTGACATTATTGAATTATGTGGTGTGCAATCTACTCACCGCACGTATCACTTATTTTAAATAATTCATGCCCCAGTTCAGCCATTTTAATTCAGTTCACTCCAAGAAATTGCTCGTGATTTGTTCCAATTTCACATTTAATTCTATAATAATAATAATAGAAAACATCATCTACAAATCAATTTCAGGATGGTTAATTTTACGAAAAATATCCTCGGAATGTCTATTTATTTATTTTTTTCTCCCCGTAATTTATTATCTAATTGGAGAAACAGGTTTTTCTTAAATAAGTATGTAATTAGTTTGAAAGGTGCGTAACAAATTCAATCAAGTCAGCAAAGAATATTACATTTTGGTAGAATTGTTCTCTTCCAAAAGGTGTTTTTTTTTACAATTTGACTTAATTAACATCTGTCTGATATTTATTTTTTCAAGATTTGCATCTATGTCAAAAGAAAATAAAAAAATTGAATACTGCCTAAGCCGTGAGTTTTATACTCGTTTGAAGCATGGTGTATAAAATAATATTAGAACTTACTGTAGACTCTAAGAACGCAAAATATACAGTGTTCCATCCACACCATGGAGAACCTGTGTAAAAGATAATCGTTCCGTAGTAGTTTCGGAAATACACATATAATTTAAGGTCGTGCCGACACATCCTGTATTGCTGGCGCATTCACCATTCGTAGAAAATCCTAAGAGTGTCTGGTGCTTTAATGTAATGAATTGTTTTAGGGCTTAGGCTATTAGGAAATTTAGCTGTTTCGGAAAAACGCTATAGTCGATTAAGGGCGTAGTGTCCGGTCGTAGTCTTAGAAATTCTTCCTATATGAAACGATCATATTTTGTTCAACCTTACGGGTATAGCGTTGAAGAGGCGTAAAAAAGGAGACAGCGCACAAACCAATTAATGCTGTGAAAAGTGATGTGTAGCAGCAATAATTACAAATCATCGTAACTGACAGTAGAGCATTCGCTCGAAATCGAAATCAATTTATTCCGATTTCCTGCCGACGTCAATTGAAAATTAACAACACCAATCCAAGATTTATTGGTCCCCGAGTCGATAGAAACAAACATGCCGGTCTCAACTCAATGATAAAGTGTAGTGAACGACCTTTTATTATAACACCATCCCATCAGGTTAATAAAAAGCTGCCGTATAGCTATCGGCAGCCATATACATATAAAATAAATCGCGTCCGGTTGTCTAACAACCTTTGCCATGGTTGCTTTTTCTAATCTGTTCGAGTCCATTTCAAATGTCATAGTGCGAGAATTATGTGAGATAGATTCCGCCGAGACAAACTAAGATAATAATTATTAATAATCGCAGGCTGCTGTGGACGACCGAGCGACCGACGCGTCGTGGACTGGTAAATAAAAGCATAGGTATACATATTCCGGCACTAGCAATCATTTTTCATTGATGTAGTGATAAAATGCTCAGCTTGACAATTATTCATTAAAAATATGCTTTTCAACACATCCACTAATTTATTTCATTGTATGTTGAATTTTGTCTAAAATATTTATTTTTAATAATGGCTTCGAAACAACTAATTTTTAAAATTAACTTGCAGGACCATATTTATCTAGACTGTATAAATCTTACACTGTTATCCTAGAATAGGTATAATAATAATAATGTATAGGCAATGGTGGAAACACTAACTGTCGGTCAAGACAGTAACCTAACGTAATATTTAATAAGATCAAATGGTTTTTTTCTATAATTAAAAAGTTGCATTCTTAAAAATAGAACAAGTGAAAAATTACGTCTATTATAACGGTTTATTTTAAAACTCCTTACAATATTATATAGCGCGCGATTTTAAATGCAGTATATATATTTTTTAAATATCTTTCCGTTTCGTCTATGAAATATCACCCATCCATTATAATTTTAAATTATTAACTTATTTTTATAATAAAAATAAATGGACGGTCATGTAGACACAAAACGTTTATGTAATAAAATGGCCTCTATCTCACTGCAACACCTTCCATCATCTCCTTTCAAACGCTAAGAAAACGAGATTTGAAGATGATGAACACTGATTATGTAAAATGTAGAAATTTCTATGTAAATGTGGATAATTTACATTTTATTATAGCTTTATTACATCAATTATCGCACGAAATAAAGTCTAGATTTATGTTTGAGGCAGCCTTTAATATTTTGCGTGTTTTATAGACGTAAACTTTGATTCTCTAAATTTCTCAGATTTATGAGAGTGATTGATATAACACTTGGATACGAAAAAGGACGATAAGTTATAGGGCCCGTCTAAGAATTACGTACAGGTAGTGGAATTAAATTTAAAAAATATGAAATGTGAATTGTCTGGTCAAGACTGTTTTTTTATTTGAACGTGTTTAGTTCCCAAGTTGAGTCAGTAGTTAATAGTGGCATCTGAACCATTTCTTTAGATTGTTTTTTAACAACCTCAAAATTATTTCACAATTAAAATATTATATTCATGCGGAACAATTGTAACCACTAAATGAACTACTACACGTCCGTCGATAATAATAATTATCCATCCATATGTTGCATACGCGGCCTGTGGATGTCATGAAATGTCGACGTGAAACATGGAACTCGTATACGCCCTTGCTAGGTCACCAGTAATGTCATTAGCGATCACACGAATATCCCCTTTCCCCCTACCTTTCTTTGTTTACAGATCGGAGTTCAACAATCAAGTTATCTAATAAACACATGGGCGTTACCAAGAAGTGTTGTATGAGAGTCTATCTGCGTTATGTGTTTCTATTCATAATGACGGGAGAGTAAAATAGAGAATTTAAAATTGTTAACGTTGTATAGCATACAGTGTGAACCTAAAGAAACGTACAAAATTCATATCTTTGGTATGTCATTTTTCAAAAAAAATCCTCGAACAGGTCGATTTTAGTTTTGTAAATGCTATATTTTGTCACTATACTTACCAAAATTTATGACGTCATTGGTTTTTGACTTATAACGTCTTCATAATTTTTTTAATGGAAACAGACATTTTTGTTTACTGTTGTGTTAGCTTTCTGGTGATGTATAAAAAAATTATATTACCTGAGCCAATTCACGAGTAATGTTCCACTTTCTTATGGATTGATATATCTTGTTACCTACATTTTTGTTTTAACTACCATGACAACATTTGGCATAAAAACAAAACAAAGAAAATAATAAAAAAACAATTACCTTAACAACAGAGAGATGCAGGAACTTTTTTATTCCTGGCACGCGTGGAACCTCAGTTTTGTGACACTTCTCAGACAGTGTAAAACTTAAAACTAGTGAATGCAATGGCACGTTTAAGTGAAAGAGAACGCATACCAGTTTTGATGATGGTTGGATATGGTGATGCTGAGAACTCATGAGGGAGCATGTGATGTTTTCAATGCCAAGTATCCCGAAAAGCAAATGTCTAGATCCACTGTAAGTAGATTGGTGGCTAGATATAATGAATCTGGCAGTGTAGCTGACCTCCCTCGATCTGGTCGCCCTAGCACAAGCAACGAAACCAAATTAAATATTCTTCTAGAAATTGAGAAAAACCACCATCTTTCGACAAGGCAGCTGGCTTTAAATCATAACGTGAGTCAAACTTCTGTTGATGGCTTTGTGCGATGAAAACCCAAATTTTTTAAAGAACATTGTTTTTTCTGATGAAGCTACATTTTCTTTAAAGGGGACATTTGCATAACTGTAGGTATTGGTCACGCGAAAATCCTCATTGGACTCAAGAAGCCCATACACAGCGACGAGGCAAAGTAAACGTGTGGGCAGGTATGATTGGTGATCGTTTATTGGAACCTTTTTTTTTTTTTTTTGAAGAAAATCTTACGGCTGCAAGATATTTAGAGTTTTTGCGAGTTGACTTAGTGCCCCAGCCTTAGCAGTTATGTTTCCGAACAATGAAGATGAAGATATTTCTGCTGGAAACGTCTGGTTTTAGCAAGACGGAGCCCCACCTCATTTTGGGATAGCAGTGCGTCAGTTTTTGATGACACTTTTATTGGAAGGTGGATAGGTCGTCGAAGTCCGATTGAGTGGCCCCCGCGTTCACCGGATTTAAC
The DNA here is from genome assembly GCA_963675555.1 of Leptura quadrifasciata. Classification (NCBI taxonomy): domain Eukaryota; kingdom Metazoa; phylum Arthropoda; class Insecta; order Coleoptera; family Cerambycidae; genus Leptura; species Leptura quadrifasciata. The sequence goes on from OY776679.1 coordinate 110,381,235, forward strand.
CCCTTAGACTTTTTTCTTTGGGGTTACTTAAAGTCAAGGGTTTATTTTGACAGACCGGATACCATAGAAGAATTGAAAGACAGAATTGGCTTGGAGATGAGACGAATTACCCATGTGATGATCCAGAACAGCGTGCAAAGTGCCTACATCCGTATTGGTCAATGCCAAATGGTTGGAGGGTGCTAATTCGAGCAATTGAGATGATTTCTTTCTCACAATTACTTACGTAAGGTATCAATCAATAAAAAAAGATTCCAAAAGAATGGCTTAGGTAATATCAATTTTTTTTATATCACCAGAAAGCTAAAGGGATATACCACCAAAAACAGTAAACAAAAATATCTGTTTCCGTTTAAAAAAAATTATGATGACGTCATAACTCGAAAACCAATGACGTCATAAATTTTGGTATAGTGACAAAATATACAAAACTAAAATCGACCAGTTCGAAGATTTTTTTGACAAATGACACATACCAAAGATATGAATTTTGTGCTTTTCTTCAGGTTCACACTGTATAATCTAAGCATTCAGACCACACATTCCAAATTTTTTAATTAAAGTTAAGTAAGTGTTAACTGGAGGAAAATCTATAGCCTTTATAATCTAATTGACTAGCTTTTATAAGAATTTTGACCTATACTATTTATTAAAGACAGTTTTTATATAAAAAATATATGTATATCATCGCGTCGCCATGTCTGGAAGCTTTTTCCATATTTATGAACTTATAGTCCGTTAAAAATTACAGAAAAAGAGATTCGTATGATTCCTTTTTTTAAAAAACAAAAGTGTTGACACGCCTTCTCATGCAACCACATGGCACAATGGTTATACATATAACTATTAAGGGTTTTGTGGCATGCTAAAAATATCTAATGAATAACCGCTAGAATTTTTTTCATTTTGTTTCGATGGATAATGACGTAATTTTAGTTCATTTATGTTTGATTATCAATTTCGTTGCAGAGACATAAGACGCCCAAAATAAAAGCTCCGATCGTCTCTTTTAACAATAGTTCTAAATCCGAAACAAGAGCATCCCCGTGGTCTCCGCTCATGTTGATCAAGAGCACCTCGGACGCACACACGCACATAAGGGAGCGGCACTCGAAGTTGTGGGGTAGAGGAGGTCAGTGGGGGGCTCAGGGCGCGGCATGTGACCCGTAGTCACTTGGCGAGACCGCGCCCCATGTTCTGCGAGGTCACTCGCCGGCTGAACCAGATCAGAGATCGACTAAATAACCTGTCTTGTCTCGAATTGACCACCGCTGGACGAGGTTATGCACCAAAGCAGCTGCATTCCGTACTGGCTACCGGTCTATCGCCACTACAACGAAGTGGACGACTTCATTAGAGCGATTGATTATTGGGAATAGCTTTGCTTAACAGGATTTTTGCATTATTTTCTGCCAAGATGAGGTGAAGAAAGATCAATTTTTAATAATCGTCGACTCGTTCCAAGAAATTGCTGGTATCATACCTATCGGCTTTAAGAGGAAGCAGATATTGCTTAGCCTGGGTGTGACATTTTTTGACAAGTCAAATTTACGATCAATATCTTTTAAAAATGTGCATAAAACAGTACAGTTACTGGTTATAAGAAAATAGTTACGCATATTCAACTTAGCTTTGTATTTAAGCTAGAAAATATTTGTCGGTTATGTATTACTGATGTGATTCTAACGGAAGTTTTAAAAAATGTCGATTAAGTTATTAGACAATTCAAAAAATTGTATTTTTAAATACAAAATTGCACTGAGTATTTTTCGAAAAAATTAAACGTAACGAATTGTATGAATTTCTCCAAACTTGCACTTGCTTTCATATTCCTGTGGTTAACTGAACGTATGTAAAATTTATGTGAATATTGTAAAGAAATAATAGACACATTGCACCGTCCTTCTCGCATTAATGTTTAAAGCCCGTTAAAAAGAGAAAATAGGTTTACCTGTACAAATTATGATCCGTTTTTAAGTGCGGTTCAAAGGTTGCGTCTCGGGGCACCCGCATCTCTCTATCTATGCCATTAATGCCCGCTGTTTTGCATTTTCATAGCGCGTAAGGAAATCAACTGATAATATCTCGACAGCTTTAAACGTTGGAGGTTACTTTGTTTATTGGTAGATACCAACGCCTTTGTATTTGACGTGCCTCTTCGCATCGGTGCTTTGAAACTGATATGGATTCGAGTATCTCTTTTGAAATATATATTTATTTATAAAACATCTATCGCATAGCGTATTTATCTGTAAGATGCTCTGCAGGGATATAGGCAAGATTTCTACTCGCTAACACGTATCAGCAGAAAAATACGAGTAGTTTGGTAGGTTGTAAATCAGGCATCTTGTTCTGTTCCTCTCTCTATATTACGCTTTAGGATCTTTCAAAAATGTATGAATGTGGGTGCTACAGTGAATAGTTTGGGAGCTACACATTATGTTAAATTTAAAAAAGATTTAGGGTAATAAGCGATTCAATAAGAAAAATTACTTTATTAGGTGTTCAAACTGACTTCCATTGACCTGCATGCAATGATACAGTCGCGTTGTAAACACCTGTATAACATTACTAAAAACTAGAAACTTATGGCGTTAAGTGTTGACATTCTCGAACAATCCTTTGTCGCAAATCATCTAGCGACTGGTTGAGTTACATAAACTTTCGTATTCAAATACTCCCACAAAAAAGTCGAAGAAGAAAATTAGAAACATCAGTAAAACACATTTGAACATAATTGATAAAAAACCATTACACTATGTAATACATTTTTACAACGAATGAATGAAATTAAAATAACGTATTTACTGAAGTACTACATACAAAAGCATTTTTTACTGCAGATGCTCAAAATGTTGTCCGTTATTATCTCTGCACAATCGTGTTTTTGTGACGGTAGCTCTAAGCGCGTTATCTAACTGTAATTCAGTATTCCCATCGATTGCTTTTCTGACTCTTATTTCCATGTCTTCTCTGTTTGTTGGTGGAGTTCTATAAACGTTTTCCTTGAGGTGGCCCCATACAAAAAATCAAGCGGCGTAAGGTCTGGTGACCTTGCAGGCCATCGAACGGGCCCATCCAGTTTTCTCCAAATCTTTCATTTAAATAATTCACCACAACTCTGCTGTTATGTGGTGGAGCCCCATCCTGTTGCAAAATTATTGGGTTAACATTAGGTGGCAGTTCTACCAAAAAATCTTGTATCTGGTTTTGCAAAAATCCCAAATGTCTTTCTCCATTTAATGGACCATCAAAAATTATTGGCCCAATAATTCTTCTGCCAATTACTCCTAACTATACATTAAAACTAAATCGCTCTTGATATGCACTTTCTCTCATATTTCTGGGATCCCAAATTAGTGAACCTGGACTCGTCGGAAAATAAAATTTGTTCATGAAAATTATTGTCCAAATTGTGTCTGTTCAGAAACCAATTGCAATAGTTCAATCTTCTTTGAAAATCGTATAAATGCTGGTGTTTTTGGTGCTTGTATGATTTAAATTTGTGTTTTTCAAAATGCGTCGAGCTGATTCCCGATTTACACCGGTTTGGTCCTCGATCTGCCTTATCGAAATCGTGGGATCTGCCTCGACAATTGCAAGTACATTGATTTCCGACTCTTCATCGATAATGAAATCATTTTCCGGTACATCTGGTTCACTTCTAATTGCTGTTCAACTTCTACAAAATAGTTGTTTGGTGGATGAATTCTTTCGGGAAATCTTTCTTGATATAAGTCAGCAGCCCGCCTGCTATTTTTCTTACATTCGCCATAGATTAGTAGCATATCTACTTTTTCATTTCGTGAATACATGGCAAAACAGAGTTAAAAACGTGATAACTTAGGTATAATTTAATGAAAGATACTTAAATTGCTGCCAAGTAAACAATTCTTAATTGTCGAATCAAAATGACGCCTCGTTTTACCTTCTTTTGTTTCCACCGCGTGCTTACTATTTTTGTTTCAGTTCAATATTCATTACTATGCAATAACATTCGATACTAACTTTAATGAAGAAAGTAAAATAGGATAGGCACAGCAATTGCATTGGACAAAAGTAAAAGATAAATAAGTATTTTTTAACTGGGTGAAATAAAAAACGGGGTTCCTATCTTGGTTTTTATGATATCGTGGGTTGTTTAAAGATATATTTTTTTAATAAGTTAGTTCTTATTAGTTTGTTCAGCTACTGGTTATTCCCAAAAAAAATATGAGGCACAAAGTCGCATACCAGAGGTCTTACGATATCACGGCACACTACGCATCAATATCTGCCAAGGTTCATATCAGGGCCACCTAGACTTAACAAACTAAAATTGATATTAACCGTCATTTTAAAAACAAATGCCGTGTTCCGATACATGGTTGAAAAGAGAATCTAGAGACGAATCAGATAGGTAAAAAAATATACAGGGTGCCATTTAAAATAACAGAGTAGATGTCACTTCCGGTGAAACCGGAAGTGGTGTGAAAAAAATTTTATACTTAAAAAGGGACAATATTTCGCAAATATTTCAAGTTCGTGCCTGGGCGCAGTTACCTTTGCAACTAGTTTAACGGTTATTTTAATGAGGTCGTAAAGTTTTTATTGCCATTTTTGAGTGCACGGTAAATTTGAACTCGACTATACTGAACATTAGATTTTTGAAGTCTTTGTATATAAAATTCTCGCATTACATGTGGACCACTCTCAGCCAAATATCTACAATTGTCTGTTGATTAACCCACTGAAAGTAAATGCACATTCATCGAGGAAACAAATGCTGTACAAAAGATTTGGAGTGACAATTGAAACTTTAACTAATTATTTCGCAAAAGTCGAGATGACGGACGCAACGGTCGGAGCCATCCTCAAGTAATTTCTGTACTTATTTTACTTGAATGAAATTTGTGTTTGCGTGAAATTTTAAAAGCACTGCTGCAGCATCCTACATTGGTTGCTCTTAGATTGTTCAGGCTGTACGCCCTGTATATAAGTATATTAGTATTTTCGTTCTATGTTCAATTTATATCGTTATTTATAAAATATTTAAGGGGGTTTATTGTTCATTATAATATTAATTACATTAATTACCATTGTTTACGGACTTGCTATAGAGAAGCCTTTTTTGTTAGTTATTTTTTCTTTTATTACTTTTTTCGCGCTGATACGGTTGCAGGCAGCAACGCCTGGGACTCGACCCCGAACTTTCACTGAAGTAAGGTGTGTTCCGTTTTCAGCCGTTTTACGCTAAAGCCACATTAAAATTAAATTTCTAATTACGATAATATATTGTGTAGTGTACACCAATCAAACAAGAAGAGCGGCCGCTGGTCCATACTGCATCGTCCGAATTGCATTGGAGGCGGTAAGTTGTCTTGCAACCAAACGTATTCAAGTTTTAACACGAATTTTGTAATACAGTCCATTTTGTTCAAATTCATTCTCAAACATTTGGTCCTTAAAACGAGCCAAGGATATTGCAAATTGGCTTTAATATTCATTATTATAATAAAATCTCAATAAATTATCTTTATAGCAAGTCCACGTTAAAATTCGTTTATTAAATATATTAGCCTCAGTTACCGTGATAGTTTTTTGTGATCAATCCTTTTTTCATCGATTTTTATGTTTACCACTTTAAGTTCTTTAATATCCAGATTTATGTTTGTTCCTAGAAACTGAATAAAGTGTTTTTGTTGCCAATTTCTCATAGATTTCTGCAATTTATACTTGTTAATACGTGGTACAAATATAAAACATTAGTACGGGATCATTGTTCAAATTTTAGGCACAAATTTATTTCAGTTTAATAGTACGGGACGTTATAGCACAAAATTTGTCATTAATAATAACAGTCTACTTTTTAGTTTTCTTGGCTAATTGTATACCTATATACAGTATTATATCAATACTTACGTATTATACAGGGTGTTTTGTTGTTGTTGAGGTAAAATAATTAAATACTGGGTCTTCTTAGCTTTCAATTTTACTATTAGGTGTGTTATCAAGTTAATTGTGATGAATCGATTTATGCAGATGGCCTGTGATAACTTCGCAGCCTTTTCATAAACAAAATTACCATTAGGTAATAACTTTGGTGTTTATTGAATTTATAATCTTTCTCACACTTACATATAATTTTATTCATTCTTTATTTGAAAACTATCAGTTACTTAGTTTGTCAATTTCATACAAAAAAAAAAATGTCTAACAAACTTAAACAACTGAAAGCACAAAGAGAGATGTGGCATGATCGACTTGTCTCTCTTGAAGAAATTGCTAGACGCGCGTTAACTGAACTCGACCATCGCAATATGTTTAAAATCCGCATTTTCGACATGGCAAATATTCAAGAACATTTTTTGCATCAACACAATGCAGTGTTAGCCGCCTTAGCTATCACCGATAATCCTGACTTGGAGGCTGAAAAGTTAGTTTTAGCTGAATTTGATGATTCTTTCTATAACATTAAATCGATTTATCACCAATTATTCGAAATTGATAACATTCCGGTTAATCAGACAGCTCCATCTAAATCTAATGTAAAATTACCTAAAATTGATGTACCCAAATTTGATGGCAACATAAAAAATTGGCCCACATTTATTGATTTATTTAAGGCTTTAATACATACAAACGATTCTTTATCAAATGCAGAAAGGTTCCATTTCCTTTTATCATCTTTATCAGGTAATGCATTATCAATTGTTAAGAATATTCCGTTAACAAATGAAAATTATCCAATTGCATTCAAAGCGCTAACTGATCGTTATCAAAATCCGCGGTTGCTTGCTACCACTTACTGGCGAGCAATAACTGGTGCTCCTAAATTGAAATCCGAAAGTGGTTTAGCGTTAAGAAACTTATTAGATGGCTTTTCTGAGAACTTAGACGCTTTAAAAAAGTTAAACCTTCCTGTTAATGATTGGAGCTTTGTTTTATTTCATCTTTTGGAATCGAAATTAGATCAACAAACAGTTACACGCTTTGAATTGCAACATGCATCAACCAATATTCCGTCATATCAGGAATTAGTAACATTTGTAACAAAACAATGTACAGCATTAGAATCAGTCGAAATGTCCTCATCTGCAATAATAAAGAAAACTAAGGAATTTAACGTTAATAAAAATTTTCGTTCAAACAAATCTAACTCTTCCTGTTTTATAAATGCTGTCAATGATACACATAAATGCATTATTTGTTCCTCATCACATCCTCTTTACAAATGCTCCTTATTTCACGGAAAATCTCCTCTTGATAGATTTAATTTTGCAAAACAAAAAAAATTGTGTAAAAATTGTCTTCAATCATCACACCGTACATCAGCTTGCCGTTCACAATTTTCTTGTCGAATGTGCAATTTAAAACATCATACTCTATTACATTTGATTGCTAATAATTCTATGAATTCTTCCTCATCCGCTGCTTCACATGAAACAGGTAGTATACCTATATCTACTTCTTCATCATCAGTATCAGTTGATCCACTTCCTTCGACCAGTTCAGGTTGTTCATCATCAGTGAATTCATTGACTAACGTTGTGCCTAGAAATACAACAGTACTTCTTTCTACCGCACTTGTAGAAATATTAGATTCTTATGGAAACTTTCAAATAATTCGTGCTCTCCTTGACAGTGCCAGTCAAGCTAGTTTCATAACCGAAAGATGTTGCAATCGTCTTGGACTTCCTCGTTCACGATTATCGTTATCAATTCATGGCTTAGGTGACATGTCGTCCAATGCCTCAGGAAGTATTACTAGTACCATTCGGCCACCAGGCCAACTTTCGCCCAGCTTGTTAGTTGAAGCAATAGTTCTACCGAGAATCTGTGAAACTATGCCTCGTGAACAAATTCACATTCAAAACTTTTCGAAGTGGTCTAATATAAAGCTTGCTGATCCGAACTTCAATATTCCAAGTGATGTTGACCTTTTACTAGGTGCAGATATATTTCCATTAATTCTAACTAGTGGTCAAATTGCAGGTAATGAAAACCAACCTTCAGCAATTAATACCATCTTTGGGTGGATTTTAATGGGTAAAATTTCTAGTTCTCCGCGTAAATCTCTTAGCTCATTTCATAGCACTTTAGAGTTTTCATTGGATAAGTCTATTAAAAAATTTTGGGAACTTGAAGAGGTACCTCAAGTTTATTCATCATCCCAAGAAGATCTTCTCTGTGAGAAATCTTTTGTCGGTAATCACTCGAGGGATCAATCAGGTCGCTATACCGTCGCACTTCCCTTTAAAGATATTGAACCTACATTTTCGGATTCCCGTGCTATTGCCCTTCGTCGTTTTTATTCCTTAGAAAAACGCTTGCTTCATGATTCCTCTCTATCTGAATTATATTCTGATTTCATGACGGATTATTTGAACAGTGGACACATGGAACAAATCTCTCCTCAAAACATTACAAATGCTTCTGATAAAATTTATTACATTCCACATCACAGCGTGATCAAACCAGAAAGCGTCACTACCAAGCTTCGAGTTGTTTTTGATGCATCTTGCAAATCTTCCAATGGTATATCTCTAAATGATACACTCTTAAAAGGGCCGAAATTACAGAACGACATTACAACTATCTTGTTGAATTTTCGTCTACATACTTTCGTCTTTACGGCAGATATAAAACAAATGTATCGCCAAATATTAATGCAGTCTTGCCATAAGGATTATCAAAGAATTCTCTGGCGGTCTTCTCCTACGGAGCCAATTCGAGATTTTAGGTTAAACACAGTTACCTATGGTGTGTCATCTGCACCATTTCTAGCCATTCGTACCCTTCACCAGTTAGCCCAAGACGAAAAACAGCATTTTCCTCAAGCGTCCAAAATTTTGTTGTCCGACATATATGTTGATGACTTAGTAACGGGCTGTTCTTCGTTGGAAGACGCTTTAGCACTTCAAAAAGACCTTATTTCATTATTAGAAAAGGGAGGTTTTTCTCTTAGAAAGTGGACTAGTAATCATCCTAAATTACTTGATATTATCCCTAACGATCATCGGCATCAACAAGCATTATCATTTGATAATGAAGAAAATATGGGAATTAAAATTTTAGGTCTAAAATGGCTTCCGTCAACTGATTCATTTTCATATAGTGTTGAACCTTTAGACAGACCTTGTACAAAACGTACAGTTCTATCGGAGTTGGCTCGTATTTTCGATCCTCTTGGCTTCTTGGCTCCTCTCTCCTTCTTTGCCAAACATTTGATTCAATATCTATGGAGTTTGGGGTTGGAGTGGGATCAGACACCTCCCCCTGAGGTTTTGAATCGTTGGAGTCAATATAAAAGAGAACTACCTAATTTATCGTCATATAATATTTCTCGTCTCATAAAACCATATAATTTTTTATCGTGTGATCTCCATGGATTTTGTGACAGTTCCGAGAAGGGTTATGCAGCTGTCATTTATTTTCGTTTTGTATGTGAAGATGATCAAGTTGTAATTTTTTTCGTGTGTGCAAAATCCAAAGTAGCTCCTTTGAAGCGAATTTCTCTACCCCGTCTTGAACTTTGCGCCGCAGTACTTCTTTCGAATCTTATAGCATTCGTTCTAAAAACGTACTCCGGAAAACTACACTTTACTAATATTTGTGCCTGGTCAGACTCATCAGTGGTCTTGTCTTGGGTTAAGTCTTCTCCTCATCGCTGGAAATCGTTCGTAAGTAATCGAGTAAGCCATATACAGGACAGGGTCTCTCCTTCGTCATGGTATCATATTCGATCATCCGAAAATCCTGCAGATTGTGCGTCCCGAGGCCTGATGCCATTAGAATTACTCAATCACCCTTTATGGTGGGCGGGGCCACATTGGCTAAAACTTTCAAGTCGCTCATGGCCGGTCAGTGATATCGAAAACATGTCTGTATCAAATGAAGAAGAAAGAAAAGTGGTTCTTTCTCTTACGGTCTATTCAGATGCATGGGATATTTTGTTGAAAAAATTCTCTTCATTGTCTAAAATCAAACGTATAGTTGCGTATTGTTCTCGCTTTTGTCATAACTTCATACATCCTAAGGATAGGAAAACATCTAATTTTAACTTTTTCGAACTTCATCAAGCTCTTGTCTTCCTGATTAAATATTCTCAACATATGACTTTTAAAGAGGATATAGCTAACATTCAAAGGGGAAAACTTGTTTCCAAACCACTACGTAAATTATCACCTTTTCTAGATGAAAATGGTATTCTTAGGGTGGGCGGTCGCCTCGTTAATTCTAATTTATCTTTGGATCAGAAACATCCCATGTTATTGGCTAGAGATCATCGCTTAACTACTCTTATTATTGAAGATACTCATCGTGAGAATTGCCATCCAGGCCTCCAAACTTTACAATATATACTTTCTCAAAATTTCTGGATATTGAACCCTAAACGGGCAATTCGTTCAGCCTTATCCAAATGTTTTCGAGTCAATCCCAGGCCGGTAGAACCCTTCATGGGAAATTTGCCACCACTTCGAATATCGCAATTAAAACCATTTTCATGTGTTGGTGTGGATTTCGGCGGGCCATTTATTATAACTCTAGGAAAAACTCGAGGAGCTAAAACGCAAAAGGCGTACTTGTGTCTCTTTGTTTGTTTTGCCACTAAGGCACTTCATTTAGAGTTAGTTTCAGACCTAACCTCAGAGGCTTTTCTAGCCGCCCTCAGGCGATTTATAGGTAGGCGGGGACGTTGTTCTTATATTTATAGCGATTGTGGCACCAATTTCGTTGGAGCTCGCAAATATATCGCTGAATTAATGAAAACCGCTGTAGAAACAGAAAAATTGGAATGGCATTTCAATCCGCCTACGGCTCCACATTTTGGTGGTTTATGGGAAGCCGGAATTAAATCCGTAAAAACCCATCTAATTCGCGTGATAGGACAGCAAATTCTGACATATGAAGAGCTTTCCACAGTTTTTATACAAATTGAAGCCATGCTAAATTCGAGACCCATTTCTCCTTTAAGTTCTGATCCTAATGACCTGAAGGCATTGACTCCCGGTCATTTTTTAACTTTGGAACCTCTTACTGCATTGCCTGATAAAGATATAACTGACATACAATTAAATCGTTTGACCAGGTGGCAGCTTTTGCAGCGTTTGCACCAAGACTTCTGGCAGCGATGGCACCGAGAATATTTGAATACATTAATGCAGCGAAATAAATGGACTAAAGTAAGTTCATCTATTTCACCCGGTGTCCTCGTCCTAATAAAGGATATTAACGCTCCTCCCTTGACCTGGCGGCTTGGTCGCATTGAAAAAATTCATCCCGGGACTGATGGGATCGCGCGTGTTGCCACTGTTCGAGTTGGTACAGGAACAATGCAAAGACCTATGGTAAAGCTTTGTCCTTTGCCAAATCAACAACAATAAAATACAAAACTTGTATTTTATGGTGGGCGGTATGTTCAGGCTGTACGCCCTGTATATAAGTATATTAGTATTTTCGTTCTATGTTCAATTTATATCGTTATTTATAAAATATTTAAGGGGGTTTATTGTTCATTATAATATTAATTACATTAATTACCATTGTTTACGGACTTGCTATAGAGAAGCCTTTTTTGTTAGTTATTTTTTCTTTTATTACTTTTTTCGCGCTGATACGGTTGCAGGCAGCAACGCCTGGGACTCGACCCCGAACTTTCACTGAAGTAAGGTGTGTTCCGTTTTCAGCCGTTTTACGCTAAAGCCACATTAAAATTAAATTTCTAATTACGATAATATATTGTGTAGTGTACACCAATCAAACAAGAAGAGCGGCCGCTGGTCCATACTGCATCGTCCGAATTGCATTGGAGGCGGTAAGTTGTCTTGCAACCAAACGTATTCAAGTTTTAACACGAATTTTGTAATACAGTCCATTTTGTTCAAATTCATTCTCAAACATAGATAATTGCGATAAAGACTGCTGATGCTCTAAAGTAAGTGCTAGTAAAACTTTCATAGGTTCGAAATTAACCACTGGCGTTGAGTTATACGCTTTCCTGTTGTATTAGAATCGAAGCCATTTTGAAAATAGACTTCAATTCTAAAGAAATGCACAATAATTATGGAAAACAAGAAGTACTGAACTGAAAATATTTTCCTGTAACAATCCTGTTTCTAAGAGTCTCCGATATGGCCAAAGAGTGTTACGTAGAAGTAATTTAAATGTTTCCTGGATTCTTATATCTAACCAGGTCCACTAATCTACAATAGCTGTTAATTATTGTGTTAGTACGTTTAACATTTAAACCTGTCATTTATAAATATGGATTTATTGAGTAACCTCTATAAAGTGAAATTCGAACAAAAAATTAACTACACATGATTATTTCAATGTCCGGTTAAAATAAAAAAAGCAGCCTATTATACGGCCACTCCGTTGCGGCAACTTTACGAGGTACTTAAAATCAACTATGAGATTATCAGTTCTGTTTACGGCTAGCACATATATGCGATAATTTACTGCCATCGTTTTGTATGTAGGGCCGCTTATGTCCGTTTTCTTGCTTTCTTAGCTCTCCTGCTCGCTCATATCGTGGTTACGTTCTCTTTGGAATGAATCGTGAGTGGCGATGGTCTATTCCGATTCCGATTTTATGATGACGACGATGTTGCAAAATTATCTAAAACATATTCGTCGCGGAACTTTGCTTCAAGTTGCATGGAGATAACAGTGGAAGGGCATTTTAAGATGCTTGGTAAATTGAAATTCGACTAGCGTGTAACCTATGTCCATTACAAACAACAATTTGTATCGGCAGCAAATTTACGTAAAACCGTCAGATAAATTATTTTCGCCGTCCAACATCTTATTTTTATTTCTTCTTTTATAAATATATAGTACCTACCAACAGTACAAGTACCAATTACGGGATGGATTATTATATATATTTTTTAATCGTCCTATTTAGATTACCGTCCTGACGGAGTTTAGCATTAGCTATTCCACCATCCAACCAGGACACATACACATATACAGTTACACAACTACCATTCCCTACGACATTACCATCTGCCGTAGCTGAGACTCAAACTCAGGAGTGGTGCAGCGGCTAATCGTGTTGTCTGTCACACAACCCCTTCAAACATCTGTAGTCTGTCGAAAGCCTTGGAAAAATCGGTGTAAATCACCTCAACTTGTATGTTACCATCTAAGTTTTGTGTTACGTGAAACAGATTGGTTAATGTAGAGATACCGCGTACAAAACCATGTTGATACATTATATTGTCTGTCCCACGATATGAGTATACAGGGTGGACCATTAATAATAGGCCATAGTTCAGGGGAAGATTCTTTGGGCCACAATATGAGGACATAACCAAATATTTTTTAGTAAAATGTTACTATGGAAAAAGATACAGGATGTCAAAGTTCAAACAATTTTTTCGTTTTTTGCAATAACTTAACACAGCCTCTTGACTGATCTTCGCCAAATTTGCTAGAGGAACTTTTTTATTCTAAGAAACAATACTCTCTGGTGGCCAAGCAAACTCACTTCCTTGACCGATCCATCTGCGTGGGAAAGTCTCATCAAGATAATTTCTGACTGATCTTCGCCAAATTTGCTAGAGGAACTTTTTTATTCTAAGAAACAATACTCTCTGGTGGCCAAGCAAACTCACTTCCTTGACCGATCCATCTGCGTGGGAAAGTCTCATCAAGATAATTTCTGACTTCAATGGAGAAATGAGGGGGAGCTCCATCTTGCATGAACCACATTCTGTTCTGTATGTCTAGCATGAAAGCATGTAATATATCAGCAAGAGTATTTTGAAGAAAAAACAGATAAGACTGTCCATTTAAATTTGGAGCAAGGACAAATGGTCCCAATAATTAATAATAATAATACATCTTTATTCAGTAATACCTTGCGGTGTAGAACGTGTCAGAGGTTTACAGAAAAATATATAGACAAATATAAACTAGTGATAACAACATTAATATGTATGCAAACAAATGAACAAACATATAAATTGACAAACAAATGAGTTAAAAGTACAGAGGAGCTAAGGAACATATTAATACTCATCGAACAAGATAAGAATAACAGATTACTTTTAGTTAAAAAATGTCAGAATAATATTCGTCCAATGAATAGTATGCTTTTTTAATTAGCACTTTTAGTTTTTGTTTAAGTAATTTAACGGTGTTTAGACTTTTCATATAGTTGGGAAGATGGTTATAAATTTTTATTAATTGGCCGATGACACTTTTCTGCACTAAGGTTAACTTTGTCTTTACAGGACGTAAATTGTTTTTTTTTGCGCGTATCATGATCGTGAGTAGGTTCATGTTTTACAAACATCATGTAATGCTTGTAATTGATCGCCGATGATACCACACCAAACGTTAATCTTAAATTCTTGCGGAAAATGCTTTTCCTCTAACGGCATGAGGATTTTCTACTTCCCAGTAATGGGTATTTCTCCAGTTAAAAACGCCTCGGCGAGTAAAAGTTGCTTCGTAGGTAAATAAAGTGTTCTTAACAAAATTTCGATCCCTGTTGTATTTATTTAGAACAAATTGACAAATTGGAGCCTGTGTGGAAGATCCCTTCGAAGTAAGTTTTGTACAGGATTGAGATGATATGGGTAGAAGCGTTATTTAGGTAAGACTCTTGGGACAGATTGTTTACTCATCCCTGTTGCCGCTGCCAAACGACTTGAGCTGACTTGAGGATCTTCATCACACGAACTAAAATTTCTAGTTCTTGATCTGGAGTAATTGGTTTCGGTCGTCCTACATCGTTTTTATGGCGAAATGAACCCGTTTCTCCCAAACGACCAAACAGATCTTTGAAAATCTTATGATTTGGCTGTATTCGATTTGGATATTATTGCAATGAGTATTTCCTCGCTGCAGCATGTCCGCTAAAATTGTTTTGTGCGTAAACACATCATATCCCTCGTTTCCGTATTTGAAAAATTATTATGTCTAGGCATTGTAAATAAAGAAGTTAAGGAAATTAGCTTGAGAAATACAAGAACAAAATAAAATGATTAAATGACGTAAATGACAGAACTAAATCTTACCAAAGCACACTTTTCAATAAATACACTTTGTCTTTCAAAAACTTATTGAAATCTTTAACGGCACTTTCCTCGAAAACGGTTGGAGTTATCAAGTTCTACCAAGTGTACCTTTTATACGTGGAAATTACGCCCTCATCACATTTTCTGGTCAGCAGCGTTTCGTCAAAAAAAAATATGAAAAAATTCATCATCAGATACAGGTCCTGCGGCGCCCTCTATGATCTAACGTGATGTAATACATAAATTATTGTTTCTTAGAATAAAAAAAAGTTCCTCTTACAAATTTGGCGAAGATTAGTCAAGAGGCTGTTGAGTTATTGCAAAAAAAAACGAAAAAATAATTTGACCATCGACACCCTGTATCTTTTTCCACAGCAATATTTTAACTAATACATATTTGGTTATATCCTTATATTTTGGTCCAAAGAATCTACCCCTGAACTATGGCCCATTATTAATGGTCCACCCTGTATTTTATAATGTATCGTGTAATACGAATTCAAACACTTTAGCGACGTTGCAAATTATGGTAATAGGCCCATAGTTTTCGTTATTACACTTTTCGCCTTTTTTATCTGAACAGGGGTAATGCAATAATTTTTCCATGCCATTTGCCAAACTTTAAATAAATATAATATTTTTTTTTAACCAGAACTTTCATCGACTGCTAGGTGTAAAGGTTATAAAGACAAAGCCAAGCAAAAGAGGGGCCAAAAGCATTGAATAATAAACATCATCAGTTATTCGTCTCGTATTATATAATTTCTAAATACAATTTATTATTGATAAGTATTAAAATATGTGGCAGTATAAAAATCGTGTAAATTAATATTTTATTATACACTTCGACCTCGGAATAATGAAACTACTTTCATTAAAGGGTAATTAAACATATTGACATTGAAAATTGCAACTCCTGTCATATACACAAAGGTAAATAAACAAAAGGTGAAAATAAATCTTACTATGTAATAAAATGCCTTTATATAATATTTATCTATGACAGATTGCAAATGGAATAAGAAATTTTTAAAGGTGATGGAAATTCTGCAATAATTTCGACTTTTGTGATAAAGAATGTTCGCATAGGAATCGGGATATTACTTCACCTATTCCCCTTATTCTCATCCTTTTCTCTACAGTTTTTCGCGTTGAACTCTCCTTAATTACAACTGATATGTTCAAGAAAATGACGTCCAGTTAAATATAAAGTGTGTCTCATTTAAAATGAATATTTTCCTCATTTTTGAAATCCAGATTTGAGCTTTGGCACAATTGTAGTCTTTTAAAAGATATACATTTCGAGGCAACCAACTTTACCGAATCTCATTACGAAATTTGCATTTGTAGTTTTTTTCCAATATTTTTCCGCAAAGTCCACCTACTGTTACCATTTTGGTTTTCAATTTAATAGGACGCCATTGAAATGGAAAAAATATTGAACAGAAGAGTCGATTTAACAAAAAATGCATTTTAAGAGAAAATAAAACAAACAATAATTAACTTTTGCTATTGAAGTAATTAAAGAAACAACAATTTAAAGTAACAATCAGTTTTTGAGATAATTAATCATTACATGTAAATAAAAATTTTAATAAATTAGCCTCTCTCAACTAATCCACCTTCGATTCAATTTCTCGATTATTTTATGATTATGATTGGCTTCTCTTCTCAGCTCTGCAAAATATATGAAATGGGTCTCATTTGGGGGGCTGCCGTTGTTTGAGTTTGTTAATTAAATTCAAGTTGGTTACGTCGAAATGTACGTCACCTCTTATATAGGACTACAATTGTGCCAAAGCTCAAATCGGGATTTCAAAGAAATGACGAAAATCTCCGGGTGTCTTCATTTTAAACGAGACATTGTATATCTGAAAACCACATCACAATATCAAATTGTTTGCCAGAAAAGAAAATATTTCTCAATAAAATTGACTTGAGATAAATTCGATTTAGGTATTAAGTATTCGTATACAGGGTGCCCCCAATCATACATGTTAGTAGTACACGCCTTCTTATAGTTAAGTAATGTTTTATCCATGAGTGAAATGGCATGCGTTATTTTGAATAGAAATTTAAAGTCAAAAAAGCTTAAATACGATCCATGTACAGAAAAACACATAATAAGTTCTTTTAGGTTATTTAAGTCTAAATTACCGTTAAATGATGTTAATTACCTGATTAATTTATTTGTAGATTTCAAAATTTAGTCAATCGACAATTTCGAAATTCTATTAATGAATAACCGGAAATGTGCCATGAAATGCGATGACATTATTTTACACCTTGATCAATTATTGTCATGTTAATTGTTTACTAACATTTTCCAGTAGATGACATACTGGTGTTGTTGGGAGCAATGAGAGAAATATTTAAAATAAAGTAATCCGGTCTTGGAACTTTCTCCAAATTTGATTGGACTAAAGTAGTGTAATACTTGTACCAAATTTTATTCCAACATGTGCAACGGTTCCGAAAATATGGCGATGTAAATAATTGATCACGAATCAAAAAAAAAAACTCGAAAATGGTTCACTTTCAAGGGTAAGTGGGGGTGTTTTGAACTCAACAAAGTGTGGGACACACTGTGTAAGGTACCCTCGTCCACACTCTCTAAAGACAATTTTTGAAATTTTCTCATTTCTAGTAAATTTGGTATTTTTAAATTTCAAGGTAGTTTTCCTAAAAATTTACTTATACAACCTACATGAATATTTACTATATTTTACACTTTTTATCGATTTTATCCACTATTTTATGAGGGCACTGTATTCTATTACCTTTTTATTAAATAGAAATGTACGCCAAATAAACTTTGAAATAAATTTTATTCTTTCAAACAAATCTTGTCAATCTCATGGTCCTTAATATCATTAAGAGCATGGTAATTATTGTGTTCTTTCTTATCTTGAAAACTGATCACAATTCATACCGCTATTATATCTAAGTTAGATGTACATTTTTACACCTGACACGGAACGAGTGGTAAATGTGAACGTACAATTGTACATATGTGTTAGAGAGATTAATTAGTTGTGTCGGATTAAAAAGTTTTGTTTAAGCATCGGTGAAGAAGTAGAGCGTTTGTAGGATGGATATCATGTGCTACACGATCTCGAGAGCGAGCCGTTTGAGAAGCGTAGCCCAAGTTGAAACACGCGATATCCATTATAATTTTTGGTTCGGGTGATGAAAATCAAAATACCCCACATCAGTTAGTTCCCTGAAGTGGCAGTAAGAAATAATATCAAATGTACCATTAGTGAGAAAAGTCACATATAAAACATGTTAAACGACCCTGTGTTTATCTTGGAGCCTTGAAGGAAGTCTTTAACAAGTTTCTTGACATTTTAAATAATGGATCGCGATTTTATGCAAATATTTTAAACATTTTTTGAGAATAAAACAACACATTGTTATTCCACTTCTCAATATTTTATATATGGCTAACTAAAGGTCATTAGCGAAATAATATGTACCTGCATGCTCTGGAAACTACTTAGGATGAAATAAAGTCAATAAAAGTTTGCCAAAACGCTCTGACTCGGTAAATTGTTTTCGATGCGACGTTATGTAGGGCATGTGTTTACAAGTTTTGGATTTACATGTTTGACATATGACTTTAGGGATATCAAAATTGTAGGAAATTTCGAGACCTTCAAAATCGTTTCTTCAAAATTGACAGCACCAATGAAACCTGAGATATTTTATGATATAATTTTTCAATATTGCGGAGCAAGGCCAAATTTCCGGTTTTGCAAACATGGGTTATACTTATTTTACTATTCCGTGCCACATGAAATGCGATTCATCAACTCTTTGTTCGAGTCTTGGGTGTCCTATATAAAAAAATGCCATAGATGTTGGACTATCTCTTGTTGAATTGTTCTAGGATTTATGGTTCTCGAGAGAAGTCACTTTAAATGAAATTTTGAGAAAAAATATGCGAGGCATGAAAAAAACTTTATAGAGTTGTACCTTCCTTATGAAGCATAAAACGTCTAATGAAGTATGTCACCTTTATTAGAAGTTTTATATTTGAAATTAATCATATCACCTAGGTAATGAATTTTCTTAACGTACTTGCTACCGCCTGTCTGTATCAACTGCAGATTTAACCTTTAAAATATGGTCCTACAAAACAATTTAGGATTATCGCTAATGCTTGTTTACAACTCTTATTTATTAACTGATAATCTTTAAAGAATACATATTACACAACAAATTTAAAAAAAAACAATCAGAACAGATCGGAACCATCAGAGCCAATAATGAATGAGGAAACAATTATTTGATATTCTATTAATTATTAGGTGAGAGCATACTGCCTACTAATTTATGTTGGCAGTGTCCAATCAATGATGTATTTTCTTAAAGCTGGCAACACTAAAATAAATACGTACATATGGTCAATTATTGTTATTGAGCGTGGCAGAATTTCCAGACTAGCTCCAGTACTATTTATAGGGTAGATAAAAGAATTGGTGCCTGTGCCACGCGAGTCTCGCCATAAAGAATACCTACCTACTTTATAAGTAATTTTCAGGTTGCCATAATTATAATTTAATCTTTTCAACAGTATTAAACATAATTAAAATTAGTTGATGGTAGTTGAGGTAAACGCAACTTTCTGTCAGTTTCTATTAAAAATAGATTACATTTCGAGTAAATATTGAAACAAAAACAAGGAACCTTAATAGAAATGTTATTAAATAAAGTTTTTCTGCATGCAATTATGATTATCAGTACCTTAGTCATCTTAAATTTAATTTTATGTAACACACTTTTTTGTAGATTGGGTACATATGTGTCTCTATAAGATTGAGATAAGAAGTTTATAATTACTTTAAAAAGAGAATATACAGTTTGGTAGCTATATTATTGTCTGTTTCCATTTATACTTATTAATTATTTCGATCAAGTTGTTCATCGCCTATACAGGGTGGACTATTAATAATAGGCCATAGTTCAGGGGTAGATTCTTTGGGCCAAAATATGAGGATATAACCAAATATGCTTTAGTAAAATGTTGCTGTGGAAAAACACACAGGGTATCAAAGTTCAAATTATTTTTTCGTTTTTTTGCAATAACTCGAGAGTCCCTTGACTAATCTTCGCCAAATTTGCTAGAGGAACTTTTTTTAGTCTAAGAAACAATAATGTATGTATTACATCACGTTAGATCATAGAGGGCGCCACAGGACCTGTATCTGATGATGAATTTTGTTCATATTTTTTTTGCAAAACGTTGTGGTACGTCTGACCTAAAAATCTGAGGAAGGCATCATTTCCATAAAAGGTAGAACTTGATAATTCCAACGGTTTTCTAGGAAAGTGCCGTTAAAGATTTCAATAATTTTTTGAAAGACAAATTCAAATTTAATGAAACAAAGTGTATTTATTGAAAAGTGTGGTTTGGTTACGTTTTAGTTCTGTTATGTAACTTCTTTATTTACAATACCTAGACATAATAATTTTTCAAATAGGGAAATGATATGATATGTGTTTACGCACAAAATTGTCCAAGATTTTCAAAGATCTGATTCGTCGTTTGAGAGAAACGGGTTCATTTCGCCATAAAAACGATGTAGGACGACCGAAACGAATTACTCCAGATCAAGAACTAGAAATTTTAGTTCGTGTGGATGAAGATCCTCAAGTCAGCTCAAGTCGTTTGGCAGCGGCAACAGGGATGAGTAAACAATCTGTCCCAAGAGTCTTACCTAAATAACGCTTCTACCCATATCATCTCAATCCTATGCAAAACTTACTTCGAAGGGATCTTCCACAAAGGCTACAATTTTGTCAATTTGTTCTAAATAAACACAACAGGGATCGAAATTTTGTTAAGAAAACATTATTTACCGACTAACCAACTTTTACTCGCCGAGGCGTTTTCAACTGGAGAAATACCCATTACTGGATAGTAGAAAATCCTCATGCCGGTAAAGAAAGGCATTTTCAGCAAGACTTTAAGATTAACGTGTGGTATCATCGGCGATCAATTCTTGGGAACATTTGTCCTTCCTCCAAATTTAAATGGACAGACAGTCTTATCTGTTTTTTCTTCAAAATACT
Organism: Leptura quadrifasciata; assembly: GCA_963675555.1. Lineage (NCBI taxonomy): Eukaryota > Metazoa > Arthropoda > Insecta > Coleoptera > Cerambycidae > Leptura > Leptura quadrifasciata. The sequence continues at coordinate 110,402,327 of OY776679.1, forward strand.
CTTTCTGATATATTACATGCTTTCATGCTAAACATACGGGACAGAAATGAATTCCGTTAAATTATTATTTATACAGAGTGGGGCAATAGTGCGTCGGACTTCGATATCTCAAGTTCTACGATAGGTAGAAATTTAAATAATATATACAAGCAAATTAGATAAAGAAAGTCGGAAAAACCGTAAATTATTTTCGAGTATATAAGGCGAGCCAAGAGGAAATTACAGGATCAGGTGCCTTTTTTCAAATGGAATGTTGTGTATATCAGTTACATTTTCTGAAGCCTCTTCCTAGACACTATTCATTCCTATATTATTATTGACTATCTCCCAACCACTGTTGAAATAACGTAATCTGCAGATGCATATTGAAAATATCACCAAAGTCACAAGTATGGGTTTTAAGAAAAACTTATGTGAATACTAGTTACCAGATATTTAGTTAATGTTTTTGAATCAGTTTTACTTCCTAAAAATGTACAGGGTGGCCAATAATTATTTTTCAATTAAGATCTTTTTAAGTTGAATTTTCTCAATTTTTCAAATGGTACACCCTGTTTCATACTTAAATTCTAGAGACCTGTAAACTATATGTAGTCCAGTACTTACCTTTAAAACACTGTATTCAACAAAAAAATTCAATGTTTATTTTGCCATAAACAAAAAATCATTAACGGAAATTCTTCTCTAATGTGAATGATACTTAGAAAACTGTTTTCTCCAAATACTGTATCAAACAATAGAGTTACTTTCGCCTGCATTTTACAATAATTATTCATTTCCCTTTCTGCTATCTTTCAGACATTCCGGGATCAACGCATAGATGGCGCTGGCCTTCCAATGTTAACCGAAGAACACCTCACCACAACTATGAGCATGAAGCTCGGCCCAGCGCTGAAGCTGCGTTCTATACTGGCAAAGAAACTGGGATCCTGCAGCGTCTGCTTACACTGCACCCATTGTCACAATTCATCGAGTTCCCCTGAGCCCGCTAACACTACAGGAAACACGTCAGATTCTGGAGGTGCTTCTTGAAACTGGATCATAATTGCGTCTTTGTCAAAAAAGGGTCTCAACGTTAGGTTATAATATTTATTATTAGATGGATTAATGCAATATATTAGTAGTTTCTATTTATGTAGGTACTTATATTTTTATATAAATATTGAAATGGAGAAGTTAAAAAAGATAATTCGGTGTTCTTTTTGCTTTTCCAAATTGTTCAGTTTGATTTATTTTGAAATCGTAGTCGTTTTTCATTAAAGAATGATGATTGTATAGTATGTTGAGTGACTTTTTTACCTATTAGGTAATAAATTAAATTTAAATGGATAATGTAAAACTTTTATAGAAGACAATGAAGAACTGAAATTTTTGCAAAGATGCTAAAAATACAATCTAGAAGTAGTACATCTGATATGCAAATTGTAGGAAAATTTTCCAAGTGCATGTTGTTTTTATGGGGCCGATTTACAGCCCTCTTATAAACTGTAGTGAGGAACCGCACCGCACTTTTTGGCTTCAAATGTTATAAACAATTCATTTTACATCAAAATTCTCTACAAAGAAAAAGTCATAGCAAAATCTGCAGAAGACACATTTTCCGCAAATTTTTAATGGACACATTAATTGTTTTTTTACAGATTCTTTTAAATGCTTTATATTTAGTGATTAACAATTTTGCAAATTTCATTTCAAGATTCAAGCACTATGTAGACCCTTGAAAAAATCATTTTAAGCTTTTTGGTATATGAACTAAGGAAGAGGGGTTGGGCAAAAGAAGGGCTATAAAAAATTTCCCTAGGGAGCATTATATTTACAGAAAAAAAACTTTAGACTTAATCAGCACAGTGTGAAATATTTGGAAAACGCTATACTTCCACGTCCAGTGGAAGTATAGCAAATGAAGTCAGCCTACCGTATAATTGTCATAGGTTTTATATTATGTAGGTCAAAGTTTAGATTATTTGCAAAAATTAGAAAGAACTTAGGGCTTAGAATCGATCCCTGAGGGACACCACCTAATATATCTCGATCGAAGCTTGTCTTGCCTTTCGGCAGGCGAACTTTCTAAGTGCAGCCCTGAAGATATCATTTGAGCAACTGTAGATTTATCCCTAGAGTTTTTCCAGTAATAATTCATGGTCTACTTGATCGAATGCCTTAGTAAAATCTATAAAGAGCCCTAAATTTGAAATATTATTATCAATTGCTCTAAACGAGATTTATCAAATTTTAAATGAAAAAATATAACTTTTATGTGACAATAATAATAATTCACTTTTATTTCAACAGTTTCAAACATTTTTTTTAATTTTCACTAAAAATTCACTTTTTTAATAGATAATTTTTTCAGTTTGCATCTGATAATGGCAATTGTTACTTACTGAAAATATGAAGTGAAATCTGATTTTATAATAGCCCAGAAAATAAGATGTTTTCAGTGATAAGAACTGTACAAAATTTGGTACGACGTACGACAATCTTCAAGTGTTGCTAAGATATCTGAAAATGACCTTTCGGATGCCATCTTTATAGAGCTGTAGCTTCCTTATCATACATTTATACCTTAATTTGAAGTTTTATGCTTGAAATTGGTCATATAATCACCTAACTTAGTATACAAGACAGTCGACATACATGCCTAATGAGATATATTTTAGGTAGATTTCACAATAAGGTCTGAATTGTGGTTACATAAACTTTTATCGTTTTGGTAATATTTTAGGGAAAATTGATATCAGCAATGGATGCAAGTATTCAAATTGCGTGTAATATTATAAATAATATATATTATACTTTTATGAGCATCTCATTATTCCTGACAGACAAAATTGAGTTTATTTTACATTTTTGTGTTTATTTATTTGCAAATGGAAAATTTTATTATGTGATAATGTCATATTATGTTAACTGTATCGGCTTTGAGTTAGAGTCATATGTGTCAATTATGTGCTACGTACAGGGTGTGTCACCACGACCTTCTATCTGTATTTCCGAAAGTACGTACTAAAAGTACAGGTATGATTTTAGTTTTATGCAGGTTTTCCGGGGTGCATTATTTTTTAATTAACAGTCATGAACTGAAATAATATTTTGGGGTTGCTATTAAAAAAAAAATGAGTTCAACTTATTCTGGTAACAGTCCAGTCGGCTCTATTTGAATGTTGTGTTTTTACAATGGTAAAAATTTAATTCTCTTTTTGCAACTAATGTTACTGTCAATAATATTGGGCACTTTCCATTTAACGACTCAAGTCGACTTGTATCAGCAAGTAGAAAACACCGATTATTGTCTTAGTGCATATATTCCGCTGAGAATTTACGTATTTGCCAAAATACAGGTGTGACAGTATGATAGAAAATTTGTAACTAGCGCAGTAGTAATTCATAAGAAACAAGATAATCATGAAATGAAACTCTATGCTCTTCATCAATTCCGGTTTATCTAAATATTTTTATTTAATTATGAATGACTAAAATGGAGCGTATAAATTCAGTCAAAAAATATGCAACATTATTTCAGAACCAATTAAGTTATAAGAGATAAGAAACAGCTGATGATAGAATCATATCGACCCAATAAATATATTAAATTTTTTGTGGTTCTTCACAAAATATAAGAAATTAAGAGCGGTGCAGCGGCCGTCTTGAAAGTGTAATTATTTTAGCAACGAACTAATGTTAACAATTGCTCAATGTAGGTATCTTAAATGTAATTTTTATTATCGGGTTTTGTAAATTTTAATATTTATCTAATGTGTACATATTTACTGAAATTCAAAGAGGAACGAACAAATGTTTACAAAAACAAATGTATTTTGTACCTTATGTTTATGCAATATTTTGTATAAAAACTGTTATAAATTAAAAGATATATTTTAAGAAATATGTTAAAGCGTACAATATGTAGGATATATTAGGATATACGTATTTTAAAGATTTTGTACAGTATTTACTACTTTGTTATATTGTTTCAATTCATGTACCTTGCATTTTGTTCAGCGATGAATAAAAATAAATTTATAGAAAAATTGGCAGTTTTACTTAACTCTCATTTATAGTGAATTGAGAATAACACTCGAGGACAACGATACATCATACACATAATAACCACTACTGTATTTAGTACTTAATTACAATAATTAATCGTTATCATAAACACGCTAATTACAACAACTATAGATTAGCACAAATATAATTCACAACTTATTACTCTGTTCTCTTGTTCATCTAATATTATAAAGCTGCCCTTAATGCGCGAGATCCGTTCCTTATATACCCGTGGCGCTTTATTCTCGATCTTTCTAGTCCAGCTTCCACTGTTTTCTTGTATCTTTGGTAATGGTAGTTCGTCAATTAGCCCAGGGATGGCGCCGCTTTAACGATAGCCAACTAGACAGGCCTCCTTTTACTCTGCTACCTATATAAATATATATATACTGAAATGTTTTTATTAATAACAATTTAGATTTTGAAGAAAAAAAAACGTGTTGGTAGCCAAACTGATATATTTTTTGTTTTCTAAATCTAATTTTTTTTTTTATTATTTATCTTATTTATTACTGAAAAATCGCGTTGCGACGCCTAATTACTACATTTTATTATTTAAATTTTATAAATCTTCTTCAACTTACTTTATTAATCTCAGGGTTCACAGTGGTTCTGTATATTGAATGTATTTACTGTTGGATATGATTTTTTTATTAATTGATCTTACTGTACCTCTGGTAATAAGATTGCTTTCTTCTATTCCTTGAGAAGTTGTACTACTGGTTGCATACACGTCAGATATAAAAGGGACTTGATTTTATAACAAGTTTTATTTCATAATAATTAGCTGAATATTGTGGAAAACGACATATTACCTTAAACTACCTGAACTGCAGCTAGACCTATCTTAATTTACTATACCTAAGTTTGAATTTTACAATGACTTCAGGAATTTTACTATTGATTTATATTGATTATTTTTCAGTTGGTAATATCGAACTTTTGTGATTTAGAATATTACTTGACTGTAACACAGACTCTGTAAGCACAGATCAGATAGTTATATACTGATGTAGATAAGGCACTTTTCCAATATCTGTCCACAGACATCTGTCAGAAGTGTTTTAGTGTCGACTCCGTTCGCATTGGCGCTGTAGGCAATTGCGCGCAAAATTTAAATTCTCGTGGGTAGCGTATAGGTACAAAAATTTACGTATATTCTTATCCAATTTAATTTTTATTTCACATTACTTGAAACTAGGCAGTTATTTTAAACTTCATAGTTTCTAGCAACTTGAAATAAAAATTGATTTTCATGATTCACCAACTTTTAATTTGATACTTGATTGGATTAGGGCAAATTAAATTACAATATTTTCCAAATAATATATTTCATTAACACCATATAAAATTACCAATTATACTTATAATTACGTGCGTAAAATAAACAAGACAATTGTGTATCTCTTCTCGTAGCATACAAATATAAGATAAAATAACATATTATTATATATACAGCGTTAACACCAATAGACTAAAAATTATACTTAAAAGATAAAAATTCTCTATAAAACGCAGTAGCAGTAAAAAAATGTAATAATATGAACATCATCAAATAAAGTAGTTGTAGATAATAGACACTTTTTTCTAAAAACTATTTTACAGTTAAATTATCTAATTAAAAGTCTATTATCACATATTTTAAGTTTTGTTTAATATCATTGACATTATTTAAATATAGATTGGTTGTGACATTCGATCCTGATACTCCTGGTAGAATTGTGGAATTCTTAATTCCAGCAAGTGTTTCTCGTTTCACAGATTTTTAGAATCGAAGCAGACTGCATTTAGTAATAGTTCATTAAATACCTCCTCGTATTTCTGCTATCCTGATGCTCCTGGTAGAATTGTTGAATTCTTAATTGAGCAAAACTGTTTCTCTTCCCACAGATCTTGAAAATCAAACTAGACAGCATTTAGTAACAGGGGAGCATGAAACCAAATTGGTGTAATTTCAGTGCGCCTAATAATTCATTAAATACCTCCTCGCATTTCTGCGATCCTGATGCTCCTGGTAGAATTGTGGAATTCTTAATTCGAACAAGTGTTTCTCGTTTGACAGATTTTTAAAATCGAAGCAGACTGCGTTTGGTAATAATTTATTAAATACCTCCTCGCATTTCTGCGATTCTGATGCTCCTGGTAGAATTATAGAATGTTAAATCGAGCAAAACTGTTTCTCTTCCCACAGATCTTTAAAATCGAACTAGACTGCATTTAGTAACAGGGGAGTATGAAACAAAAGAGGTGTAATTTCAGTGCTCCTAATAATTCATTAAATACCGCCTCGCATTTCTGCGATCCTGATACTCCTGATAGAATTATAGAACTTTCAAATCAAGCGAAAGTGTTTGTCGTTCACAGATCTTTAAAATCAAAGACTGCATTTACTAACAGGGGAGCATGAAACTAAAGAGATAATTTCAGTGCGCCTAATAACTCGTTACATACCTCCTCGCATTTCTGCGATCCTGATGCTCCTGGTAGAATAATAGAATTTTAAGTTGGGCAAAAACCGTTTCTTTTCACACAGATCTTTAAAAATCAAACTAGACTGCATTTGGTAACAGGGGAGCATGAAACGAAAGAGGTGTAATTTCAGTGCGCCTAATAATACATTAAATATCTCCTCGCATTTCTGCAATCCTGATGCTCCTGGTAGAATAATAGAATGTTAAATCGAGAAAAACTGTTTCTCTTCCCACAGATCTTTAAAATCGAACTAGACTGCATTTAGTAACAGGGGAGTATGAAGCAAAAGAGGTGTAATTTCAGTACGCCTAATAATTTATTAAATACCTCCATGCATTTCTGCGATCCTGATGCCTCAGTTCTGAATTTTGAAGTCAAGCGAATCTAACCTATAGTAGAGTTGAGTTGAGTTCTAGAATAGATCAGTTATCGGATAAGTGACATTATTGATTATTACGTGAAGCTTGACGTGTACGTTATTTTTTTTTAAATAGATAGTTGTTTTATGTTCTAATAAGATATTGTTCAAGCTAATTTTTGTGAAATTTTTTTTATATTAATGGTAAAATTTGTTAGTTCATTTATCCGGCAAACCGGGAATTAGAAAATGAATCCAGTAGTGTTGAAAATAGTGAAATTTTCTCGTCTTTTTTCCGTAAGGGCGGACAGCGGATACTGTGCGCGCGAATGCATTGTTAAAATTTATATACATTAGTTGCAACGGTCAGCCTGTGATAAGTTGAAATTTGACAGTTGAAATTTGAAATCTGACAATTGAAATTAGGAAATTGACAAGTTGAAACTTGACAGTTGAAACTTGACAGTTGAAATTTGACAATTGACAGTTGAAATTTGACAGTTTTAAATACCTCGTCGCATTTCAGCGATCCTGATGCTCCTGTTAGAATGGTAGAATTTTTAACTCGAGCAAGTGTTTTTCGTTTCACAGATTTTTAAAATCGAAACAGACTGCGTTAAGTAATAATTCATTAACCAAGTCAAAAAATGGAAAAATCATTATCCTTACCATAACTAAAAGAATCCCTGCAATTTTTTATCGGCCCAAAAAATGCAATTTTTAATTTCCCATATACGTAGCATATAAGAAAGTATTGTGACTGTGTACAAAATCGATGTTTTGGTGAATTTGCATGTTTTCAGGTCACTTGAAGCCAAAAAGTAGTTTTTAAAAGTACTTGTCTGCCGTTTGTAGTCACAGTTAGAGCCCAAATCACTCGTTCAGTTTTGCTTAAATTTTGTATGAGTATCCAGGACGGCCACACCTCGAGGTAAAATCGCAAAATCTGTCCTATCTCAACTGAAGGGTTAGGGGAATTAACCCATAAAAACCGATTAAAAGAATATAAAATAATTTTTTTCTTAAAAACAGCTTTCACGATTTTCATCAAATTTAACCCATGAATACTCCCTTAGCACTAATATGAGATAACATAACCAATGACTCCTAATAAATTCAGGGGCGGAGGCTGCGGGGGTAAGATTAGAGAAATTAAATAATTATTTCCTCAAAAACCGCTCAAAGAATTTTATTAAATTGAACACCTTGATACTCCCTTAGTACTAGTATGAGAGGACGTCACCCGTTTCCTGAAAAAATTAAGAAACGGAGCCTGTGTGGGAGGGGTAGGATTAAGAGATTTTTTTTTCTAAAACGGTTCTAACGAATTTGATCAGTTATAGATTAAAGATAATCGCAGGTTTGCATATTTTATTATAACTGACATTAAACATTAATTGCATAATTAGAGGGAAACTGATAATAACATAAATAAATACAAGGGCATTAATTAAGAATATTACAATTATCATATTACCAGCAATACTTCCTTAGTACCAGTATAAGATAAGATGTCAAGACTAGTTGCTTCTGGAAAATTCAGTGATGTTGCAGGCGGGTGTGGTTTAAAAAAAAGAAAAGCGTTCAAGTCGCTGAGGCTCGTAACAGGTGTACCGAGGGCTAGCTCAGCTTTTAGTGGGTGAGGGGATAGGTTAAAGTTCATACACAAAAAAAAAATAAAGCATATACACATTAGTCTCGGGAATTTATTACTTGAACTATACAATTCAAGAATCCGAACTAGTCGAGTAAGCTGTGTCGTTCTAAACAACTATAACGTACACAACCAACCATGAATTTTCAATATCCCATGAATACATCAAACGGCAATTCAAAAGAAAAATTCACAAAGAATGCCAAGCGCACTGCTGCCTAATGGCTACCCGTTTACCACCCCCAGAGCTCTGCCACCCCAACCCACCCATCTATTCTCTAAAACCCCGTGACCATACAAGCCGACAAAATCACTAGCGTCTAGGGGCCAAGTACCACTTTCTATTTGTGGCCTCTGAGACTGGCGCAGATTGTTTTGTCACAATGCTGCGTTGTGTGTTGCCGATTAGCCTCTTGTCAAATAATTGTTATGAAATTATATCTTATTTTAGTAAATGGAATAATATGCAGCGATTTAGTAGAAAAATAATATTTTGGTTTGCATTATTTGACTACATATCATGGATGAGAAAATGTATTGCAAATTTGTACACATAGTTTTCAAAATTTAAACATCAACTTTGTCAATTTGTAAGAAACTAGTTATTACATATCCATTATCACTAATTTATTTTGACCACTTTTGTATGAATTTTTCAATTCCCTATGCAGTGTTATACTCTTTTATTTATTTTTTTGTTCTTTCATACCTGTGTAGGACTACTTTTGTCATGTTTTCTTACACTGTTTGTTTTAATTTGTAGCAATATGGGTTCGCCCGTATATGTACATAAATAAGTAAATTACTTAAACACAGAATATATGTTTGTTTTTAATTAATACTGTATATATATTATTTTTTATTTTATAGTTAAATTCTTTAATAAATTTTTGAAAACAACATTGTATTTGTTTAAATTGGATTTCAAAAAATATAGTTTCACAAAAGAAGGAAATTACAATATTTTACAAATAAGTATTTAATGGATACTAATCTGAAAAAGTATTTTATTAATTTCTCATTTAGAGCAATTAATAAAATATAAGTACCTAGAAATTTCAAATTCGTATGTATATATAATAATAAACAACCAAATGTGTTCAAATTTTAATATTGATAAAATATGCTGATTATCAAATTCGACTTAACAAAATTTTATTTAAAAGTAAATCATCAAATGTTTATAATATAGATATTCATGACAAGGGGCTGACAGGCAACACACATCGCAGCATTGTGATAAAACAATCTGGGCAAGTCTCAGGAGCCAGAAATAAGAAGTGATACTTGGCCCCTAGACGCCAGGGACAAAACTCACGACACGACGCAACCCCTAATACATCTAGAATTCCCTGCTGCCTATACCTAAAAGATTCAAACTATCTCGTTTCAGCCCAAGGATTTCAGCCAACAAAATCTAACAGCACGGCAACCCTCAATACGCCTCTCAATAATTACTTACTATCTACCTAAAAGGCATAAAACTAAATTCTTTGCATAAAACAGCATTTGACCAGTGAACTCTATTACTAACTGGAACACGCACGTTTACCGACGTTAAACCGTACAAGCAGTACAGTACAAGAGACTACCAGACTGGCAACTTCCCTGAGAAATTTATCCGGTCAAGGTCGAGGCAACAGAAGCCAAATTCAGATGTCGCTGTTAACGCAAATGTCGTTTGTCACGTCAAACGTCATCCATTGTTATTTTATTGTGTACTGTGATTGTGTTATGGTGGTGATAGTATTTTTGTAGAAACTTGACTTTTTAACATAGAATACGTAGTTTTTAGTGCCCTTTAAAAATTTCGATTTCCAAAGAGGAGTTAGGTGAGTGTTATTGTGCAAATATACATTGGAATACAGTAATATAATATTGCATTTTACAGATTATTTCTTAAAATGTCTTCTGCCTTCTGCATTGTTGTGGAACTGAAGAAGTTGATGTGCAAAAATTGCACTATTTTCCCAGGAACCTTCATAAGTAAGTGTGCATTTGCTCCAGTCTTTGTTTTCAGTTTTTGGTTTTTGCACAGTGCAATATATATTTCTAAATATCGTAAGACTACTTTAAATTATTGTTCTGCCTTACCACAGTATCTACTTCAAATAAATAAATAAATAAATATTATAATATTTCAGATCGAAAATGCGGCAGGACTTAATGGGAATGAAAGTGTAATAAGCACTTCACACTAGTCATACTCAAATGATACCGATTACATCCTCAATAGAAATGCAGTTCCTACCCGGTATCCATGTGGTGACACAGTAGAAATATAAAGGCATTGTACATCTGTACCCATACAGGTCGAGGAACCCAAAGAAGATATATGTCTACCATCGACATCACGTGGTCTTTGTGTTTCTTCTGCGCATAATGAGGAATTAGAAAACCCACATCCAGAAACATCTAGTAGTGTGCCAAGTACTCCAGTTGATCGTTCATCAACCCTCTACCATTGTATACCAAATCTGGGGGATTCAGAGGCCAAAGTTCAATTTTTAAAAAATTGTGTCAAGAAGATACAACCCCAAGGAAGAAAGTTATGTTTAAGGTAATTTCAAAAAAGGCAGATCACATACGAAAATTAAAAAAGTTGTGTAAAAAGCGAGCAAATAAAATAAAAGAAATGTGTGACCTGAGTAACTCTGATGTTGTCAGAAATATTTTTAAGGACCTAAAGTCAAGTACTGTTGACTTTTTAATATCTCAACTACGCTGTGCAAAACCATAATATATTTCATCAGGTCCAGCGGCAGGATTCTAAGTTGCTATCGTATCAAGTCGATATGATACTAGTGGTTCTAAGTACTATCTTATAACAATTTTAACTCTTAATCGACAGAATATGCTCGATACCAAAGAAGTTATTGTTTCAGTCTTACGATATTATAACAGTTTACTCTATAACAACTTAGAATTTCAAACGACACATGTTTGAAATTAATTGCTATCGTATCGATTCGATACGATAGGAACTTAGAACCTGGCCACTGTAGTCATGTTTGCCTTGAGTTTTTTTATTGAGGTACTAACCTCGTCATCACTGAAAATTCGAATTTGGAGAACATTGTTATCATGTAAGAGGTTGCAAGGCGAGTATTTACTACAATTAATAAATGCACACGAAAAGAAATTAGCAAGAGAGTTATTGTAAAATATAAATATGGTTCTCTTGATATTGATAATTTAATTGAATATAATAAAACAAAAGTGCCTTAAATATTAATAATAATAATAAACTGTCTTCATTTTTGGCGGAGTTCAGCAAAGCTGCTCTTCCACTTGTCCACATAAAAATACAAGGTTAAGGATATATGTATTTTTAATTCTTATGCTTTCTTTTACTATGTATTTTTCCTTTGTCATACTTTTTATTACATGTCTATTTATGTCTGACAAAATAAAGTTCTATGATGTATTACAAATTTGACTTTTAATTTCCTATAGTACTTATATATATAATATGGCGTATTTGACATTGAAATTTGTGATCAAAGATTAAGCATGAAACGGCATTGCACTTTGATCACAAATTTTAAATGTCAAATATGTTCATAAACTGTAAGTTAAAGTTAACAAATGGTCAAATCTCCCGCGTCTGCAATTGTGGCGCCCTCTGAATTTGGCTTCTGCAAATCGGAGAGAGAGAACGATAGATTTCTGGACAAAAATTTAACATTGAGTTGCCAGTCTGGTAGTCTGTGGTACAAGTGTGACCTGTGTGGGAAAAAGATACCGCTAAGGGGACGACTCTCTTTTTCGCACTTATTGTGAAATACTGAAGTGGTTGGTGACTGTTTATTATTTTTAATTACCTATTAATAACAAAGCTAATATGGTGGCTTATTGTTGTGCGTATGGCTGCAAAAATAATTCCCGGGACGACTATTCGTTTTCATAAGTATATTTTTAAATAAATAAAAAGTCGTTTCAGATGTGAAAACAATTTTAAGGTTACGTATTTTAGGAATTTCCCAAACACTACCTACCGAAAATTTATTTTACTGTTCCTGTTTGTAATTTTGAACATTTTTTTTTTTATAAATTTCCATTATCTAGAAAACCAGTTTTAGAATTATGGCTAAATGCTGTGAGATTGAAAAATTTTAAACCCAGCGTTTTTACTGTAATAGCAGTGAACATTTTACTGAGGAAAGCTACTTAGAATCTTCTTTGAATCGGAAGTTATTAAAGAAGGATGCGGTTCCTTCAATTTTTAACTTTCCATGCCACCTAAATGTTAAAGCCTGTACGAACAGACAACAAATTAAAAGGCTTTGCATTGAATCAAGTGCTAAAGCTGATGAAGCAGATAAGAATAATGTGCAGGTAACCTAAACCTTAATAATTAAAGTTTTAATCGTAATTAGCATAGTATTGTTTTGTAGGAACCATCTACGACAACAAAACATGATGCTTCAGTCCAAACGTCACCTTTTTCTTACGAAGTCCTTACCCGAAGTTAAAATGTTAAAACGCACAATCAAAACTCTACAACAAAATGTTACCCGAAAAGCAAAAAAAAATAAGTAGTATGAAGGACTTAATCAGACATTTAAATGAAAACAATAAAAGTGACTGCACCATAGAGGAGGTTCTTATGAACAATTTTGAGGGCTTTTCACTGGAGCTCTTTCAAAATGAGCTAAAAAATTCAAATGTTAGTCCAATACAAAAGAGACACACCAATCAAATGAAAGAATTTGCGTTAACTTTATACTTTTATTCACCAAAAGTGTATATGTTTTTACGAAAAAAAATCAATTTGGCACATGCTGGGATGTTGAGGAAATGGGTATCTTCCTTTAACTGTGAAGTGGGTTTTCTAAACGAAGTTTTTGCTTTTTAAAAAAAGAGGCTGAAGAAGTTGATTATTTATGTGATGTTGCTTTAATATTTGATTCGATGGCTATTCGATCAGAACTTGTTTATGATAGGAAAAATGACAAGCATTGTGGCTATGTTGATTTAGGTGATATCGCTGCTGTACATTCTGAAGTAATGGCTACAGAGGCATTAGTTTTTCAAATAGTTTCATATAAAAATAATTTTAAATGCCCAATAGGCTATTTTTTATAAACAAAATAACTGCAGTTCTACAAAAACAATTTGTTTTGGTTGCAATTGAAAAATTATTTGAAATTAATATAAAAGTGCATTCCGTAACATGCGATGGGTGCAGTACTAATATAAAAACATTTGAACTGTTAGGATGTAATTTGAGCCCGTTAAATATGGCAGCTAAATTTAAATTTAATCATCCTAACAAAGTCGGTATGCAAACTAACGATTCTGCAAGTTTACAAAATTATCACGAAATTTTCTGTATCTTAGACCCTTGTCGTGTAGTTAAATTACTAAGAAATACTTTTGCAGAACATGGTTTATCTTCTCCAGCCGGAAATATTGATTTTAAATACGTAGAAAAACTACATATTTTACAAGAAAACGAGGGTTTAAAGTTTGCTAATTCTCTTACGGGTTCTCATCTCAACTTCAAACGAAAAAAAAAATGAATGTTCGTCTCGCGGTACAAACAATTAGTAACAGTGTAGCTGAGGCTATTGATTTTTTAAGAATTTCTGGTCATGCAGATTTTCAGGGTAGCGAGGCTACAGTCGAGTTTTTAAAAATATTTGACAGAATTTTTGATATGAATTCAAGAACACTAAATAGTGACCAAATGGTCGTGGCTATAAATCCCCATTATTTTTAAAAAATTCTCATTACTGGCAAGATATCTTTAAAGAAACCGCAAAATACATAAAACAATTAAAAATAAATGGCTGTGATGTTTTACAGCATAAAAGAAAAACTTTTGCTCTCTCGGATTTCTTATAAATATTTACAGTTTTGAAAAGTTAGCTTTGTATCTTTTTAGTCATCCAGAAAATCCCCTCAAATATTTTTTGACGTATAAATGTTCCCAAGATCATATAGAGTTATATTTTTCTTGTATTATATCACGAGGAGGATGGAATAATAATCCGAATGTTTTACAATTCAAATGGGCTTTACGAACATTGTTGTTTCGTAATAGTGTACAGCCAAGTATAAACGGCAATTGCTGCATTAACTTCAGTTCAGATCTAGCATCAATATTTGATTTTCAGCATGTTAGAAGAAATATTGTTGAAAATACAAATAATAAAGACCAATTTGATGATAAAGAACTGAATTATTTAATGTCGGTAATTGAAATTACATCGCTCTCTTCTATACAAGAAAATATACTATATTACATAGGCGGTGTAATCGTGCGCAAAATTCTAAGTAAAAATTCATGTACTTTTTGCCAGGATATGATTAAACAACCCTTGAATGACCATGATTACTCCTGTATTAGTATTAATAACCCAAGTAGTTTTACGAGGTTTTTATCTAATGGAAAATTATATTTTCCTTCGAAAGGCGTCTTTCAAATTGTTACTTACGCTGAGAGAGCATTTCCTGCTGAATTAAATATTGGGTATCTGGGAAAGTATAATTTTAAAAGAAGAATTATAATGTCTGTCATGCAACATTTTATTTCAAAATTAAGAAGCCTCTTTCAACCAGCACACCTTGTGGTAGAAATGTGTGAAGACTTGCATGAAGTTCAAATAATAAAATACATAGCAAAAATGATTGAACCGTTAACATTAAATTCATATGCATTTGTTCGGATAATAGCCATGAATGCTTGCCCATCTATAACTTTTTCATTATTGTTACCAATACACAAAGTAACAATAATAATAATCAAAATATACAGATTCCAGCAGCCAATTATGCACATCGGGTTGGATTCACATGAGAAATAAATGAGCAACCAACTTGTATCGAACACAGGTAGGTGTAGATATGCCACTGCTTATGTCTGTTTAGTAGCCAGTGAGATGTTGATGGTAGGGTGTGGACTCTTTTTCAATTGTCCAATTTGCATTGTATACATATGTCAGAGCATCTAAAAAATATTTGAATGACGGCCCTATAAAAGAATGTTATTTTTGATATAAAATACACATTATTCCTAAAATAACAAAATAATTTTGAAATTAAAATAATTGAATTACAATAAATGGTCAAATAGGGCCCCCTTAAGTTAAACAATAACTGAATCAATCAAAAAAAACTTTCTGACATTTAACAAGATATTAGAGGAAATTTTTTCGATGGCGTTTAAGGTTTTCAACCGCAACTCCTATAGATTATCAGTCCTGTTCTCCTGGAAGCCATAAATTTGAGACAGATCCTCTTTTATGTGTTGCAGGAGAAACGCACCAGTCCATGTTTTTCGAAGTTTTCTATGATTCAGTTTATTGTGTCTAGTGTAGGAGAAAGTCTATTTGGAAATGTAGTTTCAAATATCCCATTAACTTCACGCATTGAACAGTCATCATAACACCATTTAATTATTTGGGTTTTTTCGATAACCTGATAATTTTTCCCACTTACATTTCAATTACTCAAAGGGGAATAATTACTTGCGTATTAAAAATCTGCCCTGCACGTGAATATGAAATGTCCAGTTAGCCATAAATTCGTACGTGTACATAGTTGGCTACCGCAGTGTATATCAAAAGACCGTTAACCGACGTCCTTCAGCCTGTCTTCTTTTTAAATTTTGTAAGTCTCTTATAAATTTGTTTGACTTATATGTAAAAACATGTACTATGTAGGAACAAAGAATTGTTTACTTTAGGAACTTAAATAAACAATCCAAAGGGCTACCGATGGAAGTCTTTCTGCTCATAAGTTATTGCACTTCATAATTATGTACATACAATATACAATCGATGCATGCTTATATAAGCCTGTAGCCTTAAGCAAGCGAAACACTTTCTGGAATCTCTGTGACAAAATTATCTCGGTATTATCAATGCCCTAGGTGTGTTACAGATGATAATACACTTAGGCTGAAACTCAATATTTATCAGTAATACTTATTGCTGAGTCCTATGATAATTGTACACTTGTACAGGCCAACACGAGAGGATTGTGTGTCCACATATATCGTACGTACATGAGAGCTCTTCTACCCGGATTTCCTATTTTTCGCTGTCTAACAATCCCTCCACAGGCTGCCGTGTGCCTTCTACATTCTGTCTTATCTAGTGCAATAATTTCCCAATTATCCTGCATATCAATACTCCTGAGTGTTTCATGTAGTTGATTTTTGTATCTGTTATATTGGCCACCCTGTTTCCTACTACCATCCACCACTTCTCCAAATAGGATGCATTTAGGAAATACTCTACTCGTTTCATTATATATGGATATAATTATTTTATGTTTGTCAAGCAGAAGGACTGCAATCAATAGCCCACCGAATCAATTTCAGGTCAAAAAGTAGGCACTTATTTATTATTCTTAGAAAAAAATAAATTATATGTGCTAGTTTTAAAAATGTATTAAAATACTCTTGTGTACAAGCTTTACAAATGAAATGTAATAAAAATATTTTGTAATATTTATCTACAGCTATTTTTTAAAAGAAGTTACCCGCCCTAAAACTGTGACAAATGAACATCCTTATTTGCACCCAATCTGTGCTATTGAAATTATTCTGGTTAGAAGACACTGCTCGAATATATATCTTTTGGAAGTTATTTTATTGTTTGAATAACTACAAAAATATTTTAAAACCAATGCTTTTTTTGACGACCAGTAAATACGTCCCTTGTTTTTATTTTTCTTGAACCCATATGATACTGAATTTAAAAATTAAAATAAATATCAACTGATATTTTGTGTTTTTTTTTTTTAGATGTTATTCGTTGAGATGTACCATTAGCGATAATATCTACTGATAGAAAGGGAAATATACAGTAGTTAGACCATTGGTTAAGCTCTATTTTTTTAATTAAAAGCTGTTATTTAACTTTCAGTGTTTGTTAGTTATTTTGGTTAGGTCAAATCTTTCAATCAAAATTTCGATTAGTTCCAATCAAACCCATTATATATTTTTTTTGATATAAGAACAGGAAAATCACGCGCAAGCTTTTATATTCTAAAAAGAAAATTATACAATGTAACAAAATGATGGGTTTCAAAGTTTATTTTCTACTTTTTAGAGCATTTAAGTAAAAGCTTTTTTAAAAATATATTTTTATATAGTTTTGGAGTAATCACTTCCATGAACAGGAGTCGTTTAAGTCAACAATATTCACGACAAATTTGAATGTTTATTCTATGAATTGTAAATACTTGCAAATTTTATGCAACAGCTAATAATTATGGATTGTTTTGAAATAAAAAAAACCCTGTACTACTTTAAATCAGTTGGAGTGACTAAAAAAATGAAATATAAAGTATTTGGTATCATGTACACCAAACGGATCAGTAAATTATGTGTTCTGTGGGTTTGAAGGTCGAGCAGCAGATGTAATTGTTGTATAGGACTCAAACTTTATGGATGTTCTTGTAACAGTGTAATCTGATAGATGCTTTAAGCAGGTCGAGCAGGTGCTACACCAAAAACACAAAATTGTTGAGATCACCAAGTGTTAGGGCAAAACAAAAAGGAAGTGTGCAGCACGGCAAAATAATAAGTGGCTAAGAGTAGGTAGGTACATATCGAACAATTAATTCGCCGATTACATGAATGTTAAAACTAGTACATATATAACACAACACATTTCTGAGAATTATGGATTGCATAACTATATGTTTTCAAATAGTTCAGTTTTTATGGTATTGTAAAGATTGGTACATTGGTAGCGGTGCGACAGTGACATTTTTGCTTATTATAGGCTACATGATATTCGCGAGGTTGCACGAATGGTTGTCTATTTCTATTTACTCCTGACCATTCTGCAATAACTAAGCGAAATATTGTATTATTGGTCATCTACTTGAGATAATTGTTACTTATGATAGTCCACATCATATACAAGATGGTGTACGAAAGGTTGTCTATTTCTGTTTACGCCTGACCATACTATAACCAACTAAGCGAAGCACTGTATTATTGGTCATCTACTTGAAATAATTATTATTAGTCCACATCATATACATGATGGTGTACGAAAGGTTGTCTATTCTTTGTTTGCGCATTGAATTTAGGCAACTTCATATACATGTATATAACATATAATGATAATAACCATTAAGGTTATCGTCTTATTGTTTAACCTGGGACATTTTGCGGAAATTCAAATGATTTAAATATTTAGAAGAAATTTGTACACATCTAAAACAAATAACTTTTAAATTTTTAATATGTAACTGGTATATGTGGAAGAACAGTAAGTAACTAAAGCAGGAAGATTTAACTTTCTCCGGGCTTTTTGTTTGCTGTTGGAGATAAAGGTTTGCAGGAATGCCTTTGCCCTGGGATTTTGCAAATATATTTTTATATTACCTTAGCAGTGGGGTGGACAGATAAAAAAGCGACAATCTGTTCGGGCAGTTCAGCCGAAACTAAAAATGGTCTGCTGTCACATTGATTTTTGACAAGTCATCTTGGTCAGGGAATTTTAAATGAAAAAGTGGAGGCAATCTTCACGTAACTTTAAACCTCTTCCTCTCCAACGTGCGTATGGTCCACTCACCCTTTATTCGTTAATAGTGCATGGGGTAAATAAAGGCATCCGAAGGGCAAATATCTATATACTAATAGATAGTCAGGCAGCACTA
This sequence comes from Leptura quadrifasciata, assembly GCA_963675555.1. Lineage (NCBI taxonomy): Eukaryota > Metazoa > Arthropoda > Insecta > Coleoptera > Cerambycidae > Leptura > Leptura quadrifasciata. The sequence goes on from OY776679.1 coordinate 110,421,490, forward strand.
AAGGCTGTAAGGTTCTATATCTTTGAGTCTAAAAATATTTCTTCCTAGCTATTAAAAATAGCTCTCAGATTTTGAAGAAAACTTGTTTTGTTGGGAACGTCCTTAAGGCAGGCCTTCTAACTGGCCACTGCACCTTGAGATATCATCTCAAGAATATGGCCAAGGCGGTAGTCAACAAATGCAGATATTGCGATACTGCAATTGAAACTGCAGAACGTGTACTTTGTGAATGCAAGGTCTTAGGCCGCACTATGCTAAAGTACATAGAGCAGGCAGAATTAACGCCTGAAGACATAGGGAAATTATCCCCCAGGAAAATCACAAGCTTTGTAAAAAGTCTTGGAATCCTGGGTAACAACTGGATGCGGGGTAAAATCACAAAAGATCTCTTAGGTCGAAGTGAAGTAAGGCTGTTGGAAGCCAAACGACCCCGTAAAAAAATCTACAATCTATATAAAAATATACAGGGTTTTTCTATTTAAAAAGCGACCTTGATATAACACGTGATCTTACTATTTTAACTGGGTATTGTGACTTATACTATGTCAGTATTTAATTTACTGAATTAATAATAATCTAAAATCTATGCAAGCAATCGTTTTTTAAATGCAGTTAAAAAAATATGTATACAACTGTACAACTTTTATACGATACTTTTTGTTTATCTCCAGCAATAACAGAAACAAAAGGGGAGTCAAAATATAGTGAATAATCTGCTCGTGGCTCAACGCATACGTGTTAGTCTTGCAACCAAGGAGTTCCGGGTTCGAATCCTGGCTAGTGTATGGAATTGTAGTAGTGTTTTTCATGTGTTACCGAGTTGGCAACAGTGGACTAGACGAGGTTGTGTGGGAGACAACACGATTAGTTGCTGTAACACTCTTGAGTTCGAGTCTCAGCTGCGGCAGATGGAAATGTCGTAGGGAATGTTCGTCATGTCTATGAGTATGTGTTGTGGTTGAATGGTGGAATAGCTAATGCTAAACTCCGACGGGACGTTAATCTAAAAAAAGGCGTTAAAATAAAAAAAAAATCAAATAAACAATCCTGTACATACTGATTGATCCCTATGGTGGTCAGTGTTTATATTGATACGGCTACAATTGCAGTCAGTAACTTCACTGAATGTGAAACGGGCTTGAGATGGGAGTCTCAAAAAAATGTTTCAAATCTGGAAATTCTTTTTATTTATATGACTGTTGGTCGGGACTTAAGCGCACTTGCCTCTCACCAGTCTCACCCAAAAATCCCGGGTTCGATTCTCGGTCGTGGCAGTGGAAAATACTGTGAAAGGGATTTTTTCACTATACACGGATATTGGGTGTGTGAGACACTTGTCTCTAAATGTCTAGCCCCCTCCCACACAAGGCTCTTCTAGAGCCCTCCTGGATAAAGGGGCTCGTAATTACCTGTGGTGTTATTTATTATTATTAGACTATTTTAATGATATATTTATTTTAGAAAACTTTGTTACATTTTCTATTATCATGTAGCTATGGACATTCCATCCATGGCAGTATTTATTTATAGAAAATTTCTATTTCCAAATCTAAAATAGTTATAAATATTATTTAAATGTGATACAATTGGTATTGTTGTATTATTGGTCATCTATCTGTTTGATCGAATGATCCTTGTTTGTGACAGACAACATCCTTTGTTTATTTTATATGCTATAATAGCTGTTTTCTTTCGTCCTAAAGATAGTGAATGAAATCAGTAAGCAAACCAATAGAAATCAGGAATTTAAAAAATGTCTCCTATCATTGGCTGTTTAATGATTGTATTCAGTTTGTTTTAACAGTTTAACAAATAAGCTCATCTGCAATAGTTACTGTGTAATTTCAGTCAACCCCTTTCGTGGCAGTAAGGTCCAGATAAACCTTATGCCTGCATAAGTTTAAAATTAGTCCATTTATTAGATTATGTTGTTATTATAACATGTGGACTTGTAATTTGCAACTTGCAACAACTTTGAAAGTATTTTGTGATGTACAAGATATAGTTGTTTTTGTTGTAAAACACTTTCTAAGTAATATATAAATATAGCTGATTAATATAGCTTTGTTACTTTGACTTTAAATAATATTTATATATTTTAAAATCAAAAGGTATATTTTCTAATGTTTTTTTAAAATTATTATTAAAATAAGTATTACAGACATTTAAACAATTTAAAATAGGTTTGCATTTGTAAAGTTCTTATGGATGTACGAAAGCTAACCAGACAAAATAAACACCGCTTCACAAATTAATAAAAATATAGATTGTAATCAAATAGTTCATCTGTATTATATTACTATATCTCAGTTTAAAATCTTAATAAATGATGAACTGGTAATTTTGTTTTTTATTTTACAGTATTTGGAAACCTAACAAAAATATAAATGTAATTATTAGAGATATTTCATATTTAAGTTAAATATTGACAAAAACTTATATGAACAATAGATTGTACACATACTGATGTACTAAACTGAATTAAATAATCAAAGTAAAAAATTACATTATTTCTATGCAGAAAGTTTCATCGGGACAAATTTCCTCTATAGAAAGAAATCTCCACGTTGTTTTCAAAATTTCGGGACCTTACACAATAAAACAAACTTTTACGTTTATTACCTAAAACCATTTGCAACTGTATTTGTGCAAATAGTTTTTTCATAATATTGCCATCTTTAACATAAAGCTCCACTGTTTTATCTTTCGAAAGATAAACTTGAGATAGGTAGTCCTTATCTACAAACAGTCACATAATAGAGTATTTAGTCACTATTTGATGCCTTCTGTTAATCCCCACATTTACAGAATTGGTGATGTGTATTTAGTTCTCGAATTTCATTTATTTTAGGTGTAAAGGTGTTCAATGAAGTCTCTTCTAAAAAATCGCCCCTGCAAATACAAACACATCAGATTTAATTTAATAAGACACCTTATAAGAACAAATTACGAGGAAGAATAAGAAACTACCGCAATTTAAAAGTATATTTATTTCGTGTATTCTACATGTACCCATATATAATAATAAACAACCAAATGTGTTGAAATTTTAATATTGATAAAATATGCTGATTATCAAATCGGACTTTAACAGAATTTTATTTAAAAGTAAATCATCAAATGTTTATAATATAGATATAACAAATAAATAAATTATTTTGACATTTCATTTGTTTACATTAAATAATAATATTCATGACAAGGGGCTAATAGGCCACACACATTGCAGTATTGTGACAAAATAATTTGGGCAGGTCTCAGGAACCAAAAATAGAAAGTGATACTTGGACCCTAGACGCTAGTGACAAAATCTCACGACGCAACCCCTAATACACCTCGAATTCCCTGCTGCCTATACCTAAAAGATTTAAACTACCTCGTTTCAGCCAACAAAATCTCACGGCAACCCTCAATAATATGACAAGGGGCTAATAGGCAACACACATTGCAGTATTGTGACAAAATAATCTGCGCAAGTCTCAGGAACCAAAAATAGAAAGTGATACTTGGCCCCTAGACGCTAATGACAAAATCTCACAACGCAACCCCTAATACACCTCGAATTCCCTGCTGCCTACACCTAAAAGATTCAAACTACCTCGTTTCAGCCAACAAAATCTAACAGCACGGCAACCCTCAATACGCCTCTCAATAATTGGTGTCGTGCACGATTTGACAGCTGGCCTACCTTGAAAGTAAAATAACCTACTTGCTTTATGTAAACAAACTGTGTTTAAGGTTTATTATTACCATTTAAGTTTATTTTTTATAAGGAACTTTATATTATTGATTAAATATAATTAAGTAATATGAATTCTTTTTGTGCTGTTATCTGTGGTAGCATTGCAGCACGAGATGTAGGAGTCCAATTTTTTCGATAATTAACGATTTTTTTAAGTATTTATGTTAAATTACTTCTAAATAAATAATACGATATTTCTAAATGTGAATACGATCCGTCCCCAGATTAGCACATAGCACAAGCAGGAGCACGGAAGTTTCAATGATTTCAATCATCGTAAATATAAGATACATGTTATAGAATTTCTAAATATATCTTTCCTAATATATCATCTTTCTTTAATATACCAAACTTTCGCCTTATTTGTGTTGCTTTGACTCTGTTTTGGTTAGAAAAGCAATACATTTAAAAAGTGCTTTATTGATCGATTATAATTTTGATTCTGTAAAATTTGAATCTAGGCGTTGAAAATATAATGAATGCTTTATTCAACAGATTATTACTCAACCTAAAGCATTGTTACTAATAACTTATGCATATTTACAAATATATGATCTTAATTAAAATAATATTGTTTTCTCCACACTCAGATTTAATACTTATGATAAGATAGAAGTAAATGTTTAAATGAAACAAAATTTTATAAAAAATATTTTATTAAACATTAAATAAACATAGGATAATTGTTAAATGCATTATAAATAAAAAATATGTACAATCTTAGGCGATTCAATGTGTCGCTTACGCTTAGCGGCGCATTGAATCGTCTAAGGGTACAATACTTACTTTTCCCAAAACTAAAACGTTTAAATCGAACTGCTTTATGCAGTATTTTTTTCACCCACTCATATACTGCTTGATTATATGCCTCAAGACTCGTATGCTTTCATTTCGTCCATCGTAAAACCACTTTTAGAATATACAAGATACATTACTCTGTCAGGATATAATATTTTGGGAGTCTATATCTGCAAAACAATCTTCTAAACGAAGTGTGTATGGATCTATTCCCAACAAGAGATATTTTTGATAAATATCTTTCTTGATGCAAAATCGCCCCTGCAAATACAAACACATCAGATTTATTTTAATAAGACACCTTGTAAGAACAAATTACGAGGAAGAATAAGAAACTACCGCAATTTAAAAGTTTAAAGTTTAAAAAGTTTTATTTCGTATATTCTACATGTATATTTTTGTGTTCACTAATTTTTGAAAAAATTTATTGTGCCCCTGATAGCATTATAATTGTAATTTTTGACTTTTTGGTAATAAAGTTTTGTATTTTATTCTTTTGTTTTATTAACAAACTTTTTACAACATTGTAGGTAGTATAATAATAATAATAATAATAATAATAATAATAATAATAATAATAATTATAAGCAGGAGGGCTAACCTCCATCTATTAAGCCTTTGGTGAGTAGCGCCACCACTTACTCCAGCTAGGGGTGCAAAACCGAACCGGCAGCCCTTGTGCACCCGGGAGGGGAAAGCATCTTCCCCTCTGGTGTCGGTCGTGGGCCTGCTGGGCTAACCACCCACAGGCTCTAACCTTTGGTTCCAGCAGGCCGAAGACTGGGCCCCCACGATCGACCCCGTTCGGATAGGGGTCAAGGGCAAGGTGGTGGGGCCCAACCGGATAGACCGCCCGTTGACGACGTACGCAACGAACAAGGACGCTTTGAGTGGACAGATGAACTGAGGGATGAGCTTCTGCATTGTTATGAAAGCAGTGAGCCCGCGCGGAGGGGGTACATGGCGCGGATGCATGCTCTGTGGTGTGAGAGGCTACCAGAGCATAGCGCCTTCACGCCACAAAATCTGCGTGACTATGTATCCCACCTTCGTAGTAGGGGCTACGTGAGGGCTGCTCCTGGGCCGGTGAATGAGGTGGCCGAAGAGCCGCCACATTCACCGGTTGAGGACGTGGCTCTCCTCGTTCCGCCAATACCAGAGGGCCTCAGTACCAGAAGGGGGTTACACCGTCTGAAAACCCCCGGGCCACAAGACCTGGCCAGAGTGGACGCTGAACTTCGTACAGCGCTACCAGAAGAGGCTGACATCTGGCACATAAATTGTGCCGTGTATGCCGCTGCTCAACGCTCGTCTCAGGTGGAGAGGCGAAATACCTCTTCCCCACAGGAGAGAGCGCAGCGGCGCATACAAAAGATGGAAGCCAAGATCCAGTCGGCGAGGCAACACGCATCCCGTATCCAATGTGTGATGGACTATATGGCGGCCAACAGGCCGTTCACACCTAAAGTGCGTCGATTAGCCGCCAACTTAAGACGCGTCCATCACACACTCAATGAGGCAGTGCTGCGAACCACCAAACAGCACTGTCTCGACAGGATACGGATGCTAGTGACTTGCAAAAAGTCATTAGTGAGGCGGGCGAGGGGGCTTGCGGAAAATAAACTGTTCCGCGAGAAGCCCTCGCGCCTTTTCCAACCGCCTCCGCGTGTTGTAGACAATCCGCCGACTGCAGATCAGGTGGAGAACTTCTGGAAAACGCTGTACGAGGAGAGGCTTCCACTCAACCGAGATTCTCCGGCCCTTGCACACTTTGAAGCCTTTTGTCAAAGGCTTCAGCAACCACAGGAAGTGTGCGAACCAATAACCCCAGAAGAGGTTCGTAGGGCTCTTGATGGCTCTAAGAACTTTGCTGCTCCAGGTCCCGATGGGATAAATAACTTTTGGTGGAAAAAGTTATCGAGCACCCACCACCATTTGGCCAGAATATTTAATTCCTGGTTAAATGGGGAGCAGCAAATCCCTTCTTGGGTTGTTGAGGGGCGGACAGTGCTGATCCCCAAGAACGGAGATTTGTCCAACCCAAAGAATTACAGACCGATAACCTGTCTAAACGCATGTTACAAGGTGTTTACACGCATTTTGTACATGCGGGTGCTCCACGCAGTTGAACCGGTTTACGAACGGATATATGAGCAACGAGGGTCGAAGAGAGGTGTCGCTGGCTGCAAGGAGAACCTGTTGATTGACAGATGTGTCACGCAGGACTCCATGCAGTATAAGCGGAACCTCTCTATGGCCTGGATCGACTACCGCAAGGCATTCGACATGACATCGCATGAGCTCATTGTTCACTTGCTCCGATGTCTTGTGGTACCCGGTCCCGTAGTGAGGTGTATTGAAGAACTGATGCCGCTCTGGAGGACTCGCTTTACCATAACATCGGGTAACGATAGAGTCCAAACAGAGTCGGTAACATTCAGAAGAGGAGTATTTCAGGGAGATTCCCTCAGCCCCCTTCTGTTTTGCATCTCACTACTGCCATTATCCGTCTCGCTCCGGAAAACCAGTGGCTACAACTGCGGTACCCCCGGCGACAGGAGGCATAAGGTCACCCATCTATTTTATATGGATGACCTTAAACTTTATGCCTCTGGAGAGAGGGATCTCCAACAGTCCCTTAGGGTGGTACAGGAGTATACGCAGGCTGTCGGTATGCAGTTCGGGTTGGACAAATGCGCACTGATCCATCTCAAGAGAGGACGATGCGGTGACTATGGAGAGGACGCGCAGCTCGTGGACGGAAGCATCTTACACCATCTAGATGCCGGAGAGTCGTACACTTACTTGGGTGTCGAGCAACGCTCCACCCAAGAAATGAGTGTAGTGAAAAACGCTCTCCGCGGCAAGTATCAGCACCTACTCCGACAGATCTGGTCTTCAGAACTGTCGGGGAAGAACAAGGTGTCTGCTACAAATATGCTTGCCGTTCCGATCCTTCTCTACTCTTTCGGAGTAGTGAAGTGGACTAGAGAAGAGCTGCGTCAACTCGATGTAGTAACCCGCAAGAAGATGCATCTCAATAGGAGCTTGCATCCTAAATCGTCCGTTCCACGGTTATATCTCCCACGACATCGGGGAGGCCGTGGACTCTTGAGCTTGGAGAGTCTCCATAGCAGGATGGTTCTGGATGGAGCATGTAAGGTCATCAGGAGTTCGGATCCCCTCCTCTGCATGGTCCGAGACCATGAAAATGCAGAGGTAGGAGCTTTTCTCTTTAAGGCAGCACGCAGAGCAGCCGATGAACTTGGTCTCATCTTCGACGTCGAGCGGGTAAACCCCGACTCTGTCACCGAGTTGGAACCCGTTCGACTAAAAGCCCACATTAGAGCTGCAGAACACAACATCCTTCTGCAGCTCCATAAGGATAAGCCATTGCACGGGATCTTCTATAAAAATATAGAAGACCTCGGCTTATCCGAAAGGCTGACCTTCGCCTTCTTAAGGTCAGCTGGGCTGAAGTCTGAGACCGAGGGATTCATAATGGCTTGCCAGGATGGTGTATTTAACACTCTCGTCTATCGACGTCGTGTCATGGGTATGGAGGTCCCTGATGTCAGCTGCAGGGCCTGCCGCAGGGCGCCGGAGACTGTAATGCACTTACTGTCGGCTTGCCCGACTTACGCAGTCTCGGCCTATATTCATAGACACAACGCAGCATTACGAGTGCTTTACTATCATCTAAGGCACTCGTATGGGATAGACGAAACACCAGTGCTGCCTTACGTTCCGGGGGATATTGAGTCCGTTGTGGGGAATGAGAAGTGCCTAATTTATTGGAACTACTCGTTTCCCACCGTCAGGCAAATACAAGCCAACAAGCCTGACATAGTACTCCTCGACCACCAACTCAAGACAATGTATGTCGTGGAATTCTCAGCTCCCGCTGAGAGCAACATTGTCTTGAAAGAGGAGGAAAAACGGACAAAATATCGAGATTTGCTCTTCGAACTCCGCAGGCTTTATCCAGGCCATTCTGTTAAAATAGTGGTACTGATTATAGGAGCCCTCGGTGGAATGAGACAGACGCTGCTTTCAGAACTAAAGATCATACCGGCATGCCGAGATTCGGCAGAGATCTTAGCCGGCAGAATGCAGAAGGCTGTCATCCTCGGTTCATTACGTCTACTCAGGGCACACGATTCGCGGACCCGGTAGTCACTCACCCCACGGGCGTGGGGAGTGGCTATTGGTATTACCAGCTCCCCTCTGTGAGGGTCGGAGCCACAGAGTAGGGTGACTGGTTTTTTGAAAAAAAAAAAAAAAAAAAAAAAAAAAAAAAAATAATAATAATTTATTTCCATAAGACTTAGCAGGAGGGGCTGACTTCCATCTATCAAGCCTTTGGTGAGTAGCGCCACCACTTACTCCAGCTGGGGTGCAAAACCGAACCGGCAGCCCTAGTGCACCCGGGAGGGGAAAGCGTCTTCCCCTCTGGTGTCGGTCGTGGGTCTGCTGGGCTAACCACCCACAGACCCTAAACTTTGGTTCCGGCAGGCCGAAGACAGGGCCCCCACGATCGACCCCGTGCGGATAGGGGTCAAGGGCAAGGTGGTGGGGCCCAACCGGACGGACCGCCCGTTGACGAAATTGGCAATGTCCAAGGACGCTTTGAGTGGACAGATGAACTGAGAGATGAACTTCTGCATTGCTATGAAAGCAGTGAGCCCGCGCGGAGGGGATACATGGCGCGGATGCATGCTCTGTGGTGTGAGAGGCTACCAGAGCATAGCGCCTTCACGCCACAAAATCTGCGTGACTATGTATCCCACCTTCGTAGTAGGGGCTACGTGAGGGCTGCTCCTGGACCGGTGAATGAGGTGGCCGAAGAGCCGCCACAATCACCGGTTGAGGACGTAGCACTCCTCGTTCCGCCAATACCAGAGGGCCTCAGTACCAGAAGGGGGTTACACCATCTGAAAACCCCCGGGCCACAAGACCTGGCCAGAGTGGACGCTGAACTTCGTACAGCGCTACCAGAAGAGGCTGACATCTGGCACATAAATTGTGCCGTGTATGCCGCTGCTCAACGCTCTTCTCAGGTGGAGAGGCGAAATACCTCTTCCCCACAGGAGAGAGCGCAGCGGCGCATACAAAAGATGGAAGCCAAGATCCGGTCGGCGAGGCAACACGCATCCCGTATCCAATGTGTGATGGACTATATGGCGGCCAACAGGCCGTTCACGCCTAAAGTGCGTCGATTAGCCGCCAACCTAAGACGCGTCCATCACACACTCAATGAGGCAGTGCTGCGAACCACCAAACAGCACTGTCTCGACAGGATACGGATGCTAGTGACTTGTAAAAAATCACTAGTGAGGCGGGCGAGAGGGCTTGCGGAAAATAAACTGTTCCGCGAGAAGCCCTCGCGCCTTTTCCAACCGCCTCCGCGTGTTGTAGACAATCCGCCGACTGCAGATCAGGTGGAGAACTTCTGGAAAACGCTATACGAGGAGAGGCTTCCACTCAACCGAGATTCTCCTGCCCTTGCACACTTTGAAGCCTTTTGTCAAAGGCTTCAGCAACCACAGGAAGTGTGCGAACCAATAACCCCAGAAGAGGTTCGTAGGGCTCTTGAGGGCTCTAAGAACTTTGCTGCTCCAGGTCCCGATGGGATAAATAACTTTTGGTGGAAAAAGTTATCGAGCACCCACCACCATTTGGCCAGAATTTTTAATTCCTGGTTAAATGGGGAGCAGCAAATCCCTTCTTGGGTTGTTGAGGGGCGGACAGTGCTGATCCCCAAGAACGGAGATTTGTCCAACCCAAAGAACTACAGACCGATAACCTGTCTAAACGCATGTTACAAGGTGTTTACACGCATTTTGTACATGCGGGTGCTCCGCGTAGTCGAACCGGTTTACGAACGGATATATGAGCAACGAGGGTCGAAGAGAGGTGTCGCTGGCTGCAAGGAGAACCTGCTGATCGATAGATGTATCACGCAGGACTCCATGCAGTATAAGCGGAACCTCTCTATGGCCTGGATCGACTACCGCAAGGCATTTGACATGACATCACATGAGCTCATTGTTCACTTGCTCCGATGTCTTGTGGTACCCGGTCCCGTAGTGAGATGTATTGAAGAACTGATGCCGCTCTGGAGGACTCGCTTTACCATAACATCGGGTAACGATAGAGTCCAAACAGAGTCGGTGACATTCAGAAGAGGAGTATTTCAGGGAGATTCCCTCAGCCCCCTTCTGTTTTGCATCTCACTACTGCCATTATCCGTCTCGCTCCGGAAAACCCGTGGCTACAACTGCGGTACCCCCGGCGACAGGAGGCATAAGGTCACCCATCTATTTTATATGGATGACCTTAAACTTTATGCCTCTGGAGAGAGGGATCTCCAACAGTCCCTTAGGGTGGTACAGGAGTACACGCAGGCTGTCGGTATGCAGTTCGGGTTGGACAAATGCGCACTGATCCATCTCAAGAGAGGACGATGCGGTGACTATGGAGAGGACGCGCAGCTCGTGGACGGAAGCATCTTACACCATCTAGATGCCGGAGAGTCGTACACTTACTTGGGTGTCGAGCAACGCTCCACCCAAGAAGTGAGTGTAGTGAAAAACGCTCTCCGCGGCAAGTATCAGCACCTACTCCGACAGATCTGGTCTTCAGAACTGTCGGGGAAGAACAAGGTGTCTGCTACAAATATGCTTGCCGTTCCGGTCCTTCTCTACTCTTTCGGAGTAGTGAAGTGGACTAGAGAAGAGCTGCGTCAACTCGATGTAGTAACTCGCAAGAAGATGCATCTCAATAGGAGCTTGCATCCTAAATCGTCCGTTCCACGGTTATATCTCCCACGACATCGGGGAGGCCGTGGACTCTTGAGCTTGGAGAGTCTCCATAGCAGGATGGTTCTGGATGGAGCATGTAAGGTCATCAGGAGTTCGGATCCCCTCCTCTGCATGGTCCGAGACCATGAAAATGCAGAGGTAGGAGCTTTTCTCTTTAAGGCAGCACGGAGAGCAGCCGATGAACTTGGTCTCATCTTCGACGTCGAGCGGGTAAACCCCGACTCTGTCACCGAGTTGGAACCCGTTCGACTAAAAGCCCACATTAGAGCTGCAGAACACAACATCCTTCTGCAGCTCCATAAGGATAAGCCATTGCACGGGGTCTTCTATAAAAATATAGAAGACCTCGGCTTATCCGAAAGGCTGACCTTCGCCTTCTTAAGGTCAGCTGGGCTGAAGTCTGAGACCGAGGGATTCATAATGGCTTGCCAGGATGGTGTATTTAACACTCTCGTCTATCGACGTCGTGTCATGGGTATGGAGGTCCCTGATATCAGCTGCAGGGCCTGCCGCAGGGCGCCGGAGACTGTAATGCACTTACTGTCGGCTTGCCCGACATACGCAGTCTCGGCCTATATTCATAGACACAACGCAGCATTACGAGTGCTTTACTATCATCTAAGGCACTCGTATGGGATAGACGAAACACCAGTGCTGCCTTACGTTCCGGGGGATATTGAGTCCGTTGTGGGGAATGAGAAGTGCCTAATTTATTGGAACTACTCGTTTCCCACCGTCAGGCAAATACAAGCCAACAAGCCTGACATAGTACTCCTCGACCACCAACTCAAGACAATGTATGTCGTGGAATTCTCGGCTCCCGCTGAGAGCAACATTGTCTTGAAAGAGGAGGAAAAACGGACAAAATATCGAGATTTGCTCTTCGAACTCCGCAGGCTTTATCCAGGCCATTCTGTTAAAATAGTGGTACTGATTATAGGAGCCCTCGGTGGAATGAGACAGACGCTGCTTTCAGAATTAAAGATCATACCGGCATGCCGAGATTCGGCAGAGATCTTAGCCGGCAGAATGCAGAAGGCTGTCATCCTCGGTTCATTACGTCTACTCAGGGCACACGATTCACGGACCCGGTAGTCACTCACCCCACGGGCGTGGGGAGTGGCTACTGGTATTACCAGCTCCCCTCTGTGAGGGTCGGAGCCACAGAGTAAGGTGACTGGTTTTTTGTAAAAAAAAAAAAAAAAAAAAAAAAAAAAAAAAAAAAAAATTATTTCCATAAGACTTAATAAATATAAATATAAAATGGTATACATTAAAAGTTAAAGTGACAGCTCATAATAAAAATGTAACAAAAAGAAAACAACAATAACAACAAGTTTATAAAAATCTAAAATACAAATAGTTATAAACCCGACGTTACTCTTCCACATTGGCACAATTAAGGTATTCGGATACTGAATAAAAACCGTATTTTAAAAGCATAATCTTTACTCTATTTTTAAATATTTTGTTGCTAGATAATGTTATTAGAGACAGGGGTAGTTTGTTAAATAATTTAATAGACATTATCAAAGGTCCATTAGCTACCAATGAGAGTCTATGGTGGGGTATGTCTATATTGTAAGTGGGCCTTAAAGAATAATTGTTTTTTTCTGATCTGTTGGTAACAAATTTATCTTGATTATTTTTTAAATAGCAAACACAGTTAAAAATATATAGACTAGCAATTGTTAAGATGCCAAGTTCCGGGAATAGATTCCTGCAGGAGTAACGTGCATCTTTAAATGTCATGGTTCGAACTATTTTCTTTTGCAAGATGAAAAGTTCCCCAACTCTACTACTGTTTCCCCAACATATTATACAATAGTTCAACCTTGAATGTACATATCCAAAATAATACATTTTCAAAATATTTAGACTGACATGGTTTCTTAATTGCCATATAGAAAAACAAGTTATGTTAAGTTTATTTATTAAATAATCAATGTGATAACCCCAGGATAAGTGAGAATCGAGGTGAAGTCCTAAAAATTTTACTGTATCATTTTGTTTTATACTTTGTCCATTGATTCTTACAAGTTCATTGAGATGTTTAGGTGTACATAAAAGGAAACTAGTTTTGAGGCTATTAAGTGCAAGGCCATTTTCGGCACAATAATTTTCAATAGATGAAATAACTGTTTTTAATTGTATACTTATGTCGTTAAAGTTATTAGCAGAAACTGATGCTGTAGTATCATCTGCAAATAGAGTGATAAGAGTATTGTTAACCATATTGACATTAACCAGATCATTAATAAATATTATAAATAAAAGAGGTCCCAATACGCTTCCTTGGGGAACACCTGTGTGAGTAAAACAGGCAGAAGATTTAAATACTCCTCCATCATGCTTTAAATGAACTTCTTGTGACCTGTCTTTCAAATAAGATTTAATCCAGTTTAGACGAGCACCTCTTATTCCGTATTTTGAAAGTTTATCTGCCAGCAACTCATGATTTACCGTATCAAAGGCACGAGTTAAGTCAAAAAAAATAGTGGCTGTCTTATGTTTTGTATCAAAATTATGTAATATAAAGTTGTAAAGTAATAAAACTGCATCTTGCGTAGACATACTTTTTCTAAATCCAAACTGATTATTTGTAAGCAAGTTTTCAGCCTGTAAAAAGTTAGACAATCTTATGTAATAAGCCTTTTCATAAAGTTTAGAAAAAATTGACAACAAAACCACTCCTCTATAATTAGAAATTTGGGACTTATCACCTTTTTTGTGAATTGGTATCACAATAGATTTTTTCAAAATACTTGGAAAAGTTCCTTCACAAAAAGATACATTTATTAATATACTAATGGGAACACAAATATAATCAATTATATTTATCAATAATGACCCAGTAATGCCGTCAAACCCACAGGAATCCTTGGAAGTTATAGATCTGATGATGTCCCTAACTTCATCACTCGTAACCGGTGTTAAGAATAGTGAATTAGGATTGAATCTTATATATTTAGAACTATTTTTCACAATCATATTGTTAGTCAATGATTTTACCGAGTTGATGAAGAACTCATTAAAACTTTCCGCAACACAATTTAAATCTGTTAAAATATTACCTTCCGTATCCGTCAATGATAATGGCATTTTGTGAACCAATGAATGATCATTCGATTTTATGATATTCCAAGCCGTTTTGGATTTATTATTCGAATTTAACATTATAGAATCATAATATGCTCTCTTAGCATGCTTAATATGAATATTATGAGTTTTCTTTAAAGTTTTATATATTTCATGTACTTCATCATTGGTAGTATTCTTATATAATTTGAATACATCTCTCAGAAAAATTCCTTCATTAATTAAATACTCAGTAATCCAAGGATTTTTTTTAACAGATTTTTTTATTCTGCGCAACTCTAATGGAAATGCTGAATCTAATTTTAATGTAAAATTATTAAAGAAGTTATTAAACTTTATGTCACTCCCTTCATCGGAAGTTAAAAATGACCAATTTTCAAGAGACAACAGGTATTTAAAATATTGTAGATTACTTTCATTTTTAAATGACCTGAAGTATGTATACATACATACGTCATCATCGCTTCTGTTATTATGTTGAAAGTGAACGGTTTGTAAATAATGATCCGATACATCTGTACAAATGACTTTAGGGCTTAGTAAACTTTTGTCAATATTGGAAAATATATTATCAATAATTGTTTTACATTTTTTTGATACTCTAGTATAGTCATAAATACATTTACTTAAGCCATAAGTTTTTAAAATATTACATAAATGATTTGCATTTTCATGATTCGGGCATCGATCGTCGAAATTTATATTGAAATCACCACAAAGGAAAGTAGGAATGTCGGGTTTATAAATATTATTTAATAGGCGGTCGATATTATTAACAAAATCAATAATGTTATTTGATGGTGGTCTATAAAAGCAACCTATTAAAATTTTTTTATCTTTAAAATCTAATTGAGTTATAGCGTATTCAAATACTGTCTCATTTTTTTCTATAGTACATTTTTTTGAGATAAAATGAATATCTTGCCTAACAAATATGGCTACTCCGCCTCCTTTCATAGAGCAGCGGCAAAATGAATCACAACATATAATTATGTAGTTTAATACTCTTGATTTCTTCATCTGAGCACCACGTTTCTGATACGCAAAACACTTCTGGAAAGTTCAAGGTATGGAGCAACAAGTTAAGCCCATCTAATTTGTTTTGAATGCTTCTCACGTTTAAGTGATATACACGTAGATCTAACTGAGTATTTATTTCACTGGACGGGTCGTTTGTTGCCTCTAAGTTTGGAATGATATTTCTGTAAGGCATGGATATAAAAAATTTGGGGACGTGTTTTTTTTATCTTCGATAATTATAACGTCAGAGGTTGCTGCTGATGGAACTGCGGGGGTGGTTGATGTGGCCTTAGATGTGGGTGCAGATACTTCAGCAGTTTGACCCAATGTCGGACTATCGCAATTTGTATGGTTACTAGTTTTTATAAAAGTAAGGTTTTTTATCATATATTTAGCTGTAGACATAGCATGAAGAATTTGTTTCGCAACCATATCTTTGGGGAACTTTTTGTAGTTCTCATTATTTGATTCAATGTACTTAAATACACCCTCAGTACAGTTATTAAATTTGCATAAGAAATCGTTTAACTTTGAATTAAATTTATATATGAGTCTATTAATGTTTTGTTTATTTTCCACGTACGGAACAGAGGCAAACAGAATGTTTATGTGGGAACATAACTTCAGTTTATTACATATGGAGCGAAAGAGAGAGATTCTTTTGTTTTTATGTCGTTTGATCCCCCGATGATAATAACAAAATCTTGAAGTGTGAAATTTTTTGTTAGTATCTCTATGTTTTCCATGACTTGGTCCAGAAGAGCTCCCGGTTTTTTTTATTGACATTGTCACATTAAGTTGCAAATCTAGTAATTTTCTAATTTGCCAATTAATATTGTTTTCATCAGAGAGTATAAAAATTTGATTCTTTTTACCTTTGTCAATTCTATTAAAACAATTGGAGTTTTCTTGCCTGGCTAGATTAGACTGTACTTGTATCTTATCATTTATTTTTTGTGTTTCCTTACTTTTTGCAGATAATATTTGCTTTTTGTCACTAATTAAAAAGTTTAGGTTTTGCATTGATAAATCCGTCGATGTAGAACAATTTCTTGTATTATAGAAGTGCATTGTTTGCGTACTAATTGTACTTGCCATGCAGTCACTAATTTCAACAGATTTTTTTAGTTTAGATATACAAACATTTAACTCACTTATTTTTTCTTCCTGATGTTGAAGTAGTTCTGACAATTCTTCTTCCCTTTTAGTAGCTTCTAATAAAAATGCCTTATGCTCTGCCTTTATTTTTTGGATATACTTATTTTTATGCTCGCTATCATCGGCTAGGTCACTAATCGTTTTTTCCAATAAGCTTATTTCGTCATTTTCACGGGTAGAGTTGCTTTCTTCACAACACACAAGTTTATTTTCTTCAATAAATTTAATTTTATCTTTATGCTTGGGTAAACAGCATTTATAATAAATTCCATAAGATACTGTCGTGGGTTCTAGTCAGTTCCCCAGCGTGAGTCAAGCCTATATCAGTCGCAAGTAGTTCTTTTGAACTGTCTTAAAGCAAACAAGCCTTTCATTGAATTTAAATAAAACAAAAGATCTAATAGGGACACGAAACAATAACAGAAAAGATCAATTAAGGACACAAGTAAAAGATCCTCTCGGGACAACAAATATAAAGTAGAAAAGATCCGTTAAGGATACAAAAAAAACTAATAAATAAAAGATCCATCGGGACATACCAAAAAAAAGCTGAGCGCTGCGAGGCGTTAACCTGATATAATTTATTAGAAAAGCTCCCATAGAAACAAAATCACAAAAAAAGTCGACGTCATGGACCCCCATCGTATCGACGCTCCCAGGCCCCAGAATTCCACATGCTAGGCAGTAGATTGTTTCCATACTTCGTCAGCTTCAACGGGGAGTCCAGCGGCCCTGAGTGGCCGAATTTCGACATCGTGGATCTAAAAGAGGCCCAAAGATGACAATATAATAAACAAATATTTGTACTTCTGATGTGACTATAGTATCTGTGATAATATATGGCACGAATTTGTCATTGCTGTAACAGTCCAAAGTCACTAAAGAATAAATTGAACGGTTAATGTTCCTCCTTCAGCTTATTTAGTCAATTATTTTAAACATTCAGCGTATATACAGGGTGGCCCATTAGTGCGATGAAGTTCAATATCTGGCCTATTACAAGATATATGAAACAATGTTTAAAATAAAATTTATATGGCATTCATTATTTCTAAAATACTTTGAAAAGCATAACGCATTACTATAAATTGAGAGAGGTTCAAGGTCGAATTTTTTAAATGATACACCCGTCTATATATTTTTACACCATTGATTTCAGCGTAAAATTAGACGTTCAATGTTCAATACTAATTCTTGTCTCGACAGGGGCATCAACTATAGTATATTATTCCACTATTTTCTACAAGTATTGTATCCCTTTAAATTAGTTATCGTGATATTAAGCACCGAAATTACTTGCTTCGAGATATTTTCGATTTAGTTGATCTTAAAATTATTGAATTTTTGCTCAAGTAAGTTATGACTTTGTCATTGTGTCATATGCAATAATACATATAAGACTTGTATTATAGGTTGCATATGTAGGATATGTAGGTTTAAGTTTAGTGCAAATTTAGGTTAATTATATAGATAGATGTTAGATGGCACACAGATAACCTGACCACGTGACCAATCAGCGCCACCGACCAATGTCAACAAACAACAAACGCAGGAACCGCGCAAGGTGTGTAAAGTAAGATAGGTAGCATGGTAACTTTCGACCAATCAGAGATTACTATTTAAAATGCGGGAACGCGTCACTCTGCCTGCACATTCGAATTTCTGACATTCAAACCATTAGTATAGAAGCATAATTAGTTATGAATTTGAATTCCGTATTTTGTATTTTTTAATGTACAAGCACAAATTAATAAATTGACTATTTTGATTAATGATTATTAACATCGATAACGTTTTCCTTGAAATTTAAAATTGACATTACTATAATATATCAAATTTATAACTAATTAATGTATGCAGTTAAAGAAGTACATTTTATATCAAGAGACTGAAGTAGGTTCTTTTAATCTTGTGTGCAATTTCTTGCCCGAGATTTCAGTCTTGATTTCATTGCTTTATATAATTCTTAGCGAATTTAATAAGTTATAAGATAGATGAAGAAACATACATGATACTAATTTTCGCCCTAACGAAAAGAGTTACTTAGAAAAATTTCTTATTTTATGACATACACTCTGAGTAGAAATTTTTCCCCAGGCCAACCTTTACAAATATGTAGTATTAAAAAAATTTTAATGCAAATTTTTTATTGGAATTAGATGTGCATACAATAATTTATTAATAAAATTTAACAAGAGGGCCATTAAATTTTATCATGTCATACTAGACACAGCAATTAATAAGAAAAAATCACTCATTGGTTTTTTCTAATATTTCTTTGTATCATATGAAAATAAATTTTATTTCCTGTATTAAGTAATTTATTTCTAAAAATATTACAATACATAAGTCTTTGAAAGCCATCTTAACCTTATTTTCGAAGTTCAAACCTGCTTCTTTTAGTAGTTTTTCTATTTCACATAATTTTTGTTTTAATATCGTTTCGTTGGCTTCCATTGTTTGAATTTTAGTATTTAAAAGTCATTTCCTTCCTGTAATTTTTGAAGTTCTAGTTTTAAGTTATCTTCTACCAATTTATTATGTGATGTTGAAATATCGTGAAGAACTTCATACTCCGTTACTACATTTGCAGGAACGTTCTCCATCTCTGCCGAAGTTATATGGTATGGGGTTTATCAAGATGACTACGGCTGAGTATCAATTTTTCCATCATTTCCTTTTTTTCCTTTTCCTGGATTCTCTTGGTTCTCTCAGTTATCTTAGGTGCAACGTTTTCTAGTCCAGAAAGCAGATACAATGAAGGTATTGCTGAAAATAAAAAATACTATAAATTTCTCAATTATTCTAATCATTATCATAAACATTAGAAATTAAAAGGTTAATTTTATTTTAAACATCACAAAATATAAATTTAGGTCATTAAAATTTTCATTGAAGAGAAAAAAAAAACTTTAAAAAGTACATACTGATAATAATAATCAATATAATATAAAACACAAAAATGTACCTATCATAAAGCTCAAAGTCTAGGAAATTGAAAAAGTAAATTATAACTTATTAGGTACTGTATGATATAACGATATCAGCGAGGAAGTAGAAACGTGTTCATCAATATACTACTTACCAGTTTTTTTTAACTTCTTAGGATAAGTACCCATTAATTTGGCTTTCATGGCATCTTCATTAGTCTTCGATCGTAAAATGCTTACTGCAAACTCTCTTATTTTTAACGAAAAATTTGTCTTTTCTGTGACATTTTCTAATCCATTTTTTCTTTATTAGAGGGTCTTTAGGGAAGGGAAAAAACATCAACATCTCACCACTCTCTTTTGCCTTTTTTGAGTTGTTTTTTGCAAACAGCTACACTACAAACCTTTCCTCCAGTCATCTAATAATTGTATGTAACATTGTTATTTGTTATTATTATGAACGGAAAATAATAAAAACTGTTTACAGGTTACAAACTTCTATATACCATGAGTCTTTCTCTTTAACAGTAATTGTCAATTAGATTATACACTAAATAACTATAACTGCACGATTATAAATACAAAGACAACAAATATTTCGAAATAACTCAACAAATAAGCGCAACGTCTCAAAAAATGCATACGTACAATTAAGTTTCAGTAGGCACGATGACGCGCAAGATGGCCGCCTTCATCGTAACCCCTCCATTCCGTTCAAGTTACCATGCTACCTATCTTACTTTACAAACCTTGGGAACCGCGTTTGTTGAAATTCCTGGAAGAGGGCGGCGCTGTGATTGGTCAGCGGAGCGCATAGCAACTACTGGCAGTGGGAACGCGGCTGCGCTACCACGAAGAATACCGAATCGAGTGACTGGGGCATTCGTCGCTTTAACCTTGGTCACTTGTCTCGATGTTTACCATTATAGTGTCTGTTTATTTGCGGTTTAATAATGGTACGGCGCGGCGTTTAAAATACTACGATTTGTTTGTAACTTAAATAAAACTCCAATATATCTCAGCAATATTAAAAAGTATTAACTGTGTTAAAGAGAATTGTGTATAGCGTGTACAGGACTGATTTTAATCGATTCATTTGTGATCGGTATTAAAAAACGAGCGGTTTAGATAATTTGCCGAACAGTGGTATAAATAAATGTGATAGTTTTAATTCTGGATTTTAATTTCAACCAGTAAAACTTGGAAACCATGAGCCAAAGCTGCAAAGTGAGTACCTACCCTATTTAATTTTCTTTCTTCATTTATGTCTCTATATTTATATACCTAGGTACCTAAAAACAGGGCATTTTGAATTATCTCCCCCGTAATATTTAATTTACAAAAACATTAGTAATTTCATACAGATAATTGAATTTCTATATTTTATATAGCTAATATTTTGTGTATTAACCAGGAATACCTATACGTGTAGGTATTTATTTTAACAAGCGAGAACAGTACTTCTGTAATGTTGACCTTGTGCCTCACAATGTTCTAAAGTATTTGAAGTAGCAAAATAATAAATCATATGTCCAAGTAAGGACTTCTCGAGACATAAAAAACGCAACAAAAACTTCACGACCTTATTAAAATATCATTACCCTTTGTGCTACTTCGACCTTTTTTATAGGTTTTTAATGTGCGTCGAGTCGTTCGATTATGTCTCGGAAAGCCCTTACTTGGACTATACCTAATCATACACTGATACACTTATAGTGCAGTAACTGGAGATTTTAATTTAGGAGAATTTTATGGATTAAATTTCGGTTCTTTTTTGATAATTCAATAGTATAGTTCAGTTTATGTATTCCTTGCACTCAAAAAACGCAACAAAAACTTTACGACATAATTATTATCGCCCCTGGGCCAAGCGGCATACTGTCATCAAACAAACCGACGCACATTAAAAACCTATAAAGCTATAGTTCAAATAGGAAGAAACTGAGTCATAAAAAACTTAACAAAAACTTCACGACCTCATTAAAATACCGGTATTCTTTTTTGTGCTGTTTGCAAATTGACTCGCGTATACCTTTATAGGTATTTAATGTGCGTCGGGAATGTTTCATGTCAGGCTTGGCGCCATGGCCCGCGGCAATATAATTATGTCGTAAAGTTTTTGTTGCGTTTTTTTAGTGCAGGAAATAAATAAACTGAACTATATAAATAATAGAATAAACTTGAAAAATTAGAGGTTTTTCCAAATAATTGAACAGAATCAATGATAATAAATGCTCCGCATGTTGTCCGTTTTCATTGACACACATCTCAATGCATCTTTGAAATGAAGTTTCTACCGTTTTTAAAGTTGCCGGTGTCATCGATCGAAAAGAAGTTATTATTCTTTTTTTCATGTTTTGAATTGTAGAACATTCAATTCAAAAAATTTAAAAATCATTTTGGGTCACCCTGTACATTTTTAAGAAGTGAAAAAGATTCAAAAACATCACACAGATGTCTTGTAACTTCTATTTGCAATTTCTTTTCTTAAAATTCATAATAGTGACTGTAGTGATTTTTTCAATATGCATCTGCAGATTGGCATTATTTCAACAAAGTAAAGAAATCACTACATCCAAATGGTTGTCAATAATAATAAGTCTAGAAGGAGACTTCTAAAATTTACTGATATTTATAGTATTCAACACTACATACACATGAACACTCAATTGATGTACGTTTCGCCAAGTATGTTGGCGTCATCTGAGGATTATAAAAACTACGTTTTAAACTTGAACACTACCATTCAACACCATCTCTGCTCGACATGCTACTCAGAGATGATTAAAAATGAAATCATCTCCATCCAGACGATGCTAGCATGAGGGGCGAAATGCGTGTCAAGTAGACTACTGGAGTGTACTGTTAAAATTAAAGCTCAGTTTTCAAATTATAGTTCAGTTTTCATCATCTCCAGGTGATGTCAGCATGGTGGACGGAACCCGCATCGAGTAGAACATTCGAGTGTTGCTATCAAATTAAAACTCAATTTTAATCATGTTCAGATGACCAGTGTATTGTTCAAATGAAAGCTATCATCATCTCTAAGTGATGTTAGCTTAGAGGGCGAAAGCCCTGTCGCGTAAAACATTGAGGTGTTGCCTTCAATTTAAAGCTCAGTTTTAGGCACCTCCAGATAATGCCAACCTGGTGGGCGAAACACACGTCAAGTAGAGTATTCGAGGGTAGTATTCCTAAAAAGCTACTGTATTAATCATATATGATGCTAAACATAGTGGGCGAAACGCACATCGGGTAGGTTATTAGAGTATAGTGTTCATATTAAAGCTCAGTTTTAAGCATACTCAGATTATGTCTACATTGTTGGCGAAATACGCGTAGAGTAGAATATTCGAGCGTAGTGTTCAAATTGGGTTTTACCAATTTTAATCTTCTCCAGATGATGACATGGTGAACGAAACGTGCATCGAGCAGAGTATTCTGGTGTATTGTTCAAAATAAAGCTCAGTTTTCATCATCTCCACTGATGTCGAGATGGTGAGCGAAACCCGTGTCCAATAGAATATTCGAGTGTTGCTATCAAATTAAATGTCAGTTTGAAGCGTCTCCAAATGAGGGCAAGCTGGTGGACGAAACACGCGTCGACTAGAGTATTCAAGTGTATGTAGTATTTAAATGCAATTAGGACAAGACTTTATTTATTTTTTAATCTAGTAATCTTGTATCTAGTTGATTCATACATTATTTGAAATATTTTACACAAATTTATATACATAATAATCGGCAGATGCACATATTCTACGAAAGATTGACGTGTACCCAGGGTATGCAATTATTTTTGGTGATATATCTATTATAACTACCGCCACTGACATTTATTTCGTGCTCTACAAAATTATTCACATGAAATTTTATCCTATCTCTCACCGTTTTCTCAGCGATTGTGCTAGAAGCTAAGCCATACGAAATGTTGCCAATTACCTTTCAGACGACTCTTCATTTTTATTCGAGGTGTGAGCATTGACGGCAACGCAGCATTTTCCGATCAAATCTTCCAAGTTGATAGATATTAAAAATATCGCATTGGATTTGTTTCATCGTCTAACACCATTACAGCACTGAAAAACGTAGTAGGCCACGGAAAAATCTGAATGGGACTGACATGCCGCTTTCAATTTCATTGCTGTAGATCGAACGTTTTGGGTTTAAAGAATTTGTTCCGAGTTGTTTGCCGTGTGAATTAAGTTTTTATGTCAAGTGACTTTTAACCACGTTTTAATGGAATTTGTATAATCTTTGGTGTGTTCGTATCGGTTTGATGGCCACTGAAGGTAGGGATAATTATTATTTTGTCTTTCCAACATGACTTGTAATAATTGTTGTTTACTTTTATTTGTTAATTAATTGTAAGTGCTTGGTAGATGCAGTTCATTCTAAAGTTTTGTAAAAGCTCACTCCCTTGTAGTATTAATAATGGTAGGATTGTGTTTAATAATAATTAATTGTTAACAAGTATTTGCATGAACATTATTATTCTTTTTATTAGAATAAAACGCCTCTATGACCATCGAAGTTAAAAAAAGATATCCAAAATTGCGATTTATAGTAAAAATATATTGTTAAAACAAAGCCAGATCAAGGAAAAAAAAAATTAGAAACTGGGGCAATAGGCCAGTCGTCAGGTAAAGTGACATCGTTTTAAATCGGACAACAGATTTTACTGTTGGAACCAGTTCATTATAGGCCTCTTTTAGACGTACTAATTTTTCCCCCTCGCCCGCCCTCCGGAACAGCCCCAATTTTGGGTCAATATCGCTTAAAAATATTTTTTTTTTCAAATATTTCGATTGTGAATGGTCCTACAAAAGAAGAGATGGTTATCAAAAATGTAATATTTTCCAGATACATTGAAGTAGATCTAACACGCTTTGGTTGCAAATATGAGGATAATATGCTTATATACTTGCATTTATGACCAAATATCCATTGTTAGATGGTTTAATAAAAGCGTGCAATTGTAAAAAATCGTGTAGTACTAATTCATGTAGCTGTAAAAGTTGTATAATCACTTTAATTGTGTTTTAAAATAAATTAAATAAAAAATAAAGTTCACATAACTACATTTTATATTACTCTACTTAACAATTATTCTACTTATAGGATAAATTGTTGCATACTTCAGTGGATGCACGACGAGCTAATGCAAGCGTGTGTTCTATAAAAATGCCCATATATTTATATAATATCACAACTACCCTGACAGACGCGCGCGCGCTTGCACATATTCACAATTAAAACACAAGCACAAGCTAAAGGATAACAAAATATATCAACAGCATATTGTGGTCAAAGCTTCAAAGAATAAATGCAAATTCTTCTTACAATAAAAACATTAACTTTCATATAGTTTTGGTGAGAGTTTTTGATACTTGAAAATCGCAAATTTCGCGTTTTTTGAGATTTTTTTTTTCTCTAAAACTCAACTTTAGAGAAGAACGTCTAAGAACATTTTTTGTTTGTTTTGGTGTGAACAATACGAAAACATTTTTTCCGAAACGATAAAGTCAATGTTTCTATTTTGTTTAAACCGTTCCTCTTATAAAGGAGCACATTTTGAATAAGATGGCACAAAAATTTTCCATTCGAATTCATTTTCCCGGTCGATGACTGATTTCACCGGGACTATGACTTCCCCGCCTATAACTCCAATAGTATTAATGCTACGTAAAGACGTGTCTGAACCATTTCGGTAGAGAATTTACTTTTCTTTAACTTCGATAACCATCCTTTTTTTTCGTAGAACCGTTCACAATCGAGATATTTGCAAAACTTGTAGGTGTTCCGGGTGGCGGGCGAGAGGGAAAAATTAGTATGTCTAAAAGAGGCCTCTAATGAACTGGTTCCAATAGTAAAATCTCTTGTCCGACTTAAAACGATTTTTATGTATTCTCAACTCCCTGATGACTGGCCTATAGGATGCACCTCGTAAATGAAATCAGCTTCTCCAATGACAGTAATTGCGTTTATTTATTTTCCAGAATGTTCCAAAGCAAACAGGTCCATATAGAGACAATAGGAGAAGGTAAGATTTCATTATGTGAATTTTTCCAATGTATCTGTTAGTTTTTTTCAATTGATAAGGAAGTAATATATCTCGTCTACTAACACAATACGACCGTCTAAATAAATCGGTATAAAAGATGGTAAAAAATTTATAATTTTTTAGTAGTTATATTTACATATATTTGTTTAAAGAAACAATTTTGAAGAGACAATTTTTTATACAAAATATGTGCTTTTTCCTGATTAGCCCTAAACAATCGTTTATGGCCAACCATGAAAAAGAAAACACACATATTTTGTAAGAAAAGTTGTTTTTCTTTCGTCAAAATTGTTAACCACTAAAAAATTTCTAACTTTTTATCAACTCCTATACTGATTTATTTAAACGGCCGGGCGGTGTTGAGTTAGACGAGATGTATCACATCCTTATCAATTGAAAGAAACTCATAGATATATCGGAAAACTTCATATAATGAAATCTACCTTCTCCTATTGTCTGCGGGGTGCATCCTACCCCAGATTCTAATTTAATATTTTTTTTCCTTCATCTGTCTTTGTTTTTACGATATATTTTTACAAAAAATCACAATTTTGAATATCTTATTTCAACTTCATTGGTCATAGAGGCATTTTATCCTCATAAAAAGAATCAAATCAACTCAAGTTGCAAGTGAATAATAGTGTTCTTGCAAATATTAACAATTAATTATAAAACACAATCCTCCCATTATTAATACTACAGAGACTGAGTTTTTACAAAACTTTAGAACGAACTGATTCTATTAAGCACTTACAATTGATTAACAAATAAAAGTAAATAACAAATATAACAAGTCATGTTGGAAACACAAAATTCTAATTATTACCTTTAGTGGCCATCAAACCGATACGAACAAAGATTATATAAATTCACATTAAAACGTGGTTAAAAGTCACTTGACATAGGTGCGACAAACCAAACAACTCGCAACAAATTGCCCCAAAACGTTCGATCGAAATTGAAAGCGTGATGTCAATCGCATTCAGATTTTTGCATAGGGCCTGCCTACTAAGTTTTCAGTGCTGTAGCGGTGACAGCGCTGTTAAGGCGATTAAACAAATCCAATACAGTGATCAACTTGGGATTTTGGTCGAAAAATGCTGCGTTGCCATCAATGCTCACTCCTCGAATAAAAATGAAGAGCCTGAAAAGTAATTGGCAACATTTCGTGTGGCTTAGCTTCTGGCACGAACTGAGAAAACGGTGAGAGAAGGACAAAATTTCATATGAATAATTTTGCAGAGCACGAAATGTGAAATGTCAGTGGCGGTAGGTATATCACCAAAAATAATTGTTATACCCAGGGGACACGTCCAGCTTTCGTAGAATATTTGCATCTGCCGATTATTCTGTAAAATATTTCAAATAAAGTATGAATCAACTAAATAGAACATTACTAGATTAAAAAAATAATAATAATAAACAAAGAAAGTCGTGTTCTAATTGTATTTAAATACTACACTTGAATACTCTACTCGACGCACGTTTCGTCCACCAGGTTAGCATCATTTGGAGATGCTTAAAACTGGCCTTGAATTTGATAGCAACACTCGAATGTTTTACTTAATGCGCCTTTCGCCCACCACGTTGGCATCATCTGAAGATGATTAAAGTTGAGTTTTAATTGGAACACTAGATCCGAATACTCTATTCGACGCATGATTCCCCCATCATGCTGACATCACATTGAGATGGTGGAAACTGAACTTTAATTTGAACAATACACTTGAACAAACTATACTCCTTGTGTTTGGCGAAACGCGCATCGAGTAGAGCATTCGGGTGTATTGTTTAAATTGAAGATCAGTTTTCATCATCTCCAGGCGATGTCAGCATAGCGGGCGAAACCTGCATCGAGTAGAACATTCGGGTGTTGATATCAAATTAAAGCCCACTTTATCACGTTTAGAATTTTTTTTTCTCGGAAAAATTTATATTTTGTAGGAGGCGTTTCTTTGAGGTAGGTGGTAGGTGGCCAGGGTTTTGTAACCGACCGCGGTGTTCTTCTCGCCCTTTAATGGGGTAGAAAACAAATTTATAAAAATACTAATAAACATATTTTTTATACCATTTTTCAATTATTATAGATGAAAAAAAATTTCACCCCCTTGAAGGGTGGAAACAACCCCTGGGAGTGGTTACACAATCCTGGTCACTTACCACCTTCCTCAAAGAAATGCCTCCTACAGAATATTAATTTTTTTCTCACAAAAACAAATATCAATTTTCCACCCCCTACAAGGGTTGGAAGCCTAAAGTCATATCCCTCGAGGGACCTTCCGTTCTACTGGAGGGAACAAGTAAAAAAACTGGGGAAAATAAACGGGTTCACGGAAAAGGGGAATTTGGGGAGCTTGTCGTGAGATTTTCCTGTGTAAAGGAGATTGCTCGCGACAAGCTTTTATATCAAAAAAATATATAATGTGTAACAAAATGATGGGTTTGATTTACTTCAAAGTTTATTTTCTTCTTTTTAGAACATTTAAATTAAAGTTTTTTTTATCTTTTTTGTATAATTTTAAAATAATAGTAAAGACCAACATTTTCACTATTGTATATTTTATAAAGCAATAACAACATAGTATATGAATAATGGTAGAATTAACAAAAAACATTTAATAGAAAAAAAAAACTAATTTACAGTAACTATACTGAATAAAAATAAATTTCAAAGCAAATATAATCTAACGGCAGCATTCTACGAAATTTTATTTTCTCATCTTGGACGGCACCAATTTTTCGTTATCCAAAGTCTATTGAATTTGCATGGAGATGAAACACAGGCTAATTTCCGGTCGGTATATTAATGTCCGTTGTACTATTATGAATGGTATCGTAGATGTTTTAAATTTATTAGAGAACTTGTAATATTATTAATCGTTGTAAATATACCCTTAATTACAGTTTTAATGCATGAACTAATGTACGCTGCTGAACAAGTTAATGGCTTATTTGACGCAATGCTGATCCTATATGTTTTATGATATGTATTTTTCGTGTGTTATTAAAATACAAATCAAAAAGTATACATACACAGCACCCAATTTACTGTTTTAAGTGGATAAAGACGTGAAAATAATATTTTCGTATTTCTTAAAATTAGCTGGACTGTACTATACCCTACCAATTGCTACTATAATAATTTATTTTTCTACCGATCGTTATTCCCGTCTAACCCCGGATTTCAGTGAATTTTCTTAAACTGTTACCCTATTAACTTCGTGGCACGCTAGTTATGATAGAATCGATGCAAACTTACTAGTTTGCATCGATTCTATACTTACCTAATTAATTGTGAAATATTTCTTTATAATGGCATTCTGATATTTTTCCCGAAAAAAAAAAAAGATTTATATTTACTACAGAAATAAAGAATTATTAGCTTATCTGAGAATTATACTTACAATGATAAGCTTATTCAATTTCAGATTAGTTAGTGGTTGCCGGTGTAACCGCATTATTATTATTAATGAGCTCATAATCTCAGCGTTACTTTTATATTTACGTTGAAGAGTAAACCTGGAGATTTTATAGTCAAAATTTTGCTCGATCAATATACTGTTACGTGTTTACAATCTCCAGTAAACACTCTGTATGTAGGGTCAATAAATCGCAACAAGAATCTTCATAAACCACTGATTTATTAATCACTTAATTAAAATAATTATTCCTTATACTAAAACACACTAATTATACTTTTAATCTGCAATAAATTCACTACTTTAATTTATAACTTGCTACTGTTTCTTCAAACTAATATTAATATTGTAAAGTAAGTAGTAATGAATATTAAATGGTAAATAGAAAATTGTCAAGGATAGCAATAGCAACTATCGGTTACTTAACAATTCTTTTTGAAAGAATCTTTTGAAAATATAAGGCCGATACGAACAACACAACAGAGATTAATTCACATTAAAACATGGTTAAAAGTCACTTGATTTATATGAAAATTTAATACACACGACAAACAACTCCCAGCAAATTATCCAAACCCAACACGTTATCTACAGACATGAATTGGAAGCGTCCTATCAGTCGCATTCAGATTTTTGCACAGGCGGCAGCGCCCGGCCTACTAAATTTTCAGTGCTGCGGTGGTGTTAGACGATTAAACAAATATTAATACACCGATCGACTTGGGAGATTCAGTCGGAAAATACATGGTTGCTGATAATGGTCCCTCCTCTAATAAAGGTGACGAGCCTCAACAGCAATTGGCAACATGTCGTATGACTTAGCTTCCAGCACGAACGCTGAGAAAACGATGAGAGATCGGACAAAATTTTATGTGATTAATTTTGTAGAGCACCAAAATATCAATAAAATTGATTGATTGTTTGGACGGGGGACAGCCCCACTTTTCGTAGAATTCTTGCATCTGTCGGTTATTATGTGTAAATGTGTATAAAATATTTCAAATAATTTAAAGAAAGTCCTGTTCTATTAATTATTGTAAGTGAAAATTAAGGTAAATGAAATGCTGGAATCTCGGAGGAAGTCGAAATCTTTAGTGTGACGCTGCCCCTGATGTAATTTCCACAGGTGCCGAGACATTTAAATACTACTTTGAACACTCTACTCGACGAGCGTTTCGCCCACCATGCTGGCATCGTCTGGAGATGTTTAAAACTGAACTTTAATTTGATATCCACACCGGAATGTTCCACTCGACGCGAATTTTGCCCACCTTGCTGACATTACCTGGAGATGATAAAACGGAGCTTTAATTTGACCAATACACCCAAACGCTCATCAACTGGAAGTATTAAATTTGAGGTTTAATTTGAACACTACGTCTGTATACTTTATTCAACTCGCGTTTCGCCAACCTGTAGTCATAATTTCGAGATGATTAAAACTGAGCTTTAATTTGATAGGCAATACGCAAGTGTTCTACTTGAGGTGGATTTCGTCCACCATGCGTCCATCAGCAGAAACGTCTCTAAAAGTTCTACTATCTTTGGAAGACCATTTGCAGATCTGTTTCCCGTGTTAGGTTATAATAAAAACATATGGACCCCACAATTGTTTCCACGTCCAGTGGTAGTATAGTAACGCATTTTTTTCTTGTTTAAATAAGCTTCAACACATAAATAACGCAACAAAAACTTTACGACCTCATTAAAATACCGGTACTCTCTGTACTGCTGTTCGCAAATTGACTCGCTTACCTTTATAGGTTTTTAATGTGCGTCGGGTTATTTGATGACATGCATGCCGCCGTGGCCCGCCGCGATAATAATTATGTCGTAAAGTTTTTGTTGCGTTTTTTTTGTCTCGGGAAGTCCTTACTTGGACTATATCATAAGTAGATTCTTCAAACGTTTAATTGTCTGAGAAAATGGTACTCTTCTTTCTAGGCTATAAAATTAACAGTTCCAGGGAAATATTTATTCGGTAAAAAGTTTTTTACAATGGTTCCTTCACTACTACTAACTATTATTATATAATGTGTAATTTTCCCTTAACAAAATAAACGCATTAAGAAAAAGAATTTAAGCGGACCGCGAAACGCCTTCATCATTATTTACAAAAAAGTCGTTAACAATAATGTCGAAAATTGCTACTGGATAAGACTGTGTTTACAAATAATGATAAATGTGTTTTGCGGTCTGCTCTCGGGTCTGCTTTACAGATAAAAGCGCATAGTTCTCTGAAACCATTGATTTTATCGATTAGAAAAAGAGTAGGTATAGTTCAAGTAGGAATAAACTGAGACAAAAAAAACGAAACAAAAACTTTACGGCATAATTATTATCGCCGCGGGCCATGGCGCTAAGTTGAAGTAAATAGATCCCAGTAAATAAAAAATGCAAACAAAAACTTTGCAACATAATTATATCTCTGCGGGCCATGGCGCCAACCCTGACATGAAACATTCCCGACGCACTTTAAAAACCTGTAAAGGTAAGCGAGCCAATTTGCGAACAGCACAAAAAAGAGTACTGGTATTTTAATGAGGTCGTAAAGTTTTTGTTGGGTTTCTTATGTCTCGGGATTTTCCTACTTGAACTATACCTACCTAGTTTTTTCTTGAGGAATCTATTTACGACATTTACTTTTAATCTCATCCTTGTGAAAAATTTGGGGTGCGTGGGGGTTCGTCATAGCCTGTTCCCGACTTCCTAGAAGGTACATAGACTTCTAGAGCAAATTAATGCATTCATCTGTTTTATTGTAAATCACCAAAACCTCATTAAGTTTAAAATCATGATTTAAAAGTTATAAATAATAAAGAATTTGCTTCCCTCTACTTTAGCGGCCCAGCCTATAACTCACTTTAAATTTTTAAATTTATTTGATCACCTTATTTAGATTAACGTCCTGGCGGAGTTTAGCATTAGCTATTCTACCATACTCAACCAGGACACATATACATAGATAATTATAACAGCGACCATTCCCTACGACATTGCCATCTGCCGCAGCTGAGGCTCGAACTCAGGATTGGTACAGCAACTAGCCGTGTTGTCCCTCACACAACCTCATCAAGTCCACTGCTACCAACTCTGTAACACATGAGAAACACCAATAACATCCATACCCTAGCCAGGATTCGAACTCGGGACTCCTTGGTTGCAAGCCTAACACGTAAACGTAGAGCCATTAAGCCGGTATTTAATAGTTTTCTCTCTCCAGACAATAAATAAAAGTGTTTAATAATTAATATGATTAATAACAATATCTACGATTATTTACTGAAAGGTATGGCAATAAAATTCATAATTTATACAAACTTACGGATAATTGATGAGAAAATTTGTCTCAGGTGAGTGCCAACCTTGATAGTACTTTCTCATCATCCCTTATCTTGAATATATTTGTAACTCTCGAAGACTTTTTAGTAGAACGTAAAATTAACTTGATCGCAATTTTCTTGACGGCCTTTAATCTAACGAGAAATTTACATGTTACAACAACAAGAAAAATCACCAGACAAAAATTTGTTTGGTGCTCTGACGAGAAATTTGCAAGATTAATGAAATTACCAAAAAGCCACGAACAAAAATATATTTCATATTGGCTTAATACCTATTAGCCCACATCTTTACTGGGATTGATTGCATTTATTATTTATAGTCCTTGTTATAAAATACGCGTACCTAATTCGTATTATTATCAAAAATATCCATTGGTTTGAGACCACTCCAGTTCGTCTGCAACAAGCAACAATATAACAATAACAGAGACGCACACACCACAGCACACACGTTCTGTCTGTTGAAATTCTTAGAACGACGACGGCGCCGGCGTTATGATGAATAACATGCATTGGCATTGGCGAATTCGGGGCATTTCCTCCCCACTCCCAGGTGATTGACCTCTCTTGTTTACAGGTGCACCGACCGACTGCACTGTTGATTTATTTGTCAATTTAGCAGCAGTGAGACAGACGTTTTAAACTGGACCGCAATTTGGAATAATTTAACAAATACAAATGATTTATCAATCATGTAAATTAATTTGCTTAATTAAAAGTGATATTTAGATATTTTAAATAATTTATTAGTGATATAGTGATAGGCATACGTAAATAGTGAAAAATGTGTTCCAACTGTCTTTAATGGCTCTTATTGCGATGTTAACACTGAATGGTTGAGATGAAACGTATTCCAGGGTAAGTAATGTTCAATCAAATTTTAATTTATGAATATTGTTTAAAATTAAAATGCGTTTATAACGATGGAAAGTAAAGCAAAGAACCTCTCAAATTGTTATTAACAAGCATCTGGTCTCGATATTATTTCCTTCAAATAAGGATCTACATGGAGCTTATACTTAAAAATCAAATATAGCATCTGATAAAAACTTGCCTTTATTATTAGTAATTGCTTCAGTTTCTCTAATTTATATCAAATGAACAGTATCGATATTCGACAACAGCAGGAATACCTATATATCTTGATCTTTTATTTACGCATCTTAATGATACTGAAGTTGGACCTGCCAAAAATTTACTACTTCCCAATTCGACACATCATACCGCTATCACATTTGATATTAACATAATGGTCAAAAATGAACTGCAATATGAAGAGTGGTATTTTGATTATCGCAATGGCGACTACTTTAGTTTAAATAATTACTTTGCTGAAGTTCAATGGGACAAACATTTGGACTATGATATAGACAATTGTGTGTGTAATCTTTACGATGTCATCTTTAGTTGCTATCAATGCTTTCATTCCCATTAAGAGACACAAAACTTCAACTTTTCCCAAATGGTTCAACTCGGAACTTCGTAAATTAGTTGTAGAAAAAAAGAAAGCTCATAAAATTTATAAAAGTTCCATGACAAACCAATCCTACGAACATTTCTCCCGTTTATGTGCCGATTGCAAAGATCTTACGGAAAGATGCCATATGGAATATTTGATTAATACTGAAAACAATATTCATCCAGATCCCCGCCAATTTTGGAAATATATAAATGATCAGAATAAAGTTTCCAATGCTATATATTCAAGTAGGCAGAAATTGAGGCGTAAAAAACATAACAAAAACTTTACGACCTCATTAAAAACCAGTACTCTTTTTTGTGCTGTTCGCAAGTTGACTTGCTTACCTTTATAGGTTTTTAATGTGCGTCGAGAATGTTTCATGTCAGGCTTGGCGCCATGGCCCGCGGCGATATGATTATGTCGTAAAGTTTTTGTTGCGTTTTTATTTACTGGGATCTGTTTATGTGAACTAGCGGACTAGCGCCGTGGCCCGCGGCGATAATAATCATGCCGTAAAGTTTTTGTTGGGTTTTTTCCCGTCTCGGCAATTTATTACTTGAACTATACCAAATACAATGTGCTATCGTAATAAGTTGCCTGATTCTGGGTTAGTCACTGTTAATTTGTTTGCCGAATTCTTTTCCAGTGTTTATGTGCAAAATAGCAATATACTACCAGGTTATAATTTTAATATTAACATTGATTTGATGTCTTGTTCAATTGATTTAATAAGCTTAGTGGAAGCCATAATTAGTCTACCAAACAAACTCTCATATGGTCCAGATGAGGTGCCTGCTTACTTCTTAAAAACCTTTACATGCCATATTCAACAAGTCTCTCAGCTTAGGTATTTCTCCAACTTATTGGAAGCATAGCTTTATTATCCCTATATTCAAAGCTTTAGGTCTTGGTGGTTCGTTACTAAAGTGGATTGAGAGCTTTTTAGTGGGTCGTACGCAATCTGTTAAATTAGGTAATTTTATATCATATAACATCGATGTAGTCTGGGGTTCCTCACGGTTCAAACTTGAAAATTATACAGACCAATATAATCTGATTATGATGCAACTTTACTTCAAAAAGATTTAGACAGCTCCTATAGATGTGTTTACTGAACTTAATGACCTTAAATATTAAAAAATGTTTCTCCATAACTTTTTCTAAATCGCTCTCAGATCGCTACCCGTATACTATCAATAATAATAATTTACAAAGTGTTACAGAAATCCGAGACTTAGGAATAAATTTTGATAGCAAATTAACTTTTAACTCATTTCATGAAGATGACTTCAAACTCGTTTAAATCACTTTAGTATAGTTCAAGTAAGAAAATCCTGAGACATAAGAAACCCAACGAAAACTTTACGACCTCATTAAAATACCGGTACCCTTTTTTGTGCTGTTCGCAAATTGAGTCGCTTACCTTTATAGGTTCTTAAAATGCGTCGGGAATGAATCATGTCAGGCTTGGCGCCATGTCCCGCAGCGATATAATTATGTTGTAAAGTTTTTGTTTGCATTTTTTATTTACTGGGATCTATTTACTTCAACTTGGAGCCATGGCCCGCGGCGATAGGTCGTAAAGTTTTTGTTTCGTTTTTTTTTTGTCTCAGTTTATTCCTACTTGAACTATACTTACTAACTTGTATTTAACTTTTTTTATTCACTTTATCCATTCTGATGGTTTATATTCTGAAGTTTATGTATTTCATTTTGGCTTAGGTTAAACATATAACGGTACTCCACTATTGGTGTATACAAGTTTTATAGAATGAAATCTATCGGAACCATATATATTTAAGAATTTAACGGCATTTCGTAAATATATCTTATTTTCGTTGTCATTCATTTTACACGATGCCTTTACGCCTTATTTGACGATACACAGGCTCATTTGAAAACTTCATGCCTCTGACGTAGTCTAGACGCTATCTAGAACTCTAGAAGATAATATCCATTGCTTCGCTGAACATTTATCCTTTGGTTACGAGTTACCCTTGCATTGATAAACCGGCCCTAAGTGAATACTCTATCGGACGTGTGTTTCGTCAATCATGTTGGCATTATCTGGATGATAAAAACTTTTATTTAAACGCTGCCATCGAACACTCTACTAGACACGCGACTCAGTTTTGATCATCTCCAGGTGATGTCAACATGGTACATGAAACCCGCGTTTAGTAAAACATTCGAGCGTTGTCACTAAATTAAAGTACAGTTTTAAGCAGCTCCAGATGATGCCAACATGGTTTGTAAAATGCGCGTCGAGTAGAGTATTCAGGTATAATTTTAAAATTAAAATTTATTTTTAATCATCTCTAGATGATGCCAACACGGCGGGCGAAATGAGCATCGAGTAGAGCGTTCGAATATATTATTCAAATTAAAGGTCAGTTTTCTTCATCTCCAGATGATGCCAATACAGTGGGCGAAAGCGTGTCGAGTCAGATTTAAGCATCTCCAGATGATGCCAATATGATGGGCGAAACACACACCGAGTAGAGTATTAAGTGTAATATTTAAGTGACTTGGTGCTTGTGGAAATTACGTCACATGCAACATCACATTTCAACTTTTCAACACCTTATTTTCTCCTAATTTGAATTTATTTACAATTAGGAAAGAATTTCTTAAAAAAAAAAATTCTTTAAAGTAAGTGCTTAATTACAATAATTCATTAATTATTTTAAATGTTTTATTCATTACCTATAATAATACTCGGCAGATGCAAAAATTATACAAAAAGTGGGCGTATCCCCTGCTTAAGCAATTAATTTCGATGATATATTGCCACATTTGCCTCTGACATTTGAAATTTCATGCTCTACAAAATTCCTTATCTGAAATTTTGTCCTATCTGTCACCGTTTTCCCGGCGTTCCTGCTAGAATTTAAGCCACACGAAATGTTGCCAATTAAGTCTTCAAGTTCTTCATTTTTATTTGAGTAGTGAGCATTGTCGGCAACCCTGCATTTTCCGATCGAGCCTTCCAAGTTGATCGGTGTATTGTGTATTGATATATCATATCAAATGTTTCATCGTCTAACAGAAGCACAGCACTGAAAATTTAGTAGTAGCCCATGCAAAAATTTGAATTACGACTGACGCGACGCTTCTAATTTCAATACTGTTAAGAACGTTTTGGGTGTGAACAATCTGCTGCGAGTTGTTTGTCGCGTATTAAATTTTCATGTCAAGTGATTCTTAACCACTTTTTAATGTGAATTTGTAATCTCTGTTGTGTTATTCGTATCGGTATGATGACCACTAATAAAATAGCTTAGTTACTTGGGCGTTTGATACTTCCACTTTTGAGTAAAATCAAATCCTTCTAACCAAGCATATAGAATACATCAAAATAAGTCGTAGATAAAACGATCCGGATATCGTTCGATAGAGAATACAATATTGCATAAGAATTTTATTTTGTTTTACTATTTTTATTTTCTCTTGTATGAAACCTCATAGCAAAAAAAGATGGTCGAAGCCCTCTAACAATAGGACATATAAAAAAATTTTTTAAAAGCTTTTATTTAACATGCAATGTTTGTTTGTTTGTTGCAATCAAAATTTCGATTAGTTTTAATTAAGCTACAGCTTTGAAATTTTGCACGCTCTGGTGACAATACACTTTTAACATTTTCATATGAGAAAAAATGAGATGGCGGACGACTTTACCGTTTGTGATCCGATTTGACTCAAAATCGACATCTGGGGATTTTCGAGATCGCCAATCATGAATTCTTGGACAAAATTTAGAAATTCAAAATGGTGGCGACTTTTATCATTTATGGTCCAAATCAAATTGATATCTGGGGGTTTTCAGGTTCGCCGATTACGAATTTCTAGTCAAAAATTTAGTTCCGGATGGCGGACGACTCTACCGTTTAAGATCCGATTCAACTCAAAATCCATATCTGGGGGTTTTCAAGGTCGTGGATTATGAATTTTTAGTCAAAATTCAGAAATTCGTATAAATGCAATTTAGGGCATGTATGAAAGTTAAGGTATCTAGATTTTTTTGGCATCAGCCACCCCCCACTATCACCCCTAATACCACCCCCACACTATTATGAAAAGGCGTAATAGAAATTTAAATGTGATTTGTGCTCTAGTGTGTATACAAAAACAATACGTCGAAAACATTATTTTTGGCGTTATCTACCCCTCTACCACCCCCATTGCCACCCTATTATTAAAGGGAGTAAAACATTAAATTGGGATTTAGTGTGTATATGAAAACCAAGGACCTCTAAAAAATTTTTGGTATTAACCACCCCATCTACTACCTCTATTGCCACCCCCACCCTATTATTAAAGGGAATAAAATATTAAATTGGGGGTGGCTAATGCAAGTCGTTTTGGTTCTCGTATACACACTAAATCCCAATTTAATTTTTTATTCTCTTAAACAACAATAGGGTGGGGGTGGCAATGGGGATATTAGAGGTGTTAGCTAACGCCAAGAAAATTTTTTTTAGACCTTTCTTTCTTATATACACACTAAATCACATTTTAATTTTTTTTACCCCCTTCAATAATAGAGTGGAGATGGCAATCGGGGTGGTAGAGAGGTAGCTAATGCCAAAAAAAATGTTGAGACCTTAACTTTTCATATATGCCCTAAATTGAAATTTTATGGAGTCTTACTTGCTTGTTTTGCCTATTTACCCTTACTTACCCCCGAACCCTTCAACGGAATTGGATCAAAATCTAGTTCCAGATCTCGTTACAATACATAAGTGTACCAAATTTCAAGTCAATATCATAAACGGTTCCAGAGTATACGTGCGCACAAAAAGTTACCGACAGACAGGAAATTTTTTTCGCCCAAATTTAAAATCTCGACGTTTCATGACATTTTAAGCCTATTTCAACAAAATATATATATATATATATATATATATATATATATATATATATATATATATATATATATATATATATATTTGCGTTATATTTCCACTGGACATGGAAGTAATTATTCTGATGTTTTATATTCTGAAGTTTATGTTAATCTATCAGGACCATATATATTTAACAATTTAACGGCATTTCGTAAATATATCTTATTTTCGTTGTCATTCATTTCACACGATACTTTTACGCCTTATTTGATGATACAGGCTCATTTAAAATCAACATGCCTCTGACGTAGTTTCCTCGAACATCAAAACACTTAAACACTAACGGCCTGTTTATCAATGCAGGATTAACGCTATCTAGAACTGTAGAAGATGATATCCATTGCTTCGCTGAACATTTATCCTTTGGTTACGAGTTAACCATGCATTGATAAACCGGCTCTAAGTGAATACTCTAACGGACTCATGGATGATTAAAACTTAATTTCAACTATCATTATTAATTTTAAAAGTCAGTTTTGATCGAGTACGTAGGTTAGGTTAGGTCGAGTAGAACATGCTAGTGTTGCTATCGAATTAAAACTCAGTATTAGGCATCCCAAGTTGATGCCAACGGTGGGCGAAACGTGCGTCAAGCAGAGTATTGCAGTGTAGTGTTTAAGTTTTAAGCATCTTCAGAAGATGCCAATGTAGTGTGCGAAACCCGTATCAAGTAGAGTGTTCGAGTGTATTATTCAAATTAAAGCTCAATTTCATCATTTCCAGTGATGGTGTAGGAACCCGCGTTGCGTAAAACATTCGAGTGTTGGTATCAAATTAAAGCTTTGTTCTAAACACCTCCAGATAATGGCAACCGCTCGAACGAAAAGCGAAAGCTCATTTTTAAGCATATCCAGGTGATGCCTACATGGTTGGCGAAATAAGCGCCGAGTGGAGTATTCAAATCAAAACTCGGTTTTAATCATCTCCAAATGATGCCAATGCGGTGCGTCGAGTAGAGTGTTACAGTGTAATGTTGAAAGCCGAGTTATAATTAACTCTGCTTTCATCGTCTCCAGGTGAAGTCATCATGGTAGACGAAACCCGCATTGAGTAAAACATTCAAGCGTTGTTACCAAATTAAAGTACAGTTTTAAGCAGATTATGTCTACATGGTTCGTGAAACGCGCGTCAAGTTGAGTGTTCAGGTATAATTTTAAAATTAAAATTTATTTTTAATCATCTCTAGATGATGCCAAGATGGCGGGCGAAATGCGCATCGAGTAGAACGTTCGAGTATATTATTCAAATTAAAGTTCAGTTTTCTCCATCTCCAGATGATGCCAATACGGTGGGCGAAAGCGTGTCGAGTAGAGTATAGGAGTGAAATGTTCATACTAAAACTCAGATTTAAGCGTCTCCAGATGATGCCAATATGATGGGCGAAACACACGCCGAGTAGAGTATTCAAGCGTAATATTTAAATGACTTGGTGCTTGTGGAAATTACGTCACATGCAACATCACATTTCAACTTTTCAACACCTAATTTTCTTTAATTTGAATTTACAATTGGGAAAGAATTTGTTAAAAAAATTCTTTAAATTAGGTACTTAATTATAATTCATTAATTATTTGAAATGTTTTATTCATCACATATAATACTCGGCAGATGCAAAAATTCTACAAAAAGTAGGCGTATCCCCTGCTTAAGCAATTTATTTCGAATGATATATTTCCACTGACATTTGAAATTTCATGCTATACAAAATTCCTGATCTGAAATTTTGTCCTATCTCACCGTTTTCGCGGCGTTTCAGCTAGAAGTTAAGCCACACGCAATGTTGCCAATTAGTCTTCAAGCTCTTCATTTTTATTTGAGTAGTGAGCTTTGTCAGCAACCCCGCATTTTTCGACCAAATATTTCAAGTTGATCGGTGTATTAAAAATACCGCATTGGATTTGTTTCGTTGTCTAACATCGCCACAGCACTGAAAACCGTATAGTAGGCCTTGGAAAAAT
This sequence comes from Leptura quadrifasciata, assembly GCA_963675555.1. NCBI lineage: Eukaryota > Metazoa > Arthropoda > Insecta > Coleoptera > Cerambycidae > Leptura > Leptura quadrifasciata. Next base: position 110,462,215 of record OY776679.1, read on the forward strand.
CTGAATGCGACTGACAGGACGCTTCCAATTTCGTTTCGTTGTAGATCGAACGTTTTAAATTTTAATATTAAACAGTACAATCTGCTGCGTGTGGTTTGTGATGTGAATTAAATTTTCACATACGTGAAATGACTTTTATCAGTTTTAATGTGAATTTGTAATCTATGTTGTGTTGTTCGTATCGGTTTGATTTTGATGGCCACTAAACGCAAGGTTAATTCGCTAAAGGTAATAATTATTGTCTCCATAATGACCTCTAATTATTGTTAACGTTTATTTATTAATCAATTGTATGTGCTTAGTAAACTCAGTTTATTCTAACGTTTCGTAAACGCTCGGCTTCTAGATTATTTATGTTGGGAGGATTGTCTTTAATAATAAATTGTTAATATTTGCATGAACATTATTATTTACTTGCAACTTGGAATTACATTTTTTTACTAGGTTAAAACGTCTCTCTGACCATTAAACCTGAAAAGAGGTATTGAAAATTATGATATGTATAAGTTAAAATATGTTACAACAAAGCCCGATGAATAAAAAAATATATTAAAATGAAATCTGCGGTAGGATGCACCCAGTAGAACAGATCAGCCTCTGCACTGACAGTAGTGCGTTTATTTATTTGCCAGATTGTTCCCAAGCGGACAGGACCATGTAGAGGCAATAGGCGAAAGTCTGATTGTATTATATCATCATGAAGTTTTTCAATGTAACTGTGACTTTCTTTCAATTGATAAGGAATTAATATTTTGTCTGTTAACTCAACTCGACCGTCTAAACAATCAGCATAAAACTTGGTAAAAAAAATGAAATTTTTAGTAGTTATAGACATAGTTGTTTATAGAAACAATTTTGTACACAAAATATGTTCTTTTCCTAATTGGCCATAAACAATCTTGTTTATATAAATCAAATGCTTATCATGACCATGTAAATAAATCAATATAAAAGCTAGTGGAAAATTTGTCATTTTTTGCCAGCTAGGTAGGTATAGTCCAAGTAAGGAATTCCTAAGAGGAAAAAAACGAAACAAAAACTTTACGGCATAATTATTATCGCCGCGGGCCATGGCGCTAAGTTGAAGTAAATAGATCCCAGTAAATAAAAAATGCAAACAAAAACTTCACCACATAATTATATCGCTGCGGGCCATGGCGCCAAGCCTGCTATGAAACATTCCCGACGCACATTAAAAACCTATAAAGGTAAGAGAGTCAATTTGCGAAGAGCACAAAAAAGAGTACCGGTATTTTAATGAGGTCGTAAAGTTTTTGTTGCGGTTTTTATGTCTCAGTTTATTCTTACTTGATCATTATATGTATAGCAGAGACAAACTAAGATATGTTCGGCAACTGTTCTAGATGGTTCTGTTTTTATCAGGAGATTCAAGTAAGTTAAAAATTAAGTTTTGTAGAATGAAATTAATTGATCGAGAACTTATTTTTTTTAACAATTCTTCTGCAAATTTTTGGTATTTGTGAATTATTATTTTCGGAAACCGCGGACATGAATGTGACAATATTTTACCCCAATCGTATTCTCTTTTTGAAAAAATGAGGTGCTCAAACAATTAACTATTTTCCAGTATACAGTTTTCCTCATGTTTGTGACGCCTGACATCAAAATTTATCATTTATTTTTACGCGACGCTTTCACACCTTATTGACGATATAGTTCTTTTGAAAACTTCATAGCTCTGACGTCGTTTCACAAATATCAAAACTCTTGACAGTACTCGTGAATGCTCTATTGGATGTGCATTCCGCCAACAATGTTGACATCATCTGGATATAATAAAAAGTTTTAAACTTGGACTAACTTTAACACCCTACTCGACGCGCGACTCAGAGATGATTAAAACTTTGATCACCTCCAGGTGACGTCAGCATGGTTGTTGAAACGCGCGTCGAGCACAGTATTCGGCAGTGGCGTTCAAATTAAAACTCAACTTTAATATCTTCAGAAGATGTCGGCATGATGGAAGAAATGTGCATCGAGTTGAGTGTTCGAGTGTATTCAAATAAACCTGAATTATCATCGTCCCCAGGTGATGTCAGCATTGTGGGCGAAACCCGCGTCGAGTATAACATTCGGGTGTTGCTATCAAATTAGAGGCCACTTTGTCACTTTTAAAATTGATATTTTGTAGAAGGCGTTTCTTTGAGGAAGGTGGTAGGTGACCAGGGTTGTGTAACCGACCCCGGGGGTTGTTCTTGCCCTTCAAAGGGGTGGAAAATAAATTTATGAAAACACTTTGATAAACATTTTTTATACTATTTTTCAATTATTATAGATGAAAAAAAATTCCACCCCCTTGAAGGGTGGAAACAACCCCCGGGGAGTCGCATTCAGATTTTTGCACGGCCTACTAAATTTCCAGTACTGCAGTGTTATTAGACGAATAAACAAATATTAATACACCGATCGAGATGCAGTGGCAAAATGCATGGTTGCTGATAATGGTCCCTCCTCGAATAAAGATGAGCCTCAAGAGCAATTGGCAACATGTCGCATGGCTTAGCTTCCAGCACGAACGCTAAGAAAACGATGAGAGATCGGACAAAATTTCATGTGATTAATTTTGTAGAGCACCAAATTTGAAATGTCAGTAGCTATACTAAAGTTAATTGTTTAGGCGGGGGACACCCCCACTTTTCGTAGAATTTTTGCATCTGTCGGTTATGTGTAAATATGTATAAAATATTTCAAGTAATTTAAAGAAAGTCCTGTTCAAATAATTTTAAGTGAAAATTAAGGTAAGTGAAATGCCGGAATCGCGGAGGAAGTCGAAATCTTTATGTGACGCTGCCCCTGACGTAATTTCCACAGATGCCGAGACACTTAAATACTACCTTTAACACTTTACTCGACGCGCGTTTCGCCCACCTTGCTGACATCACCTGGAGATGATAAAACGGTGCTTTAATTTGATCAATACACCCAAACACTTATCAACTGGAAGTTTTTAAATTTGAGGTTTAATTTGAACTCTACATCTGTATACTTTATTCCCCAACCATGTAGGCATAATCTGGAGCTGCTTAAAACTGAGCTTTAATTTGAATACTACACTCCGATACTCTACTTGACGCGCATTTCGCCATATTGCCACCATCTCGAGATGATTAAAACTGAGCCTTAATTTGGACAATATCTTTACTCGATATGCGTTTCGTCCACCATGTTGACATCATCTGGAGATGCTTAAAACTGAGCTTTAATTTGATAGGCGATACGCAAATGTTCTTCACGACGTGGATTTCGCCCACCATGCTTTCATCAGCAGAAACCTCTCTAAAAACTCTTATTATCTTTGGCAGACTATTTGCAGATCTGTTTCCCGTGTTAGGTTATAATGGAAACATATGGACCCCACAATTATTTCCACGTCCAGTGGTAGTATAGTAACGGATTTTTTTTTTTTTTATTGAAGTATACTTAAAATGTCATGAAACGCCGAGATTTTAAATTTGAGCGAAAAAAAAGTCTCTCTGTCGGTCTGTAACTTTTTTGTGTGCACGTTTACTCTGGAACGGTTTATGATATTGACTTGAAATTTGGTACATTTATGTATGATAATTAGATCTGGAACTAAATTATATTTTGATGTAATTCCGTTGAAGGGTTCGGGGGTAACTAATCAAAGCAAGCAGGTAAGAGTCCATAAAATTGCAATTTGGGGTATGTACTTACGAGAAGTCAAGATCTCAAAATTTTTTTTGGCATCAGCCACCCCCCATTATCCCCCACATTATTATGAAAAGGAGTAAAAAAAAATAAAATGTGATTTAGTGTATACAAGAACGAAACGTCTCAAAAAAATGTTTTGACGTTAGCCACCACCCCCACCCTATTATTAAAGTGAGTAAAATGTTACTTAGAGATTCAGTGTGTATATAAGACTTGGATACAAAATCTGGATGTGGAAGTAGTGATTCCTTGGTCAGCGGTATTTTATCTTGGATTTTTCAATTTGTTCAACTTTTCTACGTTGTCGATTTTTGTTCTCCCACGAATGCCTATTTTCTTCCTGGCAAAATTCTAATCGTTTCCCTCTTGATTTTCGTAGGTTCCTGTATCGGTAATAATTTGAAAGTCCTATAGTAACATTTTTAACGCCTTTTGAATTTTTGAATAACTATTTTCAAGTCTACGTTATCTAGAACAAATTTTTTTCTTAATCAAACATCTCAAAAGGACTATCATAATGAATCACAGAGTCATTTGAAAATACACAATTTTCTGCATTCTGCTCTTGGTTCAGCCAAAACCTATTTTTAGTACGTTAGAATTTGAAAATTTTATAGAGGGTGTTGGTAGCAGCTTAAAAATAAAAATCGCATCAGATAAACTGCCTTTTTTGTGCGATATATTGAAAAAAATCGCTGTCCAAAGAATCACTACTTCACATCCAGATTTTGTATCCAAGTCTTTTACACACTAAATTACAATGTAATATTTTACTCCCTTTAATAATAGGATGGGGTTGGTAGAGGGGATGGCTAATGCCAAAATAAATTTTAAAGGCCCTTGGTTCTCGTACACACACTATATCCCTATTTAATTTTTTACTCCCTTCAAAAATAGAGTGGGGGAGGTAGAGAGGGTAGCTGACGGCAAAAAAAATTTTCGAGGCGTTTCGTTCTTGTATACACACTAAATCACATTTTAATTTTTTTACTCCCTTTCATAATAGTGTGGGGGAGGCTGACGCGAAAAAAAATTTTGAATCCCTGACTTTTCATATATGCCCTAAGTTGCAATCATCCGGAGGTAAAATACCCTCCCGATCGGATCTCCGGGGGAGGGTGCCCACAGGGACACCTCATCGAATGTCGAAAAAACACCGACAAGTTAAATCCAACAAAACTAATTCTTTCATCTACGGCGCTTGGAATGTTCGTACTTTGAACGACAGCACTCGCACCGATCGGCCTGAAAGAAGAACTGCTCTAATAGATAGAGAACTTCACCGACTCAATGTTGACGTTGCAGCTCTCAGCGAAACTCGATTTTTGGAGGAAGGCTCTCTCACAGAAAAGTACTACACCTTCTATTGGAAAGGTCTTCCCACCAATTCAAGAAGACAACATGGAGTAGGATTTGCCGTTCGGAATCAACTTGTATCCAACTTAACACAAGTACCACAAGGCCTATCCGAGCGTCTAATGCTGCTACGCTATGAGCTATCAGATGGTAACGCGGTAAATCTAATAAGCGCCTACGCTCCCACTCTGGATGCAAGTCACGAAACCAAGGAAAGCTTCTATCAACAGCTGGAAGAAACCCTCTGTAGAATACCTAAAACGGAACGACTCGTTATTCTTGGCGATTTTAACGCTAGAGTAGGGAGAGATGCAGACACCTGGCCAGGCATCATAGGCAAGAACGGTTTGGGCAACATGAACGCTAACGGTCAACTACTCCTAACTAAATGCGCCGAACATGATCTAGTTATAACAAACACCATTTTCCGACAAAAGGATAAATTTAAAGGCACCTGGCGTCACCCCAGATCAGGTCACTGGCATCTACTGGACTATGTTATCGTACGTAGGAAACATCTCAAGGACGTCCAAATTACAAAGGCGCGCATTGATAGCGAATGTTGGACCGATCATCGTCCTGTTGTCTCTAAAATGAAAATTGTTATGAGACCCAAACACCGAAGAACTCAAGTAAAACGTAGACTCCGTCTCTGTATTAGTAAATTGCGTGACCAACAAACCGTCGAACAGCTAAAGCAAAAAGTTCAAGAGAATTTGAGTGCACTAGAAGAAACCAATTCTGTAGATGTCGCTGCTACCTGGACACAAATTAAAGACAGTTTAAAAAGTGCGAGTGAGGAAATTCTTGGCACTGCAGCAAGTAAAAAACAGGAGGACTGGTTCAATGATAATGAAGCTTTTATACAAGAACTTCTTGACCGCAAACATATTGCCTTCCAAAACGCTATCAACCATCCCAACGACTCATCAAAAGCAGAAGCTTTTACCCAATCTAAGTATGAAACGCAACGCGAAATCAGAAGAATAAAGAACGAGTGGTGGGCAAGCAAGGCCAGAGAAATTCAAAGGTACGCCGATTCACACGACTACAGGAATTTCTTTCAAGGAGTAAAAGCAGTGTACGGCTCCAGTCGGAAAAATATGTGCCCTATTAAAGATTTAAATGGAAATCTCCTCAAAGAAGACCAGGAAATAAGAGCCCGATGGAAAGAACACTACTCTAGCATTCTTAACCAGCAAAGTCAAGCCGATCACGATATTATAAATCTTATCCCTCAATATGACACCTTCGAAGACTTAGATAAACCACTAACAACGGAAGAGATCTTAACCCCCATTGGGCAGCTAAAAAATAACAAATCTCCCGGCGCCGACTCACTCCCAGCTGAGATCTTTAAAGCTGTGTCGTCAGAGCTCATACCCTACCTCAAAAAACTGTCGTGTGGGAAAGTGGTCAAGCTCCGCAGGAGTTTCGTGATACACTTTTAATCAACCTCTTCAAAAACAAAGGGAGCGCTGCGGACTGTGGAAATTACAGGGGTATAGCTCTCCTGGCTGTTGGAGGGAAGATACTCACTAAAGCGATGGCAAATAGGCTAACACCTGTTATGGAAAAGTTACTTCCTGAAACACAGAGTGGCTTTAGACCAAACCGAGGCACATCGGACCTAATCTTCACACTTAAACAGCTTCAAGAAAAAGCACTCGAACATCAAGGAGAAATTCACATGGCCTTCATTGATTTAACCAAGGCGTTTGACTCGGTGGACAGGGAAGTGCTCTGGAAAATTATGCTCCGCTTAGGTATCCCCAGAAAATTTGTGGAAGTATGTCGCAGTCTACATACAAACAACAACGCCCAGGTTATGTATAATAATGAGGCAACCGAACCTTTCCAAACCCTCACTGGAGTTAGGCAGGGATGTGTCCTGGCACCCCTACTCTTTAATTTGTTTACCACTGCTCTAACAATTATTGTTGACAACAAACTGACAGTCAGAGGAATAGGTCTCAGATACCGTTTTGATGGTCTTTTTAACATAGGGCGCTTCAGAGCTTTCACGAAGACACGCACACGATTCATTTGTGATCTCCAGTATGCGGATGACTGTGCACTTTTAGCCTCTACGCCGGAAGAGCTTCAAGAACTTTTAGATGTGTATGCCCAGAGCTACGATTCCTTAGGACTTAAAATCAACATTGGAAAGACTAAGATTATGTCAACTCCTCATCAAGTGAACCAAATAGACATTACACTTAACGGAAATTCTCTTGAAGTTGTGGATCAGTTCAATTACTTAGGCAACGTTGTTAATGACAAAGCAAACATGGACAGCGAGATTCGCAATAGAATTAACGCTGCATCTAGAGCACTCTGGGGACTTAGAGAGAGAGTATTTGACAACCACGACCTTGCTTTGTCAACAAAAATGGCTGTCTACAGAGCAGTTATCATTCCAACACTGCTATATGGATGTGAAAGCTGGGTTACTTACCGTCGTCATGTGAAAGAATTAGAACGTTTTCAGCAAAGACACCTCAGAAGTATGATGAAAATCCGTTGGTTCCATCACATATCAAACGTGGAAGTACTCAGGAGAGCAAACAGCCTTCCAATTGAGGTGCTTATTTCAAGAGCACGCCTAAGATGGGCAGGTCACGTTCATCGTATGCATGATAACCGCCTTCCTAAATGTACACTTTATGGTGAATTGCTAAGCGGTAGAAGAAGGCGTGGCGGTCAACGAAAGAGGTTCAAAGACACTCTCCATGAAAATATAAAATCCTGCGGTATTGCAGACGAGCAATGGGAACAACTTGCAGCGGATAGAACCGAATGGCGAGGGGTTGTGGCCAGCTATCAAGGAAATGTTGCTGCAAGAAGGCCGAATCCAAGACCTAACCAGGTCTATGTTTTTCCTGACTGCGGTCGACATGTGCTCTCCCGAATTGGCCTCTATAGCCATAGTCGTGTGCACCGTAGATGAATGGGAATTACAATGGACTACACCTTTTACTTGTTTTTTATTGTACACAATTTATCGACTGTAACATTTTTATACTCGGACTCGAGTAACGGCTAATAAAAAAAGTTGCAATTTTATGGACTCTTACCTCTGCTTGCATTGCCTATTTACTCCCGAAACCTTCAACGGGATTAGATCAAAATATAATCTAGTTCCAGATCTCGTTATACTTAATACATGTGTGTACCAAATTTCAAGTCAATATCATAAACGGTTCCAAAGTAAACGTGCGCACAAAAAAAGGTACAGACAGACTGATAGAGAATTTTTTTTCGCTCAAATTTAAAATTTTAATATTTCATGACATTTAAAACCTATTCAACAAAAAAAATTATTTTTTTGCATTACTATACTTCCACTGGACATGGAAATAATTGCTCAGAATTAAGAAATATGACGTTGTCTGTGCAAGTTTATTTCTTTTAAGACTTTTAGTCTCTCTCACATAGCGATAAGTATTCAAAAATGTGTTTTACTGGGAGCAGGCAGGACGCTTTTGGTATATATAGGTATGCTACTCTTATACTGTTTATTTCAATTGTTGTTTATTTCTAAAATTTGCAGCCGATATGAGCATATTAAAGAGAATAGATATGTTCGTTAAATGAGAAATCTTGGCGCATATTAACATGTTTATTTATGACTGACCTAAGACAATATTACCTTTGAGTTTTTTCACGCTAGCTCTTGATTAGTTCCGCCAGACATGTTACACATTAATTAGCCTTTATATAAGATAATGTGATAACTAAAGGTATATATTTGATGTGCAAAAACAGAGAGTGGATTAGTGTTGTGACTAGCGAACATGGAATTTTTGTCCTAATTGTTGCATTTGTGTTTCAGGTTATGCACAAAGATGAGGACGGTGCAGCCGGACTACATCGATCAAGATATCTCACAGCCTCCGACCATATTCCATTGGATGGTGAAATGTTTCTACAGGTGAGTGAAATGGAAAAATGTGCCAATGTTACAATTGAACGATTTTGCTTATGGCAACGGCAAATATACGATCACATATTATAGTGGAAAGTTAGACTCTAATTGAAATGGTTTTTAGAAAATAGAAAAACGCTAATTCTAAATAAACCTCTAACAGATAATACCAAAATTACGCCTTTTATATAATAATTATTTACGTAGAACTTAAGAATCCAGTAGCCGCGGCGAGTGCCATCTGAGGTGAAGCAGAGCGCGAGAAACAAAAATCAAATATCGAATTAAAAATGTCTGTGTATTTGTGCAGACCGCCTTTTTAACAGGATAAGGTAGCTTCTTTTAGATTTAAATTTTGTATCAAATATGTAAAAGAGCATGGAGAGCATGCGTTTGGAATGCAAGTCTAACGTTGCAAGGAAGTCAATGGAAGTCAGTTTGAACATCTAATAAAGTCTTTTTTAATATTGTATCGTTTACTAATCTAAACTTTTTTAATTTAAAATAATGCGTAGCTCTCAAACTATTGAGTTTAGCCGCCCACATTTATACATTTTTGTAATAAGTTCTTCGAGAGACAGGGGAAACTAATGACTAAAAAGTATGGAATGTTCCATGTAAAAAATGTATGGGTGGGTGTGTAGGGTGGGGGTTTCCTATTCATAAGAAAGTGTGCCCATACTATTTCTTTTTGACGTGTTTTTGCGAGTTTTTAGGAATCCTTAAAATGAACTGATTCCACTAAGCACTTACAATTTATTAACAAATAAAAATTAACAGTCATTACAGGTCGTGATAGAAAGACAATAATTAATACCTTGGATAAATTATAATGTCGTGTTTAATGGTCATCCATAGTCCATTGAATGAGTCGGACGAAATAGCAAATGTTTGCGATTCGGACTAGACAATGTCCTGCCCCCGTTTTCGAGGGTGCTGAATCGATTCCCGGGGACAAACCAATTTTTCCACTTCGGCAACCCCCTCAAATTTACCAAAAAACCACCCCCAAAGTGCCCTTTTCCGTGAACCCGCTTATTTTCTCCCAGTTTTTCGACTAACTGTTATTCCCTCGAGTAGAACGGAAGGTCCCTCGAGGGATTTGACCTCAGCCACCCCTACACCAGGCTTCCACCGCTCTAGGGGTTTGGTAAATTTATATTTTAAAGGATGTTTCTGTGGGGAAGGTAGCAGGTGACCAGGATTATGTAACCCACCACCGGGGGTTGTTTTTACCTTTCTACGGTGTGAATTTTTTTTCATCTACAATTGACATAGTATAAAAAATATGTTTATTACAGTGGTTTTATATACGATATATTAAATAAGTGGTCATTTTCTTGGATATTCCTTTTGAAGGGTGAAAACAACCCCCGGGGATGGTTACACAAACCTGGTCACCTGCCGCCTTCCTCACAGAAACACCTCCTGTAAAATATCATTTTTTTTCACAAAAAAAATATCAATTTTCCAACCCCCTAGAGCGCTGGAAGCCTGGTGTAGGGGTGGCTGAGGTCAAATCCCTCGAGGGACCTTCCGTTCTATTCGAGGGAATAACAGTTACTCGAAAAACTGGGGAAAATAAACGGGTTCACGAAAAAGGACACTTTGGGGGTGTTTTTTTGCCAATTTGAGCGGGTTGTCGAAGTGGAATAATTGATTTGACCTCGGAAATCGATTCAGCACCCTCGAAAACGGGGGCAGGACATTGTCCGAATCGCAAACACTTGTCAATTTCATCATAAATGTCGACTCTTTAAATGGACTATCAAATCAGTACGAACAACACAACACAGATTACAAATTCTCATTAAAACGTGGCTAAAAGGATAAAACTCACTTCATATATTATGTGATAATTTTAATTCATACCACAAACAACTCGCAATATATTGTTTAAAACTAAAACATTCGATCTAACAATGAAATCCGAAGTGTCGTGTTAGTCGCATTCAGATTTTTCCATGGCCTATTACGGTTTTCAGTACTGTGGTGCTGTTAGACGATGAACAAATCCAATGCGATGATATTTTTAATACACGATCAGCTTAGATTTGGTCGGAAAATGCGGGGTTGCTGACAATGTGCATTACTCAAATAGAAATGAAGAGCTTGGAGACTAATTGGCAACATTTCGTGTGGCTTAACGTTGAGCACAACGCCGCGGAAAGCGGAAACGCTTGAACGGTGACAGATATTATTTATAGTCCATTTAACGAGGTCTCGAACATCAAAAGTTTGTAGGATCTTTTGCAATACATTTCCCCCTCCTGTTTTCGAGGGTGAGAAAAACGATGGTGACGGTTTCGAGTTCTGAAACCCTTGCGTACTACCCCTATCAAGGAAAAACCGCCCCAATTTTCAGCTTCTCGGTCTTGGGCTTACGAGGGATTGAGGAATAATAATTAATTAATTTGCATTAGAGTACCCTGGACCGACCCCCCGGGGGTTGAACCCACCCTCGCCCGTAATAGCAATATTCCAAAAAATAAAAAAAAATAATAACTCGACAAGGTTTTTAATGGCTTTTTGAGAGCAGGGATCATGATGGATGCGCTATTTTTCACCCTAACCTCCCGCAACCACCCCAACGTATAATAACCACCCTCTCTTCCATGCTTTCGGCCTTAGGCATGCGGGGATTCGTCGGGTCGGGGTTTTTATCAGATTATCAGGGAAACTAACCATTACTCAACCACATTTGACCTAAAGCAACCCTCGGAGGTTGAAGCTACCCTGCATCATTTGAAGATATTTAAAACTGATATTTAATTTGGTAGCAGCTCGGATGTTCTACTCGACGCAGATTTCGCCCATATCATCTAGAATTTATTAAAGTTGAGTTTACACGCTACACCCGAATACTCTACTCAACGCACGTTTCACCAACCATGCTGACATCATCCGGAGGTGATGAAATAGTTATTTATGCAACAAGTTTATAAAGTGATACTTTTTATACTAAATGGGGATTTTGTCAATCCCATGGGTGAAAAAGTCACTTTACAGACGAGTTGTATACACAATTTTTTCTACTAAGTGGTTACCAAAATATATATGAATAAATTTCATTTTGCGCACTAGTGCGTAAAGTAAAATAATGAGATAGCAAGGTTAGTTGTTGAATAATGCTACATTCTACACTTGTTATATAAAAAAATTAAGACGTCGGTACTTAACAAAATTTATTGCTTTAATGAAAATTATGTGAATAAATTTTACAAGTCCTACAATAAAAACGAAATTAAAATAAATATTGTTCTAAAGAAGTAATTCCAGCAAAACTTATATAGTTGAAGTAATCAGTTCCCGGCAAATAAAAAACGCAACAAAAACTTTACGACCTCATTAAAATACCGGTACTCTTTGTACTGCTGTTCGCAAATTGACTTGCTTACCTTTATAGGTTTCGGGTCGTTTGTTGACAGGCTTGGCGCTATGGCCCGCGGCGATATATTTATGTTGTAAAGTTTTTGTTGCGTTTTTATTTACTGGGATCTGTATATTTCAACTAGCGCCATGGCCCGCGGCGATAATAATCATGCCGTAAAGTTTTTCTTGGGTTTTTCTGTCTCGGGAATTTATTACTTGAACTATACCAAATACAATGTACTATCGTAATAAGTTGCCTGATTCTGGGTTAGTCACTGTTAATTTGTTTGCCGAATTCTTTTCCAGTGTTTATGTGCAAAATAACATAGTATCAGAGTATAATTTTAATACTAACATTGATTTGATGTCTTGTTCAATTGGTTTAATAAGCTTAGTGGAAGCCATAATTAGTCTACCAAACAAACTCTCATATGGTCCAGATGAGGTGCCTGCTTACTTCTTAAAAACCTTTACATGCCATATTCAACAAGTCTCTCAGCTTAGGTATTTCTCCAACTTATTGGAAGCATAGCTTTATTATCCCTATATTCAAAGCTTTAGGTCTTGGTGGTTCGTTACTAAAGTGGATTGAGAGCTTTTTAGTGGGTCGTACGCAATCTGTTAAATTAGGTAATTTTATATCATATAACATCGATGTAGTATCTGGGGTTCCTCACGGTTCAAACTTGTAAAATTATACAGACCAATATAATCTGATTATGATGCAACTTTACTTCAAAAAGATTTAGACAGCTCCTATAGATGTGTTTACTGAACTTAATGACCTTAAATATTAAAAAATGTTTCTCCATAACTTTTTCTAAATCAGACTCTCAGATCTCGTACCCGTATACTATCAATAATAATAGACTTAGGAATAAATTTTGATAGAAAATTAACTTTTAACACTCATTTAATTAAGATGACCTCAAACTCGTTTAAATCATCAACCCACTTTAGTATAGTTCAAGTAAGAAAACCCTGAGACATAAAAAACCCAACGAAAACTTTACGATCTCATTAAAGTACCGGTACTCTTTTTTGTGCTGTTCGCAAATTGAGTCGCTTACCTTTATAGGTTCTTAAAATGCGTCGGGAATGAATCATGTCAGGCTTGGCGCCATGTCCCGCAGCGATATAATTATGTTGTAAAGTTTTTGTTTGCATTTTTTATTTACTGGGATCTATTTACTTCAACTTTGAGCCATGGCCCGCTGTGATAGGTCGTAAAGTTTTTGTTTTGTTTTTTTTTTTGTCTCAGTTTATTCCTACTTGAACTATACTTACTAACTAGTATTTACTTTTTTTATTCACTTTACCCATTCTGATGGTTTATATTCTGAAGTTTATCATTTATTATTCATTTTGGCTTAGGTTAAATATATAACGGCACTCCACTATTGGTGTATACAAGTTTTATAGAATGAAATTTATCGGGACCATATATATTTAAGAATTTAACGGCATTTCGTAAATATATCTTATTTTCGTTGTCATTCATTTTACACGATGCCTTTACGCCTTATTTGACGATACACAGGCTCATTTGAAAACTTCATACCTCTGACGTAGTTTCCTCGAACACCAAAACACTGAAACACCAACGGCCGGCTTATCAATGCAGGATTAACGCTATCTAGAACTCTAGAAGATAATATCCATTGCTTCGCTGAACATTTATCCTTTGGTTACGAGTTACCCTTGCATTGATAAACCGGCCCTAAGTGAATACTCTATCGGACGTGCGTTTCGTCAATCATGTTGGCATTATCTGGATGATAAAAACTTTTATTTAAACGCTGCCATCGAACACTCTACTAGACACGCGACTCAGTTTTGATCATCTCCAGGTGATGTCAACATGGTACATGAAACCCGCGTTTAGTAAAACATTCGAGCGTTGTCACTAAATTAAAGTACAGTTTTAAGCAGCTCCAGATGATGCCAACATGGTTTGTAAAATGCGCGTCGAGTAGAGTATTCAGGTATAATTTTAAAACTAAAATTTATTTTTAATCATCTCTAGATGATGCCAATACAGTGGGCGAAAGCGTGTCGAGTCAGATTTAAGCATCTCCAGATGATGCCAATATGATGGGCGAAACACACACCGAGTAGAGTATTAAGTGTAATATTGAAGTGACTTGGTGCTTGTGGAAATTACGTCACATGCAACATCACATTTCAACTTTTCAACACCTTATTTTCTCCTAATTTGAATTTATTTACAATTAGGAAAGAATTTCTTAAAAAAAAAATCTTTAAAGTAAGTGCTTAATTACAATAATTCATTAATTGTTTTAAATGTTTTATTCATTACCTATAATAATACTCGGCAGATGCAAAAATTATACAAAAAGTGGGCGTATCCCCTGCTTAAGCAATTAATTTCGATGATATATTGCCACATTTGCCTCTGACATTTGAAATTTCATGCCCTACAAAATTCCTTATCTGAAATTTTGTCCTATCTGTCACCGTTTTCCCGGCGTTCCTGCTAGGATTTAAGCCACACGAAATGTTGCCAATTAGTCTTCAAGTTGTTCATTTTTATTTGAGTAGTGATCATTGTCGGCAACCCTGCATTTTCCGATCGAGCCTTCCAAGTTGATCGGTGTATTGTGTATTGATATATCATATCAAATGTTTCATCGTCTAACAGAAGCACAGCACTGAAAATTTAGTAGTAGCCCATGCAAAAATCTGAATTACGACTGACGCGACGCTTCTAATTTCAATACTGTTAAGAACGTTTTGGGTGTGAACAATCTGCTGCGAGTTGTTTGTCGCGTATTAAATTTTCATGTCAAGTGATTCTTAACCACTTTTTAATGTGAATTTGTAATCTCTGTTGTGTTATTCGTATCGGTATGATGACCACTAATAAAATAGCTTAGTTACTTGGGCGTTTGATATTTCCACTTTTGAGTAAAATCAAATCCTTCTAACCAAGCATATAGAATACATCAAAATAAGTCGTAGATAAAATGATCCGGATATCGTTCGATAGAGAATACAATATTGCATAAGAATTTTATTTTGTTTTACTATTTTTATTTTCTCTTGTATGAAACCTCATAGCAAAAAAAAAATGGTCGAAGCCCTCTAACAATAGGACATATTCGGCGATCATTCCCAAACGACTTGATAAACCAAAATTTTACAAGTTGTAAAAAATGAAGACAATTATGTTTTCCATCGATAATTTATAAACGTTATTATGCGTGCAAAGAAAAAGCTGCCCATGTAATAGTGTTATAATCTTATTCATTAACTAGGTATTATTTTTCTTACAAACTGCGAAAAAAATTGATTGTATCATTTGAAAATTATTTCACACCTTTTGTTTTAACTATTGTTTCTCCTGTAAAACCCTTTTAACAGAAAATATTGGACGGGCAACAATTGTTAACTATCAAACGATTCCATAAGTTTAACGGAAGATTAAAATATACTACGTTTAAGAAAATTAAAAAAATTAAAGGAATTGGTACATAATTTTAAATAGTATGCATTTAAATAAAGCCACCAGTGGCGTGTTTGCAAAAAACAACAAATATAATTGCATGAGATTCAATTTTTTTAAAAGCTTTTATTTAACATGCAATGTTTGTTTGGTTGTTGCAATCAAAATTTCGATTAGTTCTAATTAAGCTAGAGCTTTGAACTTTTGCACATGTGTATAAGTCCGGTGACAATACACTTTAACATTTTCATATGAGAAAAAATAAGATGGCGGACGACTTTACCGTTTGTGATCCGATTTGACTCAAAATCGACATCTGGGGATTTTCGAGATCACCAATCATGAATTCTTGGACAAAATTCAGAAATTCAAAATGGCGGCGACTTTTATCATTTATGGTCCAAATCAATCAAGATTGATATCTGGGGGTTTTCGGGTTCGCCGATTACGAATTTCTAGCCAAAAATTTAGTTCCGGATGGCGGACGACTTTACCGTTTAAGATCCGATTCAACTCAAAATCCATATCTGGGGGTTTTCAAGGTCGTGGATTATGAATTTTTAGTCAAAATTCAGAAATTCGTATAAATGCAATTTAGGACATGTATGAAAGTTAAGGTATCTGGATTTTTTTGGCATCGGCCACCCCCCACTATCACCCCTATACCACCCCCACACTATTATGAAAAGGTGTAATAGAAATTTAAATGTAATTTGTGCTTTAGTGTGTATACAAGAACAATACGTCGAAAACATTATTTTTGGCGTTATCTACCCCCTCTACCACCCCCATTGCCACCCTATTATTAAAGGGAGTAAAACATTAAATTGGGATTTAGTGTGTATATGAAAACCAAGGGCCTCTAAAAAATTTTTGGTATTAACCACCCCATCTACTACCTCTATTGCCACCCCCACCCTATTATTAAAGGGAATAAAATATTAAATTGGGGGTGGCTAATGCAAGTCGTTTTGGTTCTCGTATACACACTAAATCCCAATTTAATTTTTTATTCTCTTAAACAACAATAGGGTGGGGGTGGCAATGGGGATGGTAGAGGTGGTAGCTAACGCCAAGAAATTTTTTTTTAGACGTTTCGTTCTTGTATACACACTAAATCACATTTTAATTTTTTTTTATCCCCTTCAATAATACAGTGGAGACGGCAATGGGGGTGGGTAAATAATGCAAAAAAAATTTTTTAGACGTTTCGTTTTTGTATACACGCTAAAACACATTTTAATTTTTTTCACCCCCTTTAATAATAGGGTGAGGGTGGCAATGGGAGCAGTAGAGGGGGTAGCTAACGCAAAAAAAATTTTTAGACCTTTCTTTCTTATATACACACTAAATCACATTTTAATTTTTTTTACCCCTTCAATAATAGGGTGGAGATGGCGATGGGGGTGGTAGAGGGGGTAGCTAATGCCAAAAAAAATGTTAAGACCTTAACTTTTCGTATATGCCCTAAATTGAAATTTTTATGGAGTCTTACTTGCTTGTTTTGCCTATTTACCCTTACTTACCCCCGAACCCTTCAACGGAATTGGATCAAAATATAATCTAGTTCCAGATCTCGTTACAATACATAAGTGTACCAAATTTCAAGTCAATATCATAAACGGTTCCAGAGTAAACGTGCGCACAAAAAAGTTACCGACAGACAGGAAATTTTTTTCGCCCAAATTTAAAATCTCGACGTTTCATGACATTTTAAGCCTATTTCAACAAAAAATATATATATATATATTTGCGTTATATTTCCACTGGACATGGAAGTAATCATTATTCTGATGTTTTATATTCTGAAGTTTATGTTAATCTATCAGGACCATATATATTTAACAATTTAACGGCATTTCGTAAATATATCTTATTTTCGTTGTCATTCATTTCACACGATACTTTTACGCCTTATTTGATGATACAGGCTCATTTAAAATCAACATGCCTCTGACGTAGTTTCCTCGAACATCAAAACACTTAAACACTAACGGCCTGTTTATCAATGCAGGATTAACGCTATCTAGAACTGTAGAAGATGATATCCATTGCTTCACTGAACATTTATTCTTTGGTTACGAGTTAACCATGCATTGATAAACCGGCTCTAAGTGAATACTCTAACGGACGTTCGTTTCGTCAATCATGTTGGCATCATCTGGATGATAAAAACTTTTATTTAAACGCTGCCATCGAACACTCTACTAGACACGCTACTCATGGATGATTAAAACTTAATTTCAACTATCATTATTAATTTTAAAAGTCAGTTTTGATCGAGTACGTAGGTTAGGTTAGGTCGAGTAGAACATGCTAGTGTTGCTATCGAATTAAAACTCAGTATTAGGCATCTCCAGATGATGCCAACGGTGGGCGAAACGTGCGTCAAGCAGAGTATTGCAGTGTAGTGTTTAAGTTTTAAGCATCTTCAGAAGATGCCAATGTAGTGTGCGAAACCCGTATCAAGTAGAGTGTTCGAGTGTATTATTCAAATTAAAGCTCAATCTCATCATTTCCAGTGATGGTGTAGAAACCCGCGTTGCGTAAAACATTCGAGTGTTGGTATCAAATTAAAGCTTTGTTCTAAACACCTCCAGATAATGGCAACCGCTCGAACGAAAAGCGAAAGCTCATTTTTAAGCATATCCAGGTGATGCCTACATGGTTGGCGAAATAAGCGCCGATTGGAGTATTCAAATCAAAACTCGGTTTTAATCATCTCCAAATGATGCCAATGCGGTGCGTCGAGTAGTGTGTTACAGTGTAATGTTGAAAGCAGAGTTATAATTAACTCTGCTTTCATCGTCTCCAGGTGAAGTCATCATGGTAGACGAAACCCGCATTGAGTAAAACATTCAAGCGTTGTTACCAAATTAAAGTACAGTTTTAAGCAGATTATGTCTACATGGTTCGTGAAACGCGCGTCAAGTAGAGTGTTCAGGTATAATTTTAAAATTAAAATTTATTTTTAATCATCTCTAGATGATGCCAAGATGGCGGGCGAATGCGCATCGAGTAGAACGTTCGAGTATATTATTCAAATTAAAGTTCAGTTTTCCCCATCTCCAGATGATGCCAATACGGTGGGCGAAAGCGTGTCGAGTAGAGTATAGGAGTGAAATGTTCATACTAAAACTCAGATTTAAGCATCTCCAGATGATGCCAATATGATGGGCGAAACACACGCCGAGTAGAGTATTCAAGTGTAATATTTAAATGACTTGGTGCTTGTGGAAATTACTTCACAGGCAACATCACATTTCAACTTTTCAACACCTAATTTTCCTTAATTTGAATTTACAATTGGGAAAGAATTTGTTGAAAAAATTCTTTAAATTAGGTACTTAATTATAATTCATTAATTATTTGAAATGTTTTATTCATCACATATAATACTCGGCAGATGCAAAAATTCTACAAAAAGTAGGCGTATCCCCTGCTTAAGCAATTTATTTCGAATGATATATTTCCACTGACATTTGAAATTTCATGCTATACAAAATTCCTGATCTGAAATTTTGTCCTATCTCACCGTTTTCGCGGCGTTTCAGCTAGAAGTTAAGCCACACGCAATGTTGTCAATTAGTCTTCAAGCTCTTCATTTTTATTTGAGTAGTGAGCTTTGTCAGCAACCCCGCATTCTCCGACCAAATATTTCAAGTGAATCGGTGTATTAAAAATACCGCATTGGATTTGTTTCGTTGTCTAACATCGCCACAGCACTGAAAACCGTATAGTAGGCCTTGGAAAAATCTGAATGCGACTGACAGGACGCTTCCAATTTCGTTTCGTTGTAGATCGAACGTTTTGATAATTTGATATTAAACAGTACAATCTGCTGCGAGTGGTTTGTGATGTGAATTAAATTTTCACATACGTGAAAAGACTTTTATCAGCGTTTTAATGTGAGTTTGTAATAATCTATATTGTGTTGTTCGTAACGGTTTGATTTTGATGGCCACTAAACGCAAGATTAATTCGCTAAAGGTAATAATTATTGTCTCCATAATGACCTCTAATTATTGTTAAACGTTTATTTATTAATCAATTGTATGTGCTTAGTAAACTCAGTTTATTCTAAAGTTTCGTAAACGCTCGGCTTCTAGATTATTTATGTTGGGAGGATTGTCTAATAATAAATTGTTAATATTTGCATGAACATTATTATTCACTTGCAACTTGGAATTACATTTTTCTACTAGGTTAAAACGTCTCTCTGACCATTAAACCTGAAAAGAGGTATTCAAAATTATGATTTATGGTATGTATAAGTTAAAATATGTTACAACAAAGCCCGATGAATAAAAAAATATATTAAATTGAAATCTGCGGTAGGATGCACCCAGTAGAACAGATCAGCCTCTGCACTGACAGTAGTGCGTTTATTTATTTGCCAGATTGTTCCAAAGCGGACAGGACCATGTAGAGGCAATAAAAGAAAGTCTGATTTTATTATATTATGAAGTTTTCCAATGTAACTGTGACTTTCTTTCAATTGATAAGGAATTAATATTTTGTCTGTTAACTCAACACGAGCATCTAAACAAATCAGCATAAAACTTGGTAAAGAAAATGAAAATTTTTAGTAGTTATAGACATATAGTTGTTTATAGAAACAATTTTGTACACAAAATATGTGCTTTTCCTAAGTGGCCATAAACAATCTTGTTTATGTAAATCAAATGCTTATCATGACCATGTAAATAAATCGACATAAAAGCTAGTGCGGAAAATTTGTCATTTTTTTGCCAGCTAGGTAGGTATAGTCCAAGTAAGGACTGTTCAAATAATTTTAACTGAAAATTAAGGTAAATGAAATGCCGGAATCGCGGAGGAAGTCGAAATCTTTATGTGACGCTGCCCCTGACTTAATTTCCACAGATGCCGAGACACTTAAATACTACCTTTAACACTTTATTCGACGCGCGTTTCGCCCACCATGCTGGCATCGTCTGGAAATGCTTAAAACTGAACTTTAATTTGACATCCACACTTGAATGTTGACTCGACGCGGATTTCGCCCACCTTGCTGACGTCACCTGGAGATGATAAAACGGTGCTTTAATTTGATCAATACACCCAAACACTTATCAACTGGAAGTTTTTAAATTTGAGGTTTAATTTGAACACTACATCTGTATACTTTGTTCGACTTCCGTTTCCCCAACCATTTAGGCATAATGTGGAGCTGCTTAAAACTGAGCTTTAATTTGAATACTACACTCCGATACTCTACTTGACGCGCATTTCGCCATGTTGCCGCCATCTCGAGATGATGATGATGAGCCTTAATTTGGACAATATCTTTACTCGATATGTGTTTCGTCCACCATGTTGACATCACCTGGAGATGCTTAAAACTGAGCTTTAATTTGATAGGCAATACGCAAATGTTCTTCACGACGTGGATTTCGCCCACCGTGCTTTCATCAGCAGAAACGTCTCTAAAAACTCTTATTATCTTTGGAAGACTATTTGCAGATCTGTTTCCCGTGTTACGTTATAATAGAAACATATGGACCCCACAATTATTTCCACGTCCGGTGGTAGTATAGTAACGCATTTTTTTTTATTGAAGTATGCTTAAAATGTCATGAAACGTAGAGATTTTAAATTTGAGCGAAAAAAAATGTCTCTCTGTCGGTCTTGTTTGTGCGCACGTTTACTCTGGAACGGTTTATGATATTGACTTGAAATTTGGTATATTTACGTATGATAATGAGATCTGGAACTAAATTATATTTTGATGTAATTCCGTTGAAGGGTTCGGGGGTAAGTAATCAAAGCAAGCAGGTAAGAGTTCATAAAATTGCAATTTGGAGTATGTACTTGCGAGAAGTCAAAATCTCGAAATTTTTTTTTGCATCAGCCACCCCCCATTATCCCCCACATTATTATGAAAGGGAGTAAAAAAAAATAAAATGTGATTTAGTGTATACAAGAACGAAACGTCTCAAAAAAATTTTTTGACGTTAGCCACCCCCTCTACCACCCCCACCCTATTATTAAAATGAGTAAAATGTTACTTAGAGATTTAGTGTGTATATAAGACTTGGATACAAAATCTGGATGTGGAAGTAGTGATTCCTTGGTCAGCGGTATTTTATCTTGGATTTTTTAATTTGTTCAACTTTTCTACGTTGTCGATTTTTGTTCTCCCACGAATGCCTATTTTCTTCCTGGCAAAGTTCTAATCGTTTCCCTCTTGATTTTCGTAGGATCCTGTATCGGTAATAATTTGAAAGTCCTATAGTAACATTTTTAACGCCTTTTGAATTTTTGAATAACTATTTTCAAGTCTACGTTATCTAGAACAAATTTTTTTCTTAATCAAACATCTCAAAAGGACTATCATAATGAATCACAGAGTCATTTGAAAATACACAATTTTCTGCATTCTGCTCTTGGTTCACCCAAAACCTATTTTTAGTACGTTAGAATTTGAAAATTTTATAGAGCTTAAAAATAAAAATCGCATCAGATAAACTGCCTTTTCTGTGCGATATATTGAAAAAATCGCTGTCCAAGGAATCACTACTTCACATCCAGATTTTGTATCCAAGTCTTTTACACACTAAATTACAATGTAATATTTTACTCCCTTTAATAATAGGATGGGGTTAGTAGAGGGGGTGGCTAATGCCAAATTAAATTTTAAAGGCCCTTGGTTCTCGTACACACACTATATCCCTATTTAATTTTTTATTCCCTTCAATAATAGAGTGGGGGAGGTAGAGAGGGTAGCTAACGGCAAAAAAAATTTTCGAGGCGTTTCGTTCTTGTATACACACTAAATCACATTTTAATTTTTTTACTCCCTTTCATAATAGTGTGGGGGAGGCTGACGCGAAAAAAATTTTGAATCCCTGACTTTTCATATATGCCCTAAATTGCAATTTTATGGACTCTTACCTGCTTGCATTGCCTATTTACTCCCGAAACCTTCAACGGGATTAGATCAAAATATAATCTAGTTCCAGATCTCGTTATAATACATGTGTGTACCAAATTTCAAGTCAATATCATAAACGGTCCCAAAGTAAACGTGCGCACAAAAAAGGTACAGACAGACTGATAGAGAGAATTTTTTTCGCTCAAATTTAAAATTTCAACGTTTCATGACATTTAAAACCTATTCAACAAAAAAAATTTTTTTTGCATTACTATACTTCCACTGGACATGGAAATAATTGCTCAGAATTAAGAAATATGACGTCTGTGCAAGTTTATTTCATTTAAGACTTTTAGCCTCTCTCACATAGCGATAAGTATTCAAAAATGTGTTTTACTGGGAGCAGGCAGGACGGTTTTGGTATATATAGGTATGCTACTCTTATACTGTTTATTTCAATTGTTGTTTATTTCTAAAATTTGCAGCCGATATGAGCATATTAAAGAGAATAGACATGTTCGTTAAATGAGAAATCTTGGCGCATATTAACATGTTTATTTATGACTGATCTAAGACAATATTACCTTTGAATTTTTTCACGCTAGCTCTTGATTTGTTCCACCAGACATGTACACATTAATTAGCCTTTAATAAATAAGTGTAACGAAGCTATTTTCATAATTACATAAGATAATGTGATAACTAAAGGTATATATTTGATGTGCAAAAACAGAGAGTGGATTAGTGTTGTGACTAGCGAACATGGAATTTTTGTTCTAATTGTTGTATTTGTGTTTCAGGTTATGCACAAAGATGAGGACGGTGCAGCCGGACTACATCGATCAAGATATCTCACAGCCTCCGACCATATTCCATTGGATGGTGAAATGTTTCTACAGGTGAGTGAAATGGAAAAATGTGCCAATGTTACAATTGAACGATTTTGCTTATGGCAACGGCAAATATACGATCACCTATTATAATGGAAAGTTAGACTCTAATTGAAATGGTTTTTAGAAAATAGAAAAACGCTAATTCTAAATAAACCTCTAACAGATAATACCAAAATTACGCCTTTTATATAAAAATTATTTACGTGGAACTTAAGAATCCAGTAGCCGCGGCGAGTGCCATCTGAGGTGAAGCAGAGCGCGAGAAACAAAAATCAAATATCGAATTAAAAATGTCTGTGTATTTGTGCAGACCGTCTTTTTAACAGGATTTTGTATCAAATATGTAAAAGAGCATGGAGAGCATGCGTTTGGAACGCAAGTGTAAGGTTGCAAGGAAGTCAATGAAAGTCAGTTTGAACATCTAATAAAGTCTTTTTTGATATTGAATCGTTTACTAATCTAAACTTTTTTTAATTTAAAATAATGCGTAGCTCTCAAACTATTGACTTTAGTCGCCCACATTTATACATTTTTGTAATAAGTTCTTCGAGGGCGAGGGGAAACTAATGACTAAAAAGTATGGAATGTTCCATTTAAAAAATGTAGGGGTGGGTGTGTAGGGTGGGGGTTTCCTATTCATAAGAAAGTGTGCCCCTACTATTTCTTTTTGACCTGTTTTTGCGTTTTTTGCAAAAATCAATATACCTAAATATATTTTAGGGTGGATAGTTTTTATTGAAGTACACCGTATATTCACTGGTGCTTGCAGGAATTAAATGTCGCTTTTAGTTCTCCAGTAATCAATTTGGCGAGTTTTAGCTGACTAACTCCGTATTATATACTTTTTGTGAAAGCACAACTTCGCGATAAATGGTAAATTTACCTTTTTCAAGTACGTTAATTAGGAAACGTATTATGATCGCTGTTATCTAATTAATTTTAGTACATTTAATCTCGAATGCCGGAAATAATTCTTTTATATTTTAAAATATGGTTCGAAACCGAATTAACGTAATACCATGACCTAGCTACAAAAAGAAAGCTTAACACTCGACGACTCCACGAGACCGCCAGTTATTTTTATACGGGTTTTCGAGGGCGGTAATAGCGATGGTGATATTTTTTTTTAGTTGTTAGAAATCCTCAAATACCGAGCTTTTAGAAATCTTTAGAATTAACTGATTCCGCTAAGCACTTACGATTTATTAACAAATAAAAATTGACAGTCATTACAGGTCGTGATAAAGACAATAATTAATACCTTTTGGATAAATTATAATGTCGTGTTTAATGGTCATCCATAGTCCATTGAATGAGTCGGACGAAGTAGCAAATGTTTGCGATTCGGACTAGACAATGTCCTGCCCCCGTTTTCGAGGGTGCTGAATCGATTCCCGGGGACGAACCAATTTTTCCACTTCGGCAACCCCCTCAAATTTACCAAAAAACCACCCCCAAAGTGCCCTTTTCCGTGAACCCGTTTATTTTCCCCCAGTTATTCCCTCGAGTAGAACGGAAGGTCCCTCGAGGGATTTGACCTCAGCCACCCCTACACCAGGCTTCCACCGCTCTAGGGGGTGGGAAAATTGATATTTTAAAGGATGTTTCTGTGGGGAAGGTAGCAGGTGACCAGGATTATGTAACCCACCACCGGGGGGGTTGTTTTCACCTTTCTAGGGTGTGAATTTTTTTTATTGACAAATAGTATAAAAAATATGTTTATGACAGTGGTTTTATATACGATATATTTAATAAGTGTTCACATTTTCTTGGATATTCCTTTTGAATGGTGAAAACAACCTCCGGGGATGGTTACACAACCCTGGTCACCTGCCACCTTCCTCACAGAAACACCTCCTGTAAAATATCAATTTTTTTTTCACAAAAAAAAAATATCAATTTTCCAACCTTCTAGGGGGGTAGAAGCCTGGTGTAGGGGTGGCTGAGGTCAAATCGCTCGAGGGACCTTCCGTTCTATTCGAGGGAATAACAGTTACTCGAAAACTGGGGAAAATAAACGGGTTCACGAAAAAGGACACTTTGGGGGTGGTTTTTTGCCAATTTGAGCGGGTTGTCGAAGTGGAATAATTGATTTGACCTCGGGAATCGATTCAGCACCCTCGAAAACGGGAGCGGGACATTGTCCGAATCGCAAATATTTGTCAATTTCATCATAAATATCGACTCTTTAAATGGACTATCAAATCAGTACGAACAACACAACACAGATTACAAATTCTCATTAAAACGTGGATAAAACTCACTTCATATATGTGATAATTTTAATTCATACCATAAACAACCCGCAATATATTGTTTAAATCTAAAACATTCGATCTAACAATGAAATCCAAAGTGTCGTGTTAGTCGCATTCAGATTTTTCCATGGCCTATTACGGTTTTCAGTACCTGTGGTGCTGTTAGACGATGAACAAATCCAATACGATATTTTTAATACACGATCAGCCTAGATTTGGTCGGAAAATGCGGGGTTGCTGACAATGCGCATTACCCAAATAGAAATGAAGAGCTTGGAGACTAATTGGCAACATTTCGTGTGGCTTCACTTTCAGCACAACGCCGCGGAAAGCGGAAACGGTGACAGGTATTATTTATAGTCCATTTAACGAGGTCTCGAACATCAAAAGTTTGTAGGATCTTTTGCAGTACATTTCCCCCTCCTCTTTTCGAGGGTGAGAAGAACGATGGTGATGGTTTCGAGTTCTGAAACCCTTGCGTACTACCCCTATCAAGGAAAAACCGCCCCAATTTTCAGCTTTTCGGTCTTGGGCTTGCGAGGGATTGAGGAATAATAATAAATTCATTAATTTGCATTAGAGTACCCTGGACCGACCCCCGGGGGTTGAACCCACCCTCGCCCGTAATAGCAATATCCCAAAAAATGAAAAAATACTAACTCGACAAGGTTTTTAATGGCTTTTTGAGGGCAGGAATCATGATGGATGTGCTATTTTTCACCCTAACCTCCCGCAACCACCCCAACGTATAAGACCACCCCCTCTTCCATGCTGTCGGTCCTAGGCATGCGGGAATTCGTCGGA
This sequence comes from Leptura quadrifasciata, assembly GCA_963675555.1. Taxonomy (NCBI): domain Eukaryota; kingdom Metazoa; phylum Arthropoda; class Insecta; order Coleoptera; family Cerambycidae; genus Leptura; species Leptura quadrifasciata. The sequence continues at coordinate 110,488,880 of OY776679.1, forward strand.
TCGGGGTTTTTATGAGAATATCAGGAAAGCTGACCATTATTAAACCGCAGTTGACCTAAGTAGTACATTATACACTAAGGGAGAGAAACAAGATCCTTGAGATCTTCCAGGGGGTTACTTCGGCAACTTGAGAGGCGGTTAAGAAAACATTTTAAGAAAACAAACATTTTTATTTCGTCCCTAGGGACTAAATGCTTTACTTCTGTCACAATTTTGATGCCATAGAAATCGGTTTCTACTCCCGGTCGTGGAAAAATATTATTTTTTTGATTGTAACCAAACAGCTGTTTGGGAATTGAAATTCAATCTTTTTTTGAGATTTTTTTATCCCTTCAGGATTACTGACAAGGTCAGGGTCACTTACACTGTACCTTTTTTATTTAGAAAATCTAAAATATTCTAGATTTAAAATATTCATATCTGCCATCTTGTTTTTTTCTTATACGAAAATGTTAAAGTGTATTGTCACTGGACTTATACACGTGCAAAATTTCAAAGCTCTAGCTTAATTACAACTAATCAAAATTTTGATTGCAAGATTTGACCTAAACAAACTAACTAACAAACAAACATTGCAAGTTAAATAAAAGCTTTTAAGAAGGTTACAAATACGTTATTTTACTGGGTTATTATGACACATTGGAAACATTTAACTTAATTTTGTGGGCGACTTTCCAAAGTAGCAATGTAATCATCCTAATATCGGGAAATCAAAACATTTTCCGACCACATTTACTGTATTTGTGAAAATAAAATAAACTTAATTCAGTTCCAAAATTTTATCATTATTACTTTTCGATGTAAATATCGAGAGGTACTTAAGATGGGAACTGGGAACATCCATCGAATAGACATAATGCAATAGGACATAAGCTTATTACCTATCTAATCAAATACTATATCGTTTGTTGAGTTAGATTTGCGAAACTCATTTAAATAATCACTAATCAGATGGATGAATGAATCCTTGAACTTCCATATTAAATAATGGGCCATTTATTTAAACAGATGCAAGTGATTTTGTACCACAACAAGAGCGAGGAGGCGGCGCGGCGTTTACCGGAGACATGAAACAAAAAGTTCACAGGGCCATCATGCTTCACCCAAGGAAACAGCCTCAGCCCATGTTCCCAACTGCAAAAATGTGTTGTCAAGGTTAGTGTATTTTACAAATTTAAATATTTATATACTCGGCTAGGCTAAGTTTAGCAGGTGGCGGATTCGTCCGAAAATCATCTCATTGTTTTCTGGCAACGCTTCTGGTAACCATGCTTGTTGATGGTACGTCATACGTCGCATTATACGGTCTCGCATTTTTACACAAACAGAAGCGTCTTGAATATGTCACGTATTTAAGAATTTTGTCTTTCAAAAACCTCGTCATTCGAATTAAATGAGACAAAAAATAAGGTGCCACATTCTATGGTGATTTTGATGACATCTTTTACTTAGGTCCTTGTGCTCTCGCTTTGTCTTTCTGCAAGTACTAAAGTTTAAGTTTACTGTGAATAATTAGAGGCTATAAAGTATGATAGGTAGATTTGTAAATGTTGGTTTTTCTAATGGATAGTTTGCTGCTGTTATAATGTACGTATTTTTATTCATGTGGAATTGAAGGAATAATGAATAATGATAAATAATCTCAAGAAGAATTCATAGTTGAAAATAGTAAAAAGTGACATTGATGATGAGCAAAATACGTCCAGGTCCAGCAACAGCCGAGACAGGGAAAATCACTTTTACTCCACATAAAACATATTTTTTCTTCAAAAATCATTTAGAATTTAAATAAATAGTGATATTTTCCTTAAAATACTTTTAGTCTCTGAAGTGATGATGTATTTAGTTTACCTATAAATTTTATAGTATATTTTATGTTTTTAACGATTTTCTACACACGTTTATAATATACAGGGTATGTATTTGAGTTCTGTAGAAGCCCATTGCTAGCACATATAAATGGTTTTAGTTTTGAATACAAATAGTTTTTTAATACGTTAATGGGTAGATGGCGCTGCGCTACAAAGAATTTTTTGGATGACAGGAACTTAGAAATGTTATCTCTATTTGTTATCAGTTGGTCTCCTAAATTAGACATTTTTGCATTTGGGTAACACACTTGGCATAATTTCCCCGGCTTGATCCACTCTAGCACCTTTTTGTGTAAAGCAGCTTGGGAAAACGGGGTAAAAGGTTCTGATTGGTTTTGTAACAATAGAATCCAAATTCGTCTACTCTGATCCATCTGACACTATCTCATCGACAAATTTTTATTATTGTTCACTTTCTAAACAAATGAGGTTTGGCTGAAGGTGCTTCAAAGTTGTAAAAGAAATGTTCCACATTTAAACATAAACTATTTTTAATATTTGCGGATGTAATCACTTCCCGATATTGGTCTGGAATGAATAAGCTGTGTCCCACCACGGGAAATATATATAACAAAACATAAACATCACGTATAGTAGACAAACCCAAAATTCAAAGCCCATGGCGGTCCTGAATGGAGTTACACATTTGAAAAAAATGCAGACAACATCCATTAACCATCGGCATTACCAGAGTAAGGCAGAGCTTGACCAGAGCGAATTTGCCACATTGACTGAGCTACGGTACAATGCAACTATTTTAAAAAAATATTTAGTATTAAACATTGGTAAAGATAAAGAACACAATCTGTTTTTATTTTGTCCTCCACATGAAGTTATTAAATGATCAATTTCAGGATTTTTTTCTTTGAGTAACTTGCAAAATCCGAGCAAACAACTTACTGCCTCTATTGGCAATATCATTCGTTCACGTAAAAAAAAATATGACTTGTGGTCTGACTGTTTGACGCAGTGGATACCAACGTTATACAACATCATTTGCGTGAAAGAAAAAGCTTTGTGTGGATAACTTCACAAATGGTATTGTCTGTTCTAAATACGTCACATAACATGTTTTCCTCTCAATGGTATTATTGGTATGGTATTTGTCTGTCTCTGACGATATTTCTCCGGCGTTTCATACAGTGTCACATTTCAGGTGGTCAAAAGACAAATTGAACGTTGTCAAAAATTTATCTATAGAAAGACACCTTAACCATGCAATGGGTAATTTCTACTGTAATTTTTGTTTCTACAATAGTACGATTGTCCTACAGGAAACTGATTAATGTGACTCATAATGTAGTGTCACGTAATGTAACATAACATTTCTTTAAAATATTACAAATTTGGAATTCACTATTTATTGGGAGTTAGATCAGAAGTGTTAAAAAATTGCGATATTACTTATCCGCTTATGTCTTCAATTGTTGAAATATCTGTGAACCAGAAATTACATTTGTTTATTTTCGAGGCTATAGTATCTATCTAGAATTTTTGGTTGACCAAACTCTGTGCAATAATACGCCAAGCTAGTGCAAAAGTTATTGTTTAACAATTAAGAAGGAATGTTTTAACAAATATTGGCAAGAAGTATGATAGGTATAAAATATATATCCTTTCCTATTTTCAAAATGGCATTTTGAAAAAAAAATTAGAAAATGTCTAAATTAAAAAAGGAAAAATTAAATAGGTAGGTACCTATAAACTATAGAGTTAAATCAGAACCTCTTCTCAATAATTCAGGAGCTTATAACAGTGTCAAAATATTATTGATGCATGATATAATTTTTTAGTTATGGATTGAAAGTGGTTTAGATAGCAAATACATATTTTTAATCTGAACAGATTCCGTAACTTTATAGACACACTAACCGAGGGCCATAGAACAAATATTTTATACGATTACAGCACAGCTTGGGACCCAACTACATGCCAATGTATTGTCATAATATTCTGAGAAGATATTAGATACTTAATTTTAGTCTAAATTGCACTATGTTACTGTTTTCCAGCATAATAAATTGAACAAGGTGTGCGGTAGTGCCATTAAAACCTTATATAGCAGTAGGCAACACAGAATACGTTACATGATTAATTATTCAAGTGGACGACAGAGGGTGTAGATTCGAGCCTGACTTTTATAGGGCCTCTACCTCAAACGTTTCTTCTCTGATATGAGCACTATCTAACGCCACTAGGCTCACCGTCCCCGACACTCTCTGTAAACTATGTAGTTTTATCCGCCTTGCTCTACCCCAGTCTATGTTACAGGACATGGATATAAAGCAATCTTCAGGACGGTAAGAACCTGTAATGCCCACCATTTTGTTTTCTGTTGTCTATATTTATCCCTAGAGGCGACTAATAGTATTGAATTCAAATATTTTTTCATATTGTTACGTGCTTACAATTTTCAGTAAACACTTTGTGGATTCCAAATAACTTGCAACAAGAATTTTCACAAACCACTGATTTATTTAATCACTAAAATTACACTAGCAAATACTTAAAAATCACACAACTAATAATAACTTAATCTAATATAATTTCACTACTTTTAAAACACTAAGCACTTTACTTTTCTTCTTAAACTTGTCAACTCTTGTCTAACCTAAAAACTCTCTTGTCTGTTTACTTCACTAAACTGCATACTTCACTCAACTGAACTGTTCCTCTACAAACTGTCTCTGTAACCAGAACCACAGATTACCCAGAACTGTACTGGATGCTAAACTGAACTGTTTATCCTTCACTAAACTGTACTGTACTCTTCCCCCATCTGCTGGCTTCACCTCTTTATATACCCACTTGGAATGTCCAGAATATCATTGTAGAACTTTCCACAAATATACTGGAATTCTCTAGAATTTTCTTAGGCACTACTAAATGGTGGTTCGCCAGTTGGCCCACAGATGGCGCCACCCTTCTGGCCAGGGAGTAATTACAACTCTCCTCTCTGTTAGAGGGCAGCACATAACAATATCAATAGCAAATTGTATATCTTCTGTAGTGTTTTACTGATGGCTCTTCTGACTTTAAATAGATAAGAATAAGATTTACAAAATATATGGAAAGCATTTATCTATAACTATTCAGTGTCATAAATTTTCGTACCTTTTCTATTTGGCTTTACAGAATAACCAATTAAATTAATATATTTGCAAAACAGTTTTTTGGGGGGAGTTCGGATTTTGTTTGCTTTAAATTGTAGCATTTTAAATATTTATAAATAGAAAAAAGTTTGAGTAAATATCTTTTAGGGTTCATCCCCAAATTTATTTATTTTTTTTAATTTCCTTGCTACCAAAATTAACTATAGTCAAAGAAGCGGGAAAATGTACCCACACCCTCAAATTGTTTATCATTAGATAACTTTTTAACAATACATTATTTAATCGGAAAAATGTACAAAAAGTTTTTCATCACTTTTTCATGTAATTCAGCCGTTGACTTGGTTTTTCGACGTTTATTATTTTACCGAAATTTCTTTATGTAGACATGGACGTTTTCTTAAAATAGAAAAATTATTTAGAGAAAAGCTTTTTTGTTGTTCATTAATACTCCAAATACTATGGAAAGCAAAAAAACCAAAGTCCCCAAATATAATGCTAAAAAAACAGTAGGTATTTTACTTTGGTAAGTAAGTACCTGTCCTGGTATTTTTAAAGTATGTGTTATTTTTCTAAAATTGTATATGAATGTAGATAAATCAAATATTTTGTTCGCAAAGGTCATCATATTTAATTCATATATTCACAATAAAGTCCGCTCTGAATGTGACAAAATTAGGGTCAATTTATAAAAGGAGTTTAGATATACCCTGCTCCATTTAAGGAGGGGACCTCTTGTAAACTTGAAGGTTTTTTTTGCTTACTCTCAAAACTCACAGACACACTGATAAACGTGTTTTAATATCTTGTCACTATTCAAACATGAGGGCAGCATAAGCTATCGGTTATACATACATTTCTTTAAATTGATATGTGAATAATATATTAGGACAAATAATTCTGATGGCAAATTTTTAAAATATGTCATGGGGAATATATTTTTTTATAATTATTTTCATTTTGTGTTTTTTCTTTTTCCAGGGTCTTAAAATTCAAAGTGATCAGCCTCGATGTCGGAACTGGGGTATCATGTAAATCGAATAGATGTTGCAGAACTTGTGAATAATTTGCCACTTGTCTTCCCCAACCATTGTGGCTCGGATGGATATCTCGGTGACATAAATATATTAGGTAAGTCAAAAAATTCATAGCAAAGACCTTTTACCTCTATTGGTCTTGTGTCTTGAAATATCTTATTAAACACTAATTAAAGTAAACCGATGAAATAAATTCTAACTTATCCAAATAGACCCAAAATCCGAAGAACAAACAAATAAGTTGTGGTTGTTTGTAAAGTCAATTTCTCATTTACTTCAAATGAAACACCCTGTATATTTTTACGCAGTAATTATATGGAAAATTTAAAGGCAAATAATTTTTATATGAACATTATCATAGGAATTTATAGAGGTCTTTGAAATAATTAACGAAACTGAAAGATTTATAGGTAGAAAACAGCTTTTATTTAAACAAAATTATAATAAAATACCTTACACCGGCTACAAACCAGGTACATTAAATGTTAAAAAGGCTTTCCATCTTGTTCCAAACATAAATCTGTTCTTGCTCGAAAAGATCTTTCCACTTGCTTTAATGTTTGGGGTGAAATATTTTCAAATATGACACATTTTTTTCAATGGTCACTACAATGAAGCAATGTACTTGTAAAATGTGTTATCTGAGTTATTAACGTGCTTCATGTAGGATGAAGCTTCAGCTCATTTTTATGAGACGTGAAAGTGTACCTAGACAATACACATTTCTGAATCTTGTGGGATTATATCAGAAAAATCGTATATAAAGAGCTACTAACAACTAAGATAAATATGTGGCACATAATAAATGTGTTTTGCAAATATTCCACCTGAAATGGTAAGGCAAATGGAAAGCAATAGCAAGAACAGACTTATGTTTAGAACTAGATGAAAAACGTTTTGAACATTTAATATAATAATTCATCGTAGTGGGTGTAAGTTGTTTTATTACGATTTTGTTTAAATAAAAGTTTTTCTACTTTCCCATGTTTCCGTTTTGTTAATTATTTCATATCGCTACATCAAAATATACAGAGTGTTCCATTTCAAAAAATTGAAAAAAATCAATTTCGAATTCTCAAACTTTCAACATTAATTCAGGCATCCTGTATATTACGGATTTGAAACGTTTACTGTTACAGTATTATACCACCTTCATTAGAAAAAAAATATTTCGTTTTGTATTCAATTTCACATTCGATAAAATGGTAACCGTTTATAATGCTTTTTGTTTGTTTGATCATTCCGTATAGTTTTTTTTTCTAATTAAAAGAAACTACACCCTGTATAATTGCCTCTATTTCTCAATTATTGCATTTATACAAATTTTTCACAAAAAGCTATTAAAGTACCTTTTCTAAATTTATATAAAGTTGGCACTATTTAGAGTAGTTATAAAAGTGGGAATAGTTTTTTTACAGTATATTAAAACACTTTACTTTGTTTCTATCACTAATTAGTGATATAAACAAGTGATAGATAGTGATAGAAACAAAGTAAAATGTTTTAACATATCGTCATGATTGACGTATCACAAAGGAAAATTAACCGTTCTATACTAATATATGTATGATTTGTGACTGCAGCTTTTAATGATACACATAAGTTGTTCATATTTATTTGATTGAATTTTCTTATATGAGACGTCACATCATTTGCTTTATTGAATGGTAAATAAATTTAATAATAGCACATTCAGACAGTAATGTGAAAATTGTAGAACAAAATATTCAATGGTAATGAAGGTTTAATAAAGACTGTTATTTTTTCGTAAGTTTTGCACATTAACAATGCATTGTATAAACTGAAAAAAGGACAATAATTTAATTTGAAAAATTGTTGTATCCTGAAAATATGAAGTGGGCTTCTTTTTGTCACTCACATTGACTAGATATTAATCACACCTGCAACTTACGCGAACTAGTAGACAATGTCCTAAGAACTTTAATTAGTTGGCAAGTGGTGATGGTGGTGAAACAATCTGTTTAAGCACGTTCGAGTTTTGAAGATTATTTTAAAAGAAAATTCCGGAGGTTGGCTCCCTCCAAATGTGAATGAGTTTATCGAGTGAAGCAATCAATTAATTTCCTTAGGTCATTATTATTATTATGAGATACGTTTTAAAAAGTCACACACCATAAGAAAGTAGATAAATTGAATCAATATTCAATCACAATTCTTTCATATTGTGCCCTTACAGATTTTCTTAATTATTTATTCAAAAATACTCTATTTCTGGGAATACATGTATGGCTCTGAAAGTAGTAGAGCATAGTCAATAAACTTTTGTTTTTAAATAAAATTCATTGTTTTTTAGGTACAACAACAAATATAATTAGGTACGAACCGCTCCATTTAAGTAATGTATTAGAATGGGAGTTGATCTCAAAATCTCAGTACTCGCATAGGAATTTGAATCCTCGGAAGAGAATAGGATCGGCTTTGAAAGAGGGATTAAGCGACAGAGTGAGAGAGGTGAGATATTTGTGTACAGTCTTAGTCAACACTTCCCTGCAAATAAAAACTACAACAAAAACTTTGCGACCTCATTAAAACACCGTTACTCTCTGTACTATTCCGCCGGTAAGGTAAATTATATTACTCACTTAACTTTACTTTTTAATGAACATCAGTTCTTTGACAATACCATACCGACTGGTTCGCCGGCGTTAATAATGGCCTCGTAAAATTTTTATTGCATTTTTTATTTGCAGGGTAGCGTTGTCTTAGATTATACATTTCTGTTCCTGCATTTTGTTAATGAGACATTTTTCAGGTAATGGAACTAATTAACCCGTTCTCCAAGCAAAGGGGAAGGGTTATAGATTTTAAAGAAATATTATACGGTTATTGGAGTCTGGATCCTGTTTGTGGCGTGGACCTAATTTTGTGTCTGTTGTTGGTTTACCTCAAATACAGGGGCCACAAGATGACTGTTCAAGGTAGAAGGCATGCCTACATACAACAGACGTTTACAGGTAAATAATTAGTATACAAGGCGGGGCAATAGCTCGAAATTAAAAAAAAAAAGGTACAGGGATAAATTACATAAAAGTTCTGTAACTGGAAATTATTTTCGAAAATATATGGTAAGCCAAGACAACACAACCAGGACGAAGTGCCATTTTTAAGATGGAATCCTATAAATATTAGTACATTTTTAGAAGCCACTTTCTGTATTACTAATCTCCAAACCATTTATGGCTGACGACTTTTGTCATTTAGATCCAAATCGATCAAAATAGATGTCTGGGGGTTTTCGGGGTCGCGGAGTACGAAATAATGCAGATGCATTTTGAAAAATACACTACAGTTATCGTTATCGATTTTAAGAAAGAACTTTGTAAATAAGTTATGAGACATCTGTGATGTCGTTGTATGATTTTTCAATTTAGTACTTTTTCAGAACAAAAGATCATACCGCCATGCCGATATTCGGCAGAATGCAGAAGTTCATCATCCTCGGTTCATTGCATCTACTCAGGGCACACAATTCACGGACCCGGTAGTCACTCACGCCACGGGCGTGGGGAGTGGTTATTGGTATTTATTACCAGCTTCCCTCTGTGAGGGTCGGAGCCACAGAGTAGAGTGACTTGTAAAAAAATTTAAGGAGTGAAAGCAGTCTAGAATGAGGTTTCTAAACATGTAGTGATGTTTCTAGCATTCGATATAAAAAAATGGCACTTGGCCCTATAATCGTCTTGGTTCATCCTGTATATTCAAAAATTATTTCCAGTTATAGACTTTTTTGTGTAATTCGCTCATGTTTTTTTTTATTTCCAGCAATAGTCCGGGCGATAGTGTCAATATTACACTTCATTTCAACAGGACTTCTTTGTTTTTTAATGTTGGTTTTCGATCGAAATGTTAAAGTGAGATGCTAATTTTGGGCTCGATTGAACAAAGGAAAACACAAACACTTAGATTAAAATGGATATATTGAACAAAATACAAATATGGTGTACAATGGTTGAAAACTTAACAAATACTGAGTCCAACAGAAAAGTAATGTGCGAACAGATAGGAGCGCTCATGCGCACAGTCGTAACGTACCTCGATGAATAACCGCGGCGCGAACTTCAAAAATAATGAATCACTAACACGAAAAACAACTAAAATAAGTATCAGCTGACACAACTGTGGAGGCTGTGCATTTGGTAAAATAATTTTGTTTTCTGCGCCATGGTATTGTCAGCTGATACCTTTTAATTGTTTTTTATATCGTAAACTATCATATAAATAAATTTCAGCTTTGTCGAAATAACGGATTTTCACGTGTTTTTCATACATATTGACCAGGGTAATTGACAATATTCGCTCCTTACCTTATGCAGCTGACACTGTTTTTTTTAAAATTTATATTACATAAATAACTATTTTTAGTTTTGTAGCTTTGTTGGATTGACGCAAAAAACAAAATTATTTTACCAAATGCGCAGCCTCCCACTTTCCTCATCTCCACAGCCGCGTCAGCTGACACTAATTTTAGTTGTTTTTCGAACAAAAACTAACATTAAAAAAATAAAGAAGTCGTGTTGAAATGATGCATAAAATATATGTGCTACCTCCTGGACGATCATAGAACTCAAGTTATGGAAATCAGATGCACTATTGCCCCACCCTGCATTTCTGTTGAATTCATTTATTTTTTGTTTGAAATGAAAAGCTCCTGTTATATTTAACATAAGTTAGACAAATAATAAGCTTTCGAATAAAAATATGTGAAAGAAGTATTAACTCTTACTTACCCCAATGTATGTTTGTTTACTTTCCGTTGTGTACTCTCTGTAACCTATGCAGCCTTAAGGGTGTATATATCATAATTTTTTTTCAATTTTTTTTTATTTCTTCAAGTTATCATTGTCTTTACAGCTACAGCGTCCCTGTATGCTTTTTGCCTTATAATGTTTTCAGATTTTTTGGAGTGGTGCGTCATGATGTAAAAAATTAAAATTTGATTTTGAGGTGTTTCTGTCTAGTACTGTACCTGTTAATCTTTATTTTATTGATGGGTATATTATAATTTATAACACGTTCATACACTAAACGGTACATAAATGGATAATCAGTAACTTTCCCTTACACTTCAGTATAAGTACGTCGTACATATAAAGGAGTTCATCGTTTCAATGAAATAGTATAGACAACTGCTAAACCATAAAAGAGAGATGGTCGGTTAAAGGCCCGCAGCAAATACACGTAAAAACGGTTTCGGTGAAATTCCCTAAAAGTTTTTTGAATTGTAGATCTAGCCCTACTAATTAAATTGCCCATTAGCAAAACCCACCTTCCAGGAATACTTTCGGATTTATGGTCATCCAGAGTTTTATCTTTATCTTACATGGCTGCAGTCTTAAAATATTTTATAGGTCGAATCAAGAATAATAAAAAAAATTTATAATGGGGTATAAACTTTTTTTAACTAAATATTGCTTTAATACCTACACTCCTACAGAACCTGCAGAGTGTACAAGAAAATATTTTTATTTAAAAAATCGTCAGCAAATATTACTGATGATGCTATTTACATCTTGTATGTTGATCAAGTAGGTTATGTCTAAAACAATTTAAATTTAGTTGACAGTTATTTGTTGTCAGTTGTAACACCCCTTGGCTTAAAACAAGGAAGTGTTTCAATTATGCGAACGGCAGCTCTGGGTTAGGGGAAAGCGAGGTCGTGGTTCGATATTTACTCGTTTGTTAACTTGCAAAAAAAAAAAAAATATAAAATAGTAAATATATATATAAACAAATAAATAGATGTTCAGGGCGCCACCTTAACTTACTATATGAACCATGAGTATTGTGAAAGCTAAGGAAAACAATACTGAGTACCTAAGTTATGTAATAAGCTCACCAATAATATATATCCAGCTAAATGCATGAGTAGAAGAAAGGAAACACACATGTTAATAATAAGTTGACTTTAATATTTGACAATGGGACAGTTGAATGATTTATTTAGCAATAGCAAAAAAATTTAGTTAAGTTGAAATTTGAATGATTGATAAAAAAATATTAAATTATGACAAGGTTTAACAAGTATTATTTAAGAAAATTTTATGTAAAAATATTTATGTGAAAATGTATGAATCTTTGAAAAATGTTAAAATTTAATTAAAATGGTACCATTTCTTACAAGTAAAAAAAATATATGAAAAGTAATAATTTAAATCAGACAAAATGTTATAAATAATACCACAAAACAGAAGGCCCTGGTGTAACTTTGTTCCAGAATCAGGTATGACTGCAGGGACCCCTCTACAACACGCTGCCTCCACTCTCAAATTGTCTCCACTGTCTACGTGGTCCAAAAAAAAATCGACGACTCGGATTCTTTCGCTTATTGACCTCTTGCTTCTTAAAATAATACCATCTGTGTGTGGCCGTTACATCGGAAAGATGATATACCAATAATGATATCACACCAAAGAAAATTGCCTCATATGAGGGATACTGGCAACCCCCAAGTGACCTGTGGGGGCTCAGTATCGATTATAAGCCTAAGCTTATGGCGTGAATAAAAATTATGGCTTGACCAAATTTACTAGTTAGGCTACTGCCCCAAGCCTAAGCACTACCGGCTCCTTCAATGGATCACGCTTAAAAAGCTGCTAAGATGGCTTAGCTCTCTAACGCGGTCTTGCGAATTTAAAAAAACTAACGATCCCTACACGCAGGTCTTAATTACCAACTCAAATCACAGAATTGTGCTCTTGGCAAAATCGAACTATAAGAAGAAGAAGATGAATTTAAAATATCCAAAATTTAACCTTAAAATAGAGAGTGTGCTACTATGTGCTTCTGAAGAAATAAATAAAACAAGTCCATAAGAAACATGCTGTTAAACCAGCCAGGAAGAGAAGACGTCGTGTGTTTACTATATTTTGGTGTTAACTCAAAATGAGGTGTCAAGTGCTTTTCAACCTGAACAAGTTATAATTGCAGTGTTAATTGTCTGAAATGGTGCCGCATTATATTCATTATTATTTACTTATATATTTAACTGCATGTGAAGCATGTTTTTGCAGGAAAGAAAGAATAAAAAAATATTTATATTTGTCTAATAAATTCCTTTTCAGGAGATTTTTCACTGCAACCAGTAATACATTTATCCACATACTGGGTGGCCTAACTCACTATGCACCAGTTTACTTTTTAAATTAATTACTATGAAAAATGTAGCATATGCAATGCTACACAGTGCGTAAAAAGACGCTAACCTACCTATGTTTGTTGCTGTATTTTAAGTTTATTTGTTGATTTTGTTATCTCGAAGTACCTTATGCGAATAATAAAATTAACTTTCTTAATATATTTAATTTTAAGTTTGAGTCACGGCCCTTCCTGCAAACCGGAGGCACTGTTATACTTGTCATACTGTGAACTTTATAAATAGAATGTCAAGAATTGATGGAGATAATAATGCTGCCAAAAAAGAAATTGTCACGACTAGGCGTGAGACATTTGGAAGACCACTACTTCTTATTAACAAACAAACAAGAATCTGTTTTAATTGTAACACATCTCAATGTTTCCTGAAATAACTGTTATAGAAAATGATCCCACCTGTTTAAGACTTAATGTATTAACTCAAACATCAAGTCATGGTTGTGCTATATGCGACGCTCTTGAAAATCTACAAAGACTAACTATTCAATGTAGAGTCATCAAAAACATAATATATTGCGGAAAGTGTCAGAGTTTGTCATCAACATCTAGATGAAAATGGTATGTTGATCCGGCAGCTAATGGCTGGACTGCCATTTGTTAATAGGCCATATGTTATTAAGGTGCCACAATTGCTAGCATTTCTACAGGAATTAAGAACCATAAACAATACAGAAAAGTGGAAATGCCACGACATTAATAGTTTTACAGATGAAGAATTGAAATATATGTGTCCCATATCCAAACATCAGTTTCGTGAGCTTTATGATTATTGTGAACCAGTCCCAAGAGAAGGTGGACATGATTACGTTTCAAAGAAAGATCTTCTTGTATTTTTTTGCAAATTAAAACAAGGCCTATCAGATAATTTTTGAAAGTGATATTGGATTATTCTAGTAGACAGTCAACTAGTTATGTAATAGCAAAAGTAAGAACATCACTGATGCAGAGGTTTGTACCTGAAAATGTTGGGCTACAATCCATAACTCGCAGCACGTCACTGATTTTGCAAATCAACTGTACAATAACGAACCTGATGAAAAAAAAGCAATTGCTTACATTGACGATACCTACTGTTAAATAGGGAAAAGTAATAATTTTCGAGCTTTGCGTCAATCATACTGCATGCGTAAAGGTCGTCATTTAATAAAACCTGGCTTAATTGTTGCTCCAAATGTTATATATTGGCCGTACTTGGACCATATTTCTCTGCTTCTCGGAATAATGATTCGTCAATGCTGAGAAATGAAATGAAGCGAAACAGAAATGGGATCAGAAACTGGTTTTTAGAAAATGACATTTTTGTTGTTGATAGGGGCTACAGAGATACAGTACCATTGCTGGAAGAACTGGGCATAAACTGAAATTAGCTCCCTCCTACATACAAGACATGACACAATAGGAAGTAATTGATTTACAAATAGATCTGACACTGGAGCAACGCTCTAATTATTAGACTTAGACACCGAAATGCTACTAAGTACCAGTTATGGATACAGTATAGTAATATAGGCGATCCTATCACTGGATATTATTGTACTTGCAAATCTGGTGCAAGAAATATTGGCACATGTAGCTAGCTAGCGTTTTGTGGTTCTTCGGTTACTCAAGAGATGAGCCGAATGTGAAATATCCGTCAACCATGCTGTTGTAGATTGTAGATTGTTTTATGGGGTCATTTGGCTTCGAACAGCCTTACTTCACTTCGACCTAAAAAATCTTCTGTGATTTACCCTACATCTAGTTGTTGCCCAGGATTCCAAGACTTTTTACAAAGCTTGTGATTTTCCTGGGGGCTAATTCCCCTATGTCTTCAGGCGGTAATTCCGCCTGTTCTAGGAATTTTAGCCTAGTGCGGACTAACACCTTGCATTCACAAAGTATATGTTCCCCAGTTTCAGTTGCAGTATTGCAATATGTGCATTTGTTGTCTACTGCCTTGCCCATATTCTTGAGATGATATCTCAAGGGGCAGTGGCCAGTTAGAAGGCCTGTGATTAGCCTTAATTCGGACTTTTCAACTCCGAGAAGCTTTGTGGCATTCTTTGTCGAATAAGTTATAAACTTTTTCGATTGTCTTTGGCTACCATGCTGTTACAATCTATCCAAGTTGCGAGTGATAGGTAGAGATAACAACATTGAGTAAAAATCAATATTATTACTGTTAGCCGTTACAAGTTTTTCGTTTGTTACAATTTAGAATTTTTTAAATAAAAATATTTTCTGGTACACCCTGTAGGTTCTGTAGGTATTAAAGCAATATTTAGTAAAAAAAGTTTTTACCCCATTATTAACAAATTTTATTATTCTTGATTCGACCTATAAAATATTTTTTAGAAAATATTGCAAGGCTGCAGCCATGTAAGATCTAAAACTTTGGATGACCATAAATCCGAAAGTAATTCTTGTAGGTGAGTTTTGCTAATGGGCAATTTAATTAGTAGGACTAGATCTACAATTCACAAAAATTTTAGGGAATTTCACCGAAACCATTTTTAAGTGTATTTGCTGCGGGGCCCTTTGAGAAAATGTATATTTTAAAGCTCACTGATGTGCCATTATCAGGTTTTAAAGATTTTCAGTAATTTCAGAAATATATCAAGAGAAGGATGAAAGTTTTTACTATTAACTTGCAAGTGATAGGATTTAGAAAAAGTTCTTTAAATAAAATTGAAAGGTGGTTGCCTATTTAAAGTCTCAAATTTCACAATGTTTATGGACTCAAATTAGTGTTACGTCACATATTAGGCAACCCAACATACTACTGTCATACCATTAATAGCGCAAAATTAATGCACTGGAACTTGACTCTTAATGCTCTAGTTAATGTAGACCATTATCAAGAGGATTAAAACATAGCTTAGATTTTCATTTTATTTCTGCCTCACAGAAAATATTTAAGACCTTCCAGTAACTAATTGACGTTCAGAAAGTATGTAAAAGTAAAGTAAAATACATTGGAAGAAAGTAACTTTTAATAAAATAAATTGATATTACCTATGAATTATAGTATCCTCCAATGGACTCAATTAGCTGTGATGTCACAACTTATGCAACCAGACATACTACTGTCATAGAAATTTTGATCCCGTCGAGTGACATTGGAATTTGAGCCTTATTACCTTATTCATAAAGACTATAAATTATAATGCTAAAACATTGCTTTACATTTTATTGAATTTCTCGGTTGAAACAAATATATAAGAACTTCCGGTGCCAATCTTATACACAGAAGATATGTTAAAATATATGTATTTATATAAGATTTAATAAACTTTTAATTTTATTTTAATAATGCCAAATATAAAACAGCAACAGTTTCCTCCAATGGGAATGAAGAATGTGAAAATTTAAATTACGTGGCAGAATGCAATACAATTGCAGCTAATTTCAATACTATTGTTTGAATGGGCTAGTAGACAATATCGAAAATGACAAAAGTAATAATATAGCATTTTAGGTTGACTCTTCAATATATTATAAACATAATTTCAAGGTAACTTTATCACTATTATTGGTTTTATTGTAAAATGAATATGCTTAAGATTAGAGTGGATTTAAAATAAGACAGTTTGCCGGTTATCTCGTGACGTTATAGCGTAATATGCGTGCGCATTCAATATAACGCCGACAGAGCCACTCATACGCTTTGCAAAACTTTGTTGGCTCCGCCCTTCTACTAGCGCTCGTTTCTCTGCCGATTACGCTATTATGTCATAGCCAATAGAATAGCCCGAACATTTGCGGCAATATCTAACCGTTTAAACATAGTTTAAACTTCATGACTTTTTTTCTACTATAAGGCATTATTAAAAAAATAAAATAAAAAATACTGGTCAACTGTTTTTATGTGTAGATGTTATTAAAATAATAATAAAAAAATTGTCTACTTGCCCATTATTCACATTTACGGTTCATAACCTAATCTGTCTTTCTGTAATCAAATCTTATATTCATTTTAAATTGTTTGAACTATGGGTTTATGTTTTGTTCCCGAATGTGATCAAACTAATAGTAGTGAATGTAAAATGTTTAATTCTCCAAAGGATACCAAGTTAAAAGAAAAGTGGAAGCTACTTATGAGGTAGGTTAGGGTTATTTATATTTTACTTTATTATAGAGCTTTCTGACAGTAAAATGTTGATTTACAGTTAAGAATACAGCAGTACAAGTTATTAAAATTTATGAAGCAATTTTCTTTTTGTAATATTATTCCGGTGCCGATTTTCATACAAAAAAATTACATTAATTTTACTATTTACATCAATTCTATACAATATTTGTTATAAACTGTGTACCTAGTTAACTTTATTTGTTCTATTTTCAGAAGAGGCGATAGGAAATCTAATAAGTTTTCATTGGCACCAGCGATATTTAAACGGAATGTTGGAAAAATGTTTACATATTCACCTCCAGAAAGACGAATTCGCCTATACCTACTTCAACTTTATACATTTTGTCTTCATACTTGCTTGAACCACGTATAGTATGCAGCTCATTATCATACTGCATTTTTTAACATCCTGAAGTTACAGAATTTTCTCCTTTTCGAATGATATTAGTTTCTTTGTAGAAGTCAAATATTGCGCTCATACTTAACAACTGTTTTTTTTTTTTTAGAAATTTCTTAGGTGTACTTACATATACCAAAATACTTATTTATAAAATATTAAATTAGAAATTCAAAAGTTTTGAGACATATCTGTTAGCTGTACGAGAGGTTATAAACTGACAGAGCAAAAATGTAAAACTAACTTGAAGTTAGCAGCAATGACGTTTTTGTGTTCTCAATTCCTATTGGAGGATACTATAATTCATATGTAATATCAATTTACTTTATTAAAAGTTAATTTCTTCTAATGTATTTTACTTTACTTTTACTTTCACATACTTTGTGAACGTCAATTAGTTACTGAAAGGTCTTAAATATTTTCTGTGAGCTAGAAATAAAATGAAATTCTAAGCTATGTTTTAACCCTCTTGATAATACTCGTTATTAACTAGAGCATTAAGAGTCAAGTTCCAGTGCATTAATTTTGCGCTATTAACAGTATGACAGTAGTATGTTAGGTTGCCTAATATGTGACGTAACACTAATTGAGTCCATAGGAATTGAAAATAAAAAACGTCATTGCTGCTAACTTCAAGTTAGTTTTACATTTTGCTCTGTCAGTTTATAACCTCGTACAGCTAACACAGATATGTCTCAAAACTTTTGAATTTCTAATCTAATATTTTATAAATAAGTATTTTAAGTACACCTAAGAAATTTCTAAAAAAAAACAGTTGTAAATCTGAGTATGTCTACGAAAATTATTTGGGTTGTTAAAATGAATTGTTTTTGAGTTATCGGAGACTACAAATTTTTAAAGTAAGATGGGCGCCAGCAGCCTCGATAGTGATGTTTCGTAGTTCTAAGAGTGGACAAGCTCTCAGGGTCGATTTTGGAGTTTTGTAATGAGGTTTAACGATTTTGCTATGATGTAGGTACTGCTACTTCCCCTTGGATGGCTGTGATGTGAGTTAGAATACACTTATGCCGCTTTTAGCGATAAGGTACCCAACTGGTGCTTTTTATTTAGGCGCTTTTGCCTGTCGATGCGTAGAAATAAAAGTCAATGGTCCAATTAAAACGTAACGTGAAGCAGAACTCTGTCGCTGTTCGTTGCACAATTTGTTTAATGGTTGTTTATCCCTAACTTTACTAGCTAAACTTTGTATTCATATCGGTTTTAAAATTTCGCGTCACGATTGTAGATAAAGAATGGCCTTTCTCCTCAACGCTGGCAGGGTGTAGCTACAGAGGTGCACTACGACGCCGTACCGGTCTCGGTTCGTCAGGATTATGAAGTTCTGGAAGATTGCTTGAAGTTCGCTCTGGTAGGTAGATGTAGTCGCGTTGACTGTTCGCACTCGAATGATGCTGCTGCAAACCTCGCCTCGATACTGTAGACTTTGGGACGGACGGGGCTCTGGACGTTAGGTCGGCTGGCGTTCTGAACGTCGCTCGCCGAATGAGCGGCTGGGACCGTTGGCTGCGTCACGTCGGTACCGCCCAGTCATGCCGAGGCGGACGGGATCCTAAACGTTGATATAGTCTTGATGCTGTAATTGCGTAGTACTTATTTCGCACTGAGATATTGATGCATGAAACAAATGACTTTTCTGATTAATTTTAAACTATTTTAACTAGCCTTTTTTGGCTTCGACAACAAGTGCAATATTTCACTTCTACAAACAAACTAAAATCATTCGAAAAGGAGAAAATTCTCTAGCTTCAGGATGTTAAAAAAATGCAGTATGATAATGAGCTGCATACAATACGCGGTTCAAGCAAGTATGAAGACAAAATGTATAAAGTTGAGGTAGGTATAGGCGAATTCGTCTTCCATTCCATTTAAATATCGCTGGTAAATTACTTTTTCTGTCACCATCTTCAAAGTGCCAATGAAAACTTATTAGATTTCCTATCGCCTGTTCTGAAATAGAACTAATAAAATTAACTAGGTACACAGTTTATAATAAATATTGTATAGAATTGATGTAAATACTAAAATTAACGTAATTTTTTGTATGAAAATCGGCACCGGAATAATATTACAAAAAAAAATTGTTTCATAAATTTTAATAACTTGTACTGCTGTCTCTTAACTGTAAATCCACATTTTTACTGTTAGAGAACTCTATAATAAAGTAAAATATAAATAACCCTAAGTAGCTTCCACTTTTCTTTTAACTTGGCATCCTTTGGAAAATGAAACATTTTACATTCACTATTATTAGTATGATCACATTCAGGAACAAAACATAAACCCATAATTCAAACAATTTAAAATGAATATAAAATTTGATTACAGAAAGAAAGATTTAGGTTATGAACTATAAATGTGTATAATTCAAACAATAGTATTGAAATTAGCTGCAATTGTATTGCATTCTGCCACGTAATTTAAATTTTCACATTCTTCATTCCCATTGGAGGAAACTGTTGCTGTTTTATATTTAGCATTATTAAAATAAAATTAAAGGTTTATTAAATCTTATATAAATACATATATTTTAACATATCTTGTGTGTTTGAGATCGGCACCGGAAGTTCTTATATATTTGTTTCAACCGAGCAGGCCCACGCCGTAAATAAGGGCAAACTCGTGTGGTGGACGACGGCGCCGAAAAGCCTCAAAACTGAAAAGTAAAAAAAAGATATAGCAACAAACAAAATTGTCAAAACAAAATTTATAATGATAAAAAAAACCAGTAAGGAATTGCTAGCTATTACTTTGTTTTTTATTTGTTTATTTTTTTATTTTTACTCATTGAGACGAGGGAATCGAATTACTTCTCGAAAATAATATATTTTCCAAATGAGAGTACGCAATAATAGCATTTATTCGATCGAATACGTAACATGATACCATGAATTGTGTAAACTCAAACAAATCTGATTTTATTCATGTTTGAGCTTGAAATTTGGCTTGCAACGAGCGAACAAACTTTTATATTTTGTTTATTTGAATCTAAAATACAAAAATTTTGAGTTGTAATACTGTTAGAATATATTCCTGTTTTTTATAAGTTTATAATTATGTTATGTACCTCAATGAAAAAATACTTGTATGGCTTGTACTTGTAAAATATAAAAATGAAAATAAATTTATGAAAATACTTTTTAAAATTATTTTTCAATAATGGATAATAATACCTAACTTCACCCGTATCTGTACTCACATATGAACGTAATACAAATTTGGGGCGTTATTTTAAATTTGCACAAGGGCGCCAAAAGTGCTAGGCGCGGGCCTGCAACCGAGAAATTCAATAAAATGTAAAGCAATGTTTTAGCATCATAATTTATAGTCTTTATGAATAAGGTAATAAGGCTCAAATGCCAATGTCATTCGACGGGATCAAAATTTCTATGACAGTAGTATGTCTGGTTACATAAGTTGTTGACATCACAGCAAATTGAGTCCATTCGGTTTTAGTCTTTGAATCTGCTGTCTTTTAGGAGAAATCGAAAATAAATATTATTATTTTTCAGGAATATTCGTGAAGGAAGTAAATTTTTATGAATTTCCCACTGCATCCTAGAACCTAGAGATATGCCAATTTCATACATTCTCTGAGCGGGCGGTACAACATTTTTAAGAGATTCTTAAGGATGTACGAGTACGTGTGTCTGAGAGAAGCGGAACCCAAATATCTCCGGAGGATTTTCAGGAGAGCGTGAACTTGCTTGAAAGTCTTAAAGACAAATATCGTCTCAACGATATTCAAATAATATATTCCAACGAGATGTTCAGAGGAATAGCTCTCCAGTTGGGCGTGAATTCTTTATCAGAAGATTATTTAATGTTGTTTATCGATGTCAATATGATCTTCGACAAAAAGGGCTTGAAGAGAATTCGCAGGAACACCATGAAAAATGAGATGATATATTTTTCCATAGTCTACAGCTTGTACAGTCCCGGTCTCATAAATAAGTTTTATGTCGGCTCTGACTACTCGAATTTCGGCAGCGACATCGTCGATGGAGAGAACGGTTTCTGATGATAGTTTGGCTTTGGAATCGTCAGCCTCTACAAGAGCGACTACTTGAAATTGGGCGGGTTTGATTTGATGATCTCCAGTTGGAGATACGAGGACGTCACCTTCTATGATAACGCGCTCAAGTCAGGCCTGGCGATAATGAGAAGTGTTGTTCCTGGCCTGTTCCACGTGTTTCATTCGGTGAATTGTGACGCTGGCTTGGATATTGAACAGAAAGGTATGTACAAGTAATACAAGTATCTTTTTAGGTAGCAGTGGTTATAGATTGGATATGAATTTGTCTGTGATTACACATTATTAATTATGCACTTTCTTACTGTCTACGTATTGATGTAATTTATCAAAGACTTTCAAAGAAGTCAGTGTAGATAACATCTACCCTCTGATCTAAGACTTCACTAATATATTGAGTTTTTATAACCAAATTTGTAACTGTTGAACAACCTGAGATAAACCCGTGTTGCTCTGGTAATAGACAATTATTAACGTGGGCATATAATAATTTCGAGTAACTTACTAAAATTGCAAATTATAGTAATTGGTCTGTAATGAGGGTGTAAACTTTAGACAATTTCCGTAAGTCTGGAAATACAGAATTCTCTAAGATCGCATTATATATAATAGATAGCGAGTATGCAAGAAGAATGGCACAATCTCGAATTAAAAATGCAGGAATGTTATCCGGTGTTATTGTCATATTTGCTTTTAACTGACTAATAGCGTTTTTACATCATCCAAGGTAACTTTTGTTAAATGCAAGATATTATTTGGAGTAATGCCATCGAGTTTAAAAAAATTCCTGGGCAAGACTTCTTCCAAGCTCTGTTGGTAAAAATCAGATCAGCGTACTTCGTGGTAGCAAAATGGATGCTAGACTATTTTACCAGTACTAAAGATGATGGACTGTCGGCATTACCAGCAATTACAAATTCAGCAATAAATTATTATGATTAGGCACCGTGTTCCCAAAAGACTAGGATTGCTTTAAATTCAAATTTAGGTATAAGGTTGACCATGAAGTTGACAGTCTGCAATGCCCTATCCAAAAAACCTATAAAATGGTTAGTTTCAAAATTTGGTACTTATTCTCTCTGAAATTTTTATGCTACTATAATGATTTTAAGCAATATCTAACAACATCTAATGATTATATAACTAATTTACTGACCTAGATGTTCTTGGGTTTCTCTTAGGATGATGTCTGTTCTCTTCAAGTATTACAGTAAAAAGAACTAGCTTTTATCAATGAAAATTTTTTTCTAAAATCACCATATGAGAGAAGTACCAAATTTGGAACTTCCCAAATCTTGTATTTGAATAATTTTTCCTGAGATTACTTACTTTGGATGAATTTCACATATTCCGTCAAAAGTTCACAGATTTCTTTGTTAGTTTTAAAAAAAATTGCAAGTAAGGGATTCTTTTTTTTTAAATTTTTTTTTGCAATGCCACATCTAAAAACACATCTCTATGCAAAATCCTGTTAGTTTTGAAGTAAAAAAAAAAATATAAATACAATCACAATATTTTTGGCCGGGGGCTCCGCCCCTGACCTGACTTCTGGCCGGGAACTGGGGCCCGGAGCGCCCGAGAAATCGGCGCATAGGCGCCGTACTAAAAAAATATGCAAATGTACTAAATCTGTTCTGGCTGCACTGTCCTCTATGAACTATACTATCAACCAAGGTTGAGTAATTTGTGTTGCCTATACCTGACGTTGATCGCGCCGCTAGAACAGTTGCCCTGGAGCCTTGCCGCATACATATTTATTCTTTATTTAAAAAATCGGGTTACAATGTTCTCACGATTAACGACGATATCTACTGATATGAAGGGAAATATGCAGTAGTTAGACCACTGGTTAAGCTCTATTTTTTTTTTAATCTTGGAGTAATCACTTCCATGAACAGGAGTCGCTTAAATCAATAATATTCCACGTTGAAATAATTTGAATATGGGGAGTTGCTACTTTACTACTCAATGAAATCGATGAATTGCAGTAAATAAACAATCAAAATTATGTCATGGCTTTTGTTTACCGTTGCTCTAAAATAACTTTTTCAATGTTAATCATTTCAATTGTTTATGGGCCTCTGTATTTTGTTGTGATCATTTTGAAATGTTTAATGCAGTAGATTCTTGTTCTAACAGCATATATTTTAGCTAAAAAATGACGCTGCAAACTGGCACTGTTTTAAAACAATGGGACAAAAAATAATCTTAAGATCTGGAGTTGTACCACATAAAAATTTAACCCGTCTTCATAAACCAACGGAATCTTAATCACAATCGGATGAGCACGCTCACTTCGTATGTGCATTGAACTCCACTCTCGTGGGCAATAGACACCGCACGAATTGTTCATACTATTGTTTATTACGAATCACTGTCTGGTATAATTGTAGGACTTCTAATAATGTTTTCACAGAATTTCATTTTGCATGTTTTATTGTCAATTCGTGTGCAACAAATGTGATTAACGTACGCAAATAAATATTTAATAATAGAGCAGGCAAATAGCTATTTACCCACCTAAAAATCAAGCAAAAAAATAGGACTTGTCCCGCATGAGTAATAAAAAGTATTTGGTATCATGTATACCAAATGGATTATTATATGGCATGGCAAAATAATAAGTGTGCTAAGAGTATATATCGAACGATTAATTCGCTGATTACATGAATTTAACATGTTAAAACAAACTGTACACACTCAGCACATTTCTGACAATTATGGGTTGCATAACTTTATATGTTAATAATGATTTTATTTACAAATAGATTAGTTGTTATGTTAATATGAAGGTTGGCAGTAAGAGGACATGAAGCAAGGTTCTTGTAAATCGTTTGTTTTAATAGTTCAATAAAATTGTATCAAATAGTTCTTTATTATATTACTATTATTATACCTCAGTTTAAAATCTTGAGAAATGATTAACTGTAAATTTGGTTTTTTATATTACAGTATTTGGAAACCTAACAAAAAGTATAAATGCAACTATTAGACATATTTCGTATATTAACAATAAATTGTAGACATACTGACATACTTAACTGAATGAAATAATCAAATAAACAATTACAATTTAACTAATTAACTTCGGGAAAATTGCTTTTCTCCAAAATTTAGTGGCTTGCGTCATTATTTCTATGCAGAAAGTTTCATTGCGACAAATTTCATGTATAGAAATCTCCATGTCGTTTTCAAAATTTGGGCAGGCTACACAAAACAAACGTTTACATTTATTAGTTAAAAACATTCACAACTCTATTGTGCAAATGGTTTCTTCATAATATTGCCGTCTTTAATGTAAACTAATATAAATCTTCACTGTTTTATCTTCCGAAGGATAAATTTGAGATAGTTCTTATTTAAAAAGAGTCACATAATGTAGTATTTAGTCACTATTTGATGCCTTCTGTTAATCCCCACGTTTACAGAATTGGTGATGTGTATTTACTTGTCAAATTTCATTTATTTTAGGTGTAAGGTGTTCAATGAAGGCTCCCTTAAAATCACCCCTGCAAACACAAACACATCAGGTTTATTTTAATAAGGCACCTCATAAGAGCAAACTACGAGGAAGAATAAGAAACTACCGCAATTTAAAAAAAATAATTGTGTATTCTATACATGTATATTTTTGTGTTCACTAATTTTAAATTTTTTTATTGTGCCTATGATAGCATTATAATTGTAATTTTTTGACTTTTTGGTAATAAAGTTTTGTATTTTATGCTTTTGTTTTATTAACAAGCTTTTTACAACATTGTAGTACACGATACTGTCATGGGTTCTAGTCAGTTGCCCAGCGTTAGTCAAGCCTATATCAGTCGCAAGCCGTTCTTTTGAACTCTCTTAAAGCAAACAAGCCTTTCACTGAATTTAAATAAAACAAAAGATCTAATAGGGATACGAAACAACAATAGAAAAGAGCCATTAAGGACACAAGTAAAAGATCCCCTCGGGACAACAAATATAAAGTAGAAAAGATCCATTAAAGACACAAAAAAACTAACAAAAGATCCATTGGGATATACGAAAAAAATTATAACATTCAAAAGGCTGAGCGTTGTGAGGCGGGAACCTGATATAATTTATTAGAAAAGATCCCATAGGGACAAAATCACAAAAAAAAGTTGACGTCGTGAACCCATGGCCGTCGTATTGTCGCTCCCAGGCCCACGGTGCTCCAACCACACCATGAGACTCACGACAAGGCGCTCCCAGAGGCCCGCAACTTGCTCAGAGTGCCCCAGAATTCCATATGGTAGGCAGTAGATTTTTTAAATACTTCGTCAGCTTCAATGGGGAGTCCAGCGGTCCTGAGTGGCTGAATTTCGACATCGTGCACCTAAAAAAGGCCCAAAGATGACAATATAATAAATATTTCTACTCCTAATGTGACTATACAATCTGTAATAATCTAGAAACGGCCGTGACTAGACTGATACTCCTGGTAGAATTGTTGAATTCGTAATTTTTAAAATCGAAACAGACTGCGTTTAGTAGTAATTCACTTAATACCTCCTCGCATTTCAACGATCCTGTTGCTCCTGGTAGAATTTTAAATCGAGCAAAACTATTTCTCTTCCCTCAGATCTTTAAAATCGAACTAGACTGCATTTAGTAACAGGGGAGCATGAAACAAAAGAGGTGTAATTTCAGTGCGCCTTAATAATTCATTAAATACCTCCTCGCATTTCTGCTATCCTAATGCTCCTGGTAGAATTGTAGAATTCTTAATTCGAGCAAGTGTTTCTCGTTTCACAGATTTTTAAAATCGAAACAGACTGCGTTTAGTAATAATTCATTAAAGACCTCCTCGCATTTCTGTGATCCTGATACTCCTGGTAGAATTCCCGTCTTAAAATCGAGCAAAAGTGCGTTTCATTCCACAGATCTTTGAAATCGAAGTAGACTGCGTTTAGTAGCAAGAGCGCATGAAACCGAAGAGGTATATTTTCAGTGCTCCTAATAATTCATTAAATACCTCTTCGCATTTCTGTGGTCCTGATACTCCTGGTAGAATTCCCGTCTTAAAATCGAAAAAAATTGTGTTTCGTTCTACAGATCTTTAAAATCGAAGTAGACTGCGTTTAGTAGCAAGAGCGCATGAAACCGAAGAGGTATATTTTCAGTGCTCCTAATAATTCATTAAATACCTCCTCGCATTTCTGCTATCCTAATGCTCCTGGTAGACTTGTAGAATTCTTAATTCGAGCAAGTGTTTCTCGTTTCACAGATTTTTAAAATCGAAACAGACTGCGTTTAGTAATAATTCATTAAAGACCTCCTCGCATTTCTATGATCCTGATACTCCTGGTAGAATTCCCGTCTTAAAATCGAGCAAAAGTGCGTTTCGTTCCACAGATCTTTAAAATCGATGTAGACTGCGTTTAGTAGCAGGAGCGCATGAAACCGAAGAGGTATATTTTCAGTACTAATAATTCATTAAATACCTCCTCGTATTTCTGTGATCCTGATACTCCTGGTAGAATTCCAGTCTTAAAATCGAACAAAATTGCGTTTCGTTCCACAGACCTTTAAAATCGATGTAGACTGCGTTTAGTAGCAGGAGCGCATGAAACCGAAGAGGTATATTTTCAGTGCTCCTAATAATTCGTTAAATACCTCCTCGCATTTCTGTGGTCCTGATACTCCTGGTAGAATTCCCATCTTAAAATCGAACAAAATTGTGTTTCGTTCCACAGATCTTTGAAATCGATGTAGACTGCGTTTAGTAGCAGGAGCGCATGAAACCGAAGAGGTATATTTTCAGTGCTCCTAGTAATTCATTAAATACCTCCGCACATTTCTGTGATCCTGACACTCCTGGTAGAATTCCAGTTTTAAAATCGAACATGTGCGTTTTGTTCCACAGATTTTAAAACCGATGTTGCGTTTCGTAGCAAGAGCGCACGAAACCGAAGAAGTATAGTAAATACCTCCTCGCACTTCTGTGATCCTGATACTCCTGACAATTGACAATTGAAATGTGACATTTGACAGTTGAAATTTGACAGTTGAAATTTGACATATGAAATTTAACAGATGAAATTTGACAGATGAAATTTGACAGTTGAAATTTTACAGCTGAAATTTGACAGATGAAATTTGACAGTTGAAATTTGATAGTTAAAATTTGACAGTTGAAATTTGACAGTTGAAATTTGACAGTTGAAATTTGACAGATGAAATTTGACAGTTGAAATTTGACAGTTGAAATTTGACAGATGAAATTTGACAGTTGAAATTTGACAGTTGAAATTTGACAGTTGAAATTTGACAGATGAAATTTGACAGTTGAAATTTGACAGTTGAAATTTGACAGATGAAATTTGACAGTTGAAATTTGACAGATGAAATTTGACAGATGAAATTTGACAGATGAAATTTGACAGATGAAATTTGACAGTTGAAATTTGACAGATGAAATTTGACAGTTGAAATTTGACAGATGAAATTTGACAGATGAAATTTGACAGATGAAATTTGACAGATGAAATTTGACAGTTGAAATTTGACAGATGAAATTTGACAGATGAAATTTGACAGATGAAATTTGACAGATGAAATTTGACAGATGAAATTTGACAGATGAAATTTGACAGATGAAATTTGACAGATGAAATTTGACAGATGAAATTTGACAGATGAAATTTGACAGATGAAATTTGACAGATGAAATTTGACAGATGAAATTTGACAGTTGAAATTTGACAGTTGAAATTTGACAGATGGAATTTGAGATGAAATTTGACAGATGAAATTTGACATTTGAAATTTGACAGATGAAATTTGACAGATGAAATTTGACAGATGAAATTGAAATTTGACAGTTGAAATTTGACAGTTGAAATTTGACAGATGAAATTTGACAGTTAAAATTTGACAGTTGAAAGTTGAAATTTGACAGTTGAAATTTGACAGTTAAAATTTGACAGTTGAAATTTGACAGATGGAATTTGAGATGAAATTTGACATTTGAAATTTGACAGATGAAATTTGACAGATGAAATTTGACATTTGAAATTTGACAGTTGAAATTTGACAGTTGAAATTTGACAGATGAAATTTGACAGTTGAAATTTGACAGATGAAATTTGACAGTTGAAATTTGACAGATGAAATTTGACAGATGAAATTTGACAGATGAAATTTGACAGTTGAAATTTGACAGTTAAAATTTGACAGTTGAAATTTGACAGTTAAAATTTGACACAGTTGAAATTTGACAGATGGAATTTGACAGTTAAAATTTGACAGTTGAAATTTGACAGTTGAAATTTGACAGTTGAAATTTGACAGTTGAAATTTGACAGATGAAATTTGACAGTTGAAATTTGACAGATGAAATTTGACAGATGAAATTTGACAGATGAAATTTGACAGATGAAATTTGACAGTTGAAATTTGACAGATGAAATTTGACAGATGAAATTTGACATTTGAAATTTGACAGATGAAATTTGACAGATGAAATTTGACAGATGAAATTGAAATTTGACAGTTGAAATTTGACAGTTGAAATTTGACAGATGAAATTTGACAGTTAAAATTTGACAGTTGAAAGTTGAAATTTGACAGTTGAAATTTGACAGTTAAAATTTGACAGATGAAATTTGACAGATGAAATTTGACATTTGAAGTTTGACAGTTGAAATTTGACAGTTGAAAGTTGAAATTTGACAGTTGAAATTTGACAGTTGAAATTTGACAGTTGAAATTTGACAGATGAAATTTGACAGATGAAATTTGAAATTTGACAGTTGAAATTTGACAGTTGAAATTGACAGATGAAATTTGACAGATGAAATTTGACAGATGAAATTTGAAATTTGACAGTTGAAATTTGACAGATGAAATTTGACAGTTGAAATTTGACAGATGAAATTTGACAGATGAAATTTGACATTTGAAGTTTGACAGTTGAAATTTGACAGTTGAAAGTTGAAATTTGACAGTTGAAATTTGACAGTTGAAATTTGACAGTTGAAATTTGACAGATGAAATTTGACAGATGAAATTTGACAGATGAAATTTGACAGTTGAAATTTGACAGTTGAAATTGACAGATGAAATTTGACAGATGAAATTTGACAGATGAAATTTGACAGATGAAATTTGACAGATGAAATTTGACAGATGAAATTTGACAGATGAAATTTGACATTTGAAGTTTGACAGTTGAAATTTGACAGTTGAAATTTGACAGTTGAAATTTGACAGTTGAAATTTGACAGATGAAATTTGACAGATGAAATTTGACAGTTGAAATTTGACAGTTGAAATTTGACAGATGAAATTTGACATGAAATTTGACAGATGAAATTTGACAGATGAAATTTGACAGATGAAATTTGACAGTTGAAATTTGACAGTTGAAATTTGACATTTGAAATTTGACAGATGAAATTTGACAGATGAAATTTGACATTTGAAATTTGACAGATGAAATTTGACAGATGAAATTTGACAGTTGAAATTTGACAGATGAAATTTGACAGATGAAATTTGACATTTGAAATTTGACAGTTAAAATTTGACAGTTGAAAGTTGAAATTTGACAGATGAAATTTGACAGTTTTAAATACCTCGTCGCATTTCTGCGATCCTGATGCTCCTGTTAGAATGGTAGAATTTTTAACTCGAGCAAGTGTTTTTCGTTTCACAGATTTTTAAAATCGAAACAGACTGCGTTAAGTAATAATTCATTAACCAAGTCAAAAAATGGAAAAATTATTATCCTTACCATAACTAAAAGAATCCCTGCAATTTTTTATCGGCCCAAAAAATGCAATTTTTAATTTCCCATATACGTAGCATATAAGAAAGTATTGTGACTGTGTACAAAATCGATGTTTTGGTGAATTTCCACGTTTTCAGGTCACTTGAAGCCAAAAAGTAGTTTTTAAAAGTACTTGTCTGCCGTTTGTAGTCACAGTTAGAGCCCAAATCGCTCGTTCAGTTTTGCTTAAATTTTGTATGAGTATCCAGGACGGCCACACCTCGAGGTAAAATCGCAAAATCTGTCCTATCTCAACTGAAGGGTTAGGGGAATTAACCCATAAAAACCGATTAAAAGAATATAAAATAATTTTTTTCTTAAAAACAGCTTTCACGATTTTCATCAAATTTAACCCATGAATACTCCCTTAGCACTAATATGAGACAACATAACCAATGACTCCTAATAAATTCAGGGGCGGAGGCTGCGGGGGTAAGATTAGAGAAATTAAATATTTATTTCCTCAAAAACCGCTCAAAGATTTTTATTAAATTGAACACATTGATACTCCCTTAGTACTAGTATGAGAGGACGTCACCCGTTTCCTGAAAAAATGAAGAAACGGAGCCTGTGTGGGAGGGGTAAGATTAAGAGATTTTTTTTCTAAAACGGTTCTAACGAATTTGATCAGTTATAGATTAAAGATAATCATCAGGCCTGTATATTTTATTATAACTGACATTAAACATTAATTGCATAATTAGAGGGAAACTGATAATAACATAAATAAATACAAGGGCATTAATTAAGCATATTACAATTATCATATTACCAGGAATGCTTCCTTAGTACCAGTATGAGATAAGATGTCAAGACTAGTTGCTTCTGGAAAATTCAGAGTGATGTTGCAGGCGGGTGTGGTTTAAAAAAAAAAAGAAAAGCGTTCAAGTCGCTGAGGCTCGTAACAGGTGTACCGAGGGCTAGCTCAGCTCTAGTGGGTGAGGGGATAGGTTAAAGTTCATACACAAAAAAAAATAAAGCATATACACATTAGTTACTCATATATATGCATAAAGGGCGCCACCAACTAATAAAATGATTGCAGCCTAGCTAGAAGGCTCCCAAAATTTCCAAGGGTACCCAAACGCTACACTATATTTATTCGAGGTATGAATTTAAAAGAAACCAGTATGTAAAGTTTGAATTTAGATATCAAATGTATTTAGTAAATGAGTATTTAATGCCATCAATCAGAGAAGATATATATGTTCACAAACAATAAATATATTTGAACCGGTCCTTGGTTATATAATTTAATCTTACCATGCGTGATATCACGAAGGGTTCACATTAGGTTCACACGAGATAATAAAAATCGTGCATATGAACTTATTTTTATACATATATCGTTGTCCTATGTCGAAGCCTGCAGTTGTCAATATAGTTCCATACCTGTTTTCCAAAATCCCCGAATCGTTGTCCAAAATGAAAGCAAAAAGTTGTCAATAAAATTCCAGTTAGGGGTCCACAAGTGGAGAACAAGAATAGGTGACCGAAACCCAGGCCTCTCTTGCTCCGGAAATGGGTAACGCCAGGCTCAATAAATACTTGGGGGGAATTCGTAAAATTCGAGATGAGTATTACGAAAACAACAAAAGTAACGTAAACACAAAAAATAGAACAAAATAAAAAGCAATAAAAAAATAATTTCATAAGTATACCAAAAAAAAATTAATATGATCTTTATTCCTTAGTCAAAGGTGTATGGCGGCAAAATCGGCGATCCAAGAGATCAAACTTGGAAGTAATTCCTCGTGGGACGGCTTTCTACAATTAGTACAAAAAATGCGTTAGGACATGTGCTTGCTACACAAAAAAATATAACATACTTAATGTCAGGTAGGGAGAAACTGAGACATAAAAAACATAACAAAAACTTTAGGAGCAGCTCATTAAAATACCGGTACTCTTTTTTGTGCTGTTCGCAAATTGACTCGCTTACCTTTATAGGTTTTTAATGTGTGTCGGGAATGTTTCATGTCAGGCTTGGCACCATGGCCCGCGGCGATATAATTATATCGTAAAGTTTTTGTTGCGTTTTTTATTTAGTGGGATCCATTTATTTCAACTAGCGCCATGGCCTGCGGCGATAATAATTATGTCGTAGAGTTTTTGTTGGGTTTTTCTGTCTCGGGAATTTATTACTTGAACTATACAATTCAAGAATCCGAACTAGTCGAGTAAGCTGTGTCGTTCTAAACAACTATAACGTACACAACCAACCATGAATTTTCAATATCCCATGAATAAATACATCAAACGGCAATTAAAAAGAAAAATTCACAAAGAACGCCAAGCGCACTGCTGCCTAATGGCTACCCGTTTACCACCCCAACCCACCCATCTATTCTCTAAAACCCCGTGACCATACAAGCCGACAAAATCACTAGCGTCTAGGGGCCAAGTACCACTTTCTATTTGTGGCCCCTGAGACTGGCGCAGATTGTTTTGTCACAATGCTGCGTTGTGTGTTGCCGATTAGCCTCTTGTCAAATAATTGTTATGAAATTATATCTTATTTTAGCAAATGGAATAATATGCAGCGATTTAGTACAAAAATAATATTTTGGTTTGCATTATTTGACTACCTATCATGGATGAGAAAATGTATTGCAAAAATTTGTACACATAGTTTTCAAAATTTAAACATCAACTTTGTCAATTTGTAAGAAACTAGTTATTACATATCCATTATTGTCATGAGTAGACAACACACCATACAAATGTGTATAGTGGGTTGCATAAGATAAATTTATTGAGACCGCCACTGGTGCGCAAGCCCGGCAAGCCATCAGCCAGTCTCCTGCCTCCTGCCAGCCATAGTAGAGTTAAGTTGTTATTTTTAATGTATGTTGTTCCACGTGTAGTTTATGTCGTTTATGTCAATAAATAATATATTGTTGGATATCGTGATTTACACTCTACGCTCCATTGATCAAAACATTAACACAAATACTACATGGCGCAGCCTACGGAGCTGGGTAAGCCAGAAATATAATTCAGAAAAAAAAGGTCCACCATTTTGTACGCCCACGTTTTCTGAGAATGAAAATTCAAGAGTTTTATAAATTTATATCTGTTGCCATCCAGCCACAGAAGGTTCTTTAATTAAATAAGAAGCGTTAAATAAAGGAGTGGAAATGGGCGACAATAGAGGCATATCTCCCTTAAATATGTCTGGTAACGTGGCGGAAAACTGGAAGATGTGGAAATTGCGTTTTGAGAATTTTATGCTTGCAACTGAGCTAAATAAGAAAGACCAGGCCACTCAATGCGTCCAGGTCCTACATTATATAGGTGAGGAAGCCTTCAAAATATATACAACTTTCGACCTCCAAGAGGATGAGAAAAATAATTTAAAAGTACTTCTTCAAAAGTTTGAAACACATTTTCTGCCAAAAGAAAATCTGTCGTACGAACGGTATCAATTTTTTTCATATAAGCAGAACCCGGAGCAAACTTTCGAACAATACGTAACAGAACTAAAGAAGAAGGCCATGAAATGCGAGTTAGGAAATCTGCAAGACAGTCTCACCAAGGCTATGATCATATGTGGGGTTAGTAACACAGTCATGAGACAACACCTGCTAGAAGATGCATGATTCCCTATCTCTGGACGATGCTATTCAACTATGCAAAGTTATAGAAGCCACAGCCATGAGAACATCAGCGATGGAATCCTCCTCGACATCGCATCAAGGTGAAGTTGACACGATTAAAATAATTAATTCATGTAAAAAATGTGCCAAAACCCACCCAATAAACAAGTGTCCAGCTTTCGGTAAGACATGTTCTTTTTGTAATTTAAAAAATCACTGCAGATGCTTGCTACAAAAAGAAAAATTCACATAACTCTCAATACAATTGTAATTACAGAAAGTCAAAAGGAAATACGAGTTATAAAAACGCGTCTCGTCACACTCAATCTAAATATAAAAATAAACATGTACATGAAATAAAAAATGACGTGGACGAATCACATTTGTTTATAGGGTCGGTGGATGATCACGATTCTGAACATAGACAGTGGCACACAGCAGTAAAAATAAATGATAAGTACGTAAAATTTAAAATTGACTCTGGGGCCATGGTAAATGTATTACCTTTGTCGGCATTTGTCAGTCTGGGTTTTCAAAAAAATAAAATAAAAAATACAGGTACAACTTTGAAAGCCTACACGGGTGACAACTTGAAGGTGTTGGGAACATATAAAATTAATTGCTTTAAAAATAAACATAACTTAGAATTCTATATTGTAAACTCTGAGACGCAGTGCATCTTAAGGTTAGAGGCATGCATCAAATTAAATTTAATTAAAAAAGTTGAAACAATAAGTCACATTAATCCCGAATACAGTAATCTATTAAGCGATTTTCAGGATACGTTCGAATTGGCTGTTTGGACAAACCATATCACATTGAGCTAAACGAGGGTGTCAAACCTGTGGTCCAACCCATCAGAAGGGTGCCATTACCCCTGATGCCCAAATTAAAGGAAGTTTTGGACGTCTAGTCAAGCAAAAAATTATTGAAAAGGTAGATGGCTCATCCGATTGGCTGCA
This sequence comes from Leptura quadrifasciata, assembly GCA_963675555.1. Taxonomy (NCBI): domain Eukaryota; kingdom Metazoa; phylum Arthropoda; class Insecta; order Coleoptera; family Cerambycidae; genus Leptura; species Leptura quadrifasciata. Next base: position 110,523,970 of record OY776679.1, read on the forward strand.
CGGTCTGGTTGTTGTCAAAAAACCGGACTCTTCGTTAAGAATTTGCATGGACATGAAAGTCCTAAATGATTGCATTAAACGTGAGTATTGCCAAATTCCCACCATCGAGGAAGTTTCAGGGGAACTAACGGGTGCTGAGTACTTTAGTTGTTTAGATGCCTCTAACGGTTTTTATCAAATTATTCTAGATGAGGAAAGTGCTAAAATATGCACAGTGGGTACACCTTTCGGGCTTTACAAATTTTTGCACCTCCCATTTGGGATGAAATCAGCACCGGAAGTATTCCAAAAACGTTTTAAGTCAATTTTCAATTTACCGGGAACAAGAATTTATATAGACGATTTGCTTGTTTCGGGCAGAACTAAAAAAGAGCATGATGAGAGACTTGTTAGGGTACTTGAAATAGCAAAACTAAACAATATCAAATTCAACAAATCTAAATGCAAATTTGGGGTTAGAAAAATTAAATATATGGGTCATATTTTTTCAAAACAGGGTGTTGAGCCTGATATATCTAAAATTGAGGCCATTCAAAAATTTACTAAACCAGTTTGTAAGCAGGATGTCCAACGTTTACTGGGAATGCTCGCATATCTAAGTAAATTCATACCAAATTTTTCGTCGGAAACAACCTGCTTATGCGATTTAATAAAAAAAGATGTGGAATTCCATTGGGGAAAACCGCACGATGTTGCATTTGAAAAAATAAAAGGCATATTGATGTCCAGGTCCGTACTCCAAATGTTCAATATAAGTAAACAAAGTACCATATCTGTCGATAGTTCCAAGTCAGGTTTGGGGGCCGTCCTACTTCAGGACAACTTGCCTTGCGCTTACGCTAGCAGAGCCCTTACAGAGTGTCAAACTCGTTATGCCCAAATTGAAAAAGAACTGCTCGCAATTTGTTTCGACTTGGATAGGTTCTATCAATTTATCTTTGGAAAAAGGGTCATAATTGAAACTGATCATCAGCCCTTATTAGCCATTTTCAAAAAACCTTTAAATAAATCGCCGGCTCGTTTACAACGTATTGATAATTGACGATTTTGATAAAGAACTTCAGGCTCAAGTATGCTTAATAATTTCACAAATTAACGCCACGGAAAATAAGTTAAAAGAATTTCAAAAACATACAAATAACGATAGCGAATTAATAGAGTTAAAAAAGATTATTACGGAAGGTTGGCCCCATGATAATAAGAAAATTGATGATAAAATAAAAGCATATTCAAAATTTAGAGATGAACTCACAATAATGAATGATTTAATCTTTAAGGGTCAGGCAATAGTTGTACCAAGCAATATGAGACGAGAAATGTTAAATAGAATCCATTACAGTCACATGGGAATAAATAAATGCACAAAACTAGCTCAGGAATCGGTATTTTGGCCTAATATGAAAAATGAAATAAAACAATTAATTGAAAACTGTTTTTTGTGCAATAAATATGCAAATTCGCAAAAATCTGAACCTCTGGATCCACACTTTATCCCAAGGGTACCTTGGAATAAGGTGGGTTGCGATTTGTTTGAATTAAAAGGGGTTAAATACTTACTATTAATTGATTATTACTCCAAATATATTGAAATGGAAAAATTGAGCAAAGATACGACTAGTTTTTCTGTAATAAATGCCATGAAATCTATTTTTGCTCGTCATGGAGTACCCCTCACTGTTGTATCTGATGGGGGACCTCAGTTCACTTCTGAGGCATTTAAGAGATTTTCTCGGGAATGGGAATTTGAGCACTCGTTATCAAGTCCATACCATAGTGCAGCTAATGGGATGGCTGAGCGCCACGTCCAAACTGCCAAACAACTCTTTCGGAAGGTAACTGAGGATAATAGGGATCTCTATAAAGCGTTGCTGCAATATCGCAACATGCCAGTCGTTGATAATTTCTCTCCTGCACAAATTTTAATGTCTAGACACCTTCAATCCATGTTACCTCTCAGTAATGTAAATTTAAAATCCAGGGTGGTAAATGTCGGAAAGGTTAATAGCAGAATCCGACAAAACCAAGAATTACAACAAAAATACTTTAATAAAAAAGGGGTTCAAAAATTAAAACCTTTGGTAGTAGGAGACAATGTGTTCGTACAACTGAGACCAAATGCGATCTGGACTCCTGCCATTATTGTAAAAAAAAATAGAGACAGATCGTATTCAGTTAAAGTTGCAAACAACACCATTTATGTAAGGAATCGTAAATTTATAAAACTTAACAAAAGCAATAATCGGAATGTAAATGTAAAAAGCACCATGAGATCGGAAAACCTTCATACCACTTCGGTCTCACCTAAAGTGTTTATAGAAAGTAATGGTGATAGTCCCGTAGAGCCAGAAAACATTGTGGAGGTTGGAACCTCAATCGGCGGGGATGAGATGTTTAGTGATCAAAGTGATATAGCGTTAAGTTGTAGCGACAGGAATTTTGATAGAACTTCAGAGGAGAGTGAATACAATAGTCTAAATTCTAGTTCGGAGTCGGAAACTCTCGTTATAATAAATAAGCCCTCTTACTCAGGAAGAACTATCAAACGACCTGACAGACTAAATTTGTAATAATTTTAAGCAATTCTCTGACTTGAAGACTTGAAAATATGTATCTGTAATTTAAGCATTGCTGTATTTGTTTTAAAATGTTTTTAAACGTAATGTAAATTTAATGATGGCTGTACTTTGTACTTCTGTTGTAAAATGGTGTTTTCAAAAAAAGGGAGATGTCATGAGTAGGCAACACACCATACAAATGTGTATAGTGGGTTGCATAAGATATATTTATTGAGACCGCCACTGGTGCGCAAGCCGTCAGCCAGTCGCCAGTCTCCTGCCAGCCATAGTAGAGTTAAGTTACCTTTAATGTATGGTGTTCCACGTGTAGTTTATGTCGTTTATGTCAATAAATAATATATTGTTGGATATCGTGATTTACTCTCTACGCTCCATTCATCAAAACATTAACACAAATATTACAATTATCACTAATTTATTTTGTCCACTTTTGTATGAATTTTCCAATTCCCCATGCAGTGTTATACTATTTTATTTATTTTTTTGTACTTTCGTACCTGTGTAGGACTACTTTTGTCATGTTTTCTTACACTCTTTGTTTTAATTTGTAGCAATATGGGTTCGCCCGTATATGTAAATAAATAAGTAAATTACTTAAACACAGAATATATGTTTGTTTTTAATTAATGCCTTATTTATATTATTTTTTTATTTTATAGTTAAATTCTTTAATAAATTTTTGAAAACAACATTGTATTTGTTTAAATTGGATTTCAAAAAATATAGTTTCACAAAAGAAGGAAATTACAATATTTTACAAATAAGTATTTAATGGATATTAATCTGAAAAAGTATTTTATTTATTTCTCATTTAGAGCAATTAATAAAATATAAAGTACCTAGAAATTTTAAATTCGTATGTATATATAATAATAAACAACCAAATGTGTTCAAATTTTAATATTGATAAAATATGCTGATTATCAAATCCGACTTTAACAGAATTTTATTTAAAAGTAAATCATTAAATGTTTATAATATAGATATTCATGACAAGGGGCTGACAGGCAACACACATCGCAGCATTGTGTTAAAACAATCTGGGCAAGTCTCAGGAGCCAGAAATAAAAAGTGATACTTGGCCCCTAGACGCCAGTGACAAAACTCACGACGCAACCCCTAATACAACTAGAATTCCTTGCTGCCTATACCTAAAAGATTTAAACTACCTCGTTTCAGCCAATAAAATCTAACAGCACGGCAACCCTCAATACGCCTGTCAATAATTACTTACTGTCTACCTAAAAGGCGCTGCTGGGAAGGGGACGACCCTCCTTTTCGCACTTATTGTGAAATACGGAAGTGGTTGGTGACTGTTTATTATTTTTAATTACCTATTAATAACAAAAACAAAGCTAATATGGTGGCTTATTGTTGTGCGTATGGCTGCAAAAATAAACGATTTCCCGGGACAACTATTCGTTTTCATAAGTAAGTATATTTTTAAATAAATAAAAAGTCGTTTCAGATGTGAAAACAATTTTAAGGTTAGGTATTTTAGGAATTTCCCAAACACTACTTACCGAAAGTTTATTTTACTGTTCCTGTTTGTAATTTTGAACTACTTTTTTTTATAGATTTCCATTATCTAGAAAACCAGTTTATGGCTAAATGCTGTGAGATTGAAAAATTTTAAATCCAGCGTTTTTACTGTAATATGCAGTGAACATTTTACTGAGGAAAGCTGCTTAGAATCTTCTTTGAATCGGAAGTTATTAAAGAAGGATGCGGTTCCTTCAATTTTTAACTTTCCATGCCACCTAAATGTTAAAGCCTGTACGAACAGACGACAAATTAAAAGGCTTTGCATTGAATCAAGTACTAAAGCTGATGAAGCAGATAAGAATAATGTGCAGGTAACGTAACCTTAATAATTAAAGTTTTAATCGTAATTAGCATAGTATTGTTTTGTAGGAACCATCTACGACAACAAAACATGATGCTTCAGTCCAAACGTCACTTTTTCTTACGAAGTCCTTACCCGAAGTTAAAATGTTAAAATGCACAATCAAAACTCTACAACAAAATGTTACCCGAAAAGCAAAAAAAAATAAGTAGTATGAAGGACTTAATCAGACATTTAAATGCAAACAATAAAAGTGACTGCACCATAAAGGAGGTTCTTATGAACAATTTTGAGGGCCTTTCACTGGAGCTCTTTCAAAATGAGTTAAAAAATTCAAATGTTAGTCCAACACAAAAGAGATATACCAATCAGATGAAAGAATTTGCGTTAACTTTATACTTTTATTCACCAAAAGCGTATATGAAAAAAAATCAATTTGCCACATGCTGGGATGTTGAGGAAATGGGTATCTTCCTTTAACTGTGAAGTGGGTTTTCTAAACGAAGTTTTTGATTTTTTAAAAAAAGAGGCCGAAGAATTTGATTATTTATGTGATGTTGCTTTAATATTTGATTCGATGGCTATTCGATCAGAACTTGTTTATGATAGCAAAAATGACAAGCATTGTGGCTATGTTGATTTAGGTGATATCGCTGCTGTACATTCTGATTTAATGGCTACAGAGGCATTAGTTTTTCAAATAATTTCGTATAAAAATAATTTTAAATGCCCAATAGGCTATTTTTTTATAAACAAAATAACCGCAGTTCTACAAAAACAATTTGTTTTGGTTGCAATTGAAAAATTATTTGAAATTAATATAAAAGTGCATTCCGTAACATGCGATGGGTGCAGTACTCATATAAAAACATTTGAACTGTAAGGATGTAATTTGAGCCCGTTAAATATGGAAGCTAAATTTAAATTTAATCATCCTAACAAAGTCGGTATGCAAACTAACGATTCTGCAAGTTTACAAAATTATCACGAAATTTTCTGTATCTTAGACCCTTGTCATGTAGTTATAAATTACTAAGAAATACTTTTGCAGAACATGGTTTATCTTCTCCAGCCGGAAATATTGATTTTAAATACCTAGAAAAACCACATATTTTACAAGAAAACGAGGGTTTAAAGTTTGCTAATTCTCTTACGGGTTCTCATCTCAACTTCAAACGAAAAAAAAAATGAATGTTCGTCTCGCGGTACAAACAATTAGTAACAGTGTAGCTGGGGCTATTGATTTTTTAAGAATTTCTGGTCATGCAGATTTTCAGGGTAGCGAGGCTACAGTCGAATTTTTAAAAATATTTGACAGAATTTTTGATATAATGAATTCAAGAACACTATTTGGTCGTGGCTATAAATCCCCATTATTTTAAAAAAATTCTCATTACTGGCAAGATATCTTTAAAGAAACCGCAAAATACATAAAACAATTAAAAATAAATGGCTGTGATGTTTTACAGCATAAAAGAAAAACTTTTGCTCTCGGATTTCTTATAAATATTTACAGTTTTGAAAAGTTAGCTTTGTATCTTTTTAGTCGTCCAGAAAATCCCCTCAAATATTTTTTGACGTATAAATGTTCCCAAGATCATATAGAGTTATATTTTTCTTGTATTAGATGACGAGGAGGATGGAATAATAATCCGAATGTTTTACAATTCAAATGGGCTTTACGAACATTGTTGTTTCGTAATAGTGTACAGCCAAGTATAAACGGCAACTTCAGTTCAGATCTAGCACTAATATTTGATTTTCAGCATGTTAGAAGAAATATTGTTGAAAATACAAATAATAAAGACCAATTTGATATAAAGAACTGAATTATTTAATGTCGGTAATTGAAATTACATCGCTCTCTTCTATACAAGAAAATATACTATATTACATAGGCGGTCTAATCGTGCACAAAATTCTAAGTAAAAATTCATGTACTTTTTGCCAGGATATGATTAAACAACCCTTGAATGACCATGATTACTCCTGTATTAGTATTAATAACCCAAGTAGTTTTACGAGGTTTTTATCTAATGGAAAATTATATTTTCCTTCGAAAGGCGTCTTTCAAATTGTTACTTACGCTGAGAGAGCATTTCCTGCTGAATTAAATATTGGGTATCTGGGAAAGTATAATTTTAAAAGAAGAATTATAATGTCTGTCATGCAACATTTTGTTTCAAAATTAAGAAGCCTCTTTCAACCAGCACACCTTGTGGTAGAAATGTGTGAAGACTTGCATGAAGTTCAAATAATAAAATACATAGCTAGTACTTATGCAAACATTCGAATTGAAACCCACGCGAAGAAAAAATCCCAGCACTTATTAGGGCACAAAGCTACACTCCGTCATAAGTTAAATAAGACAATTTTATTTTACCATATTTAACTTTTAATTTCTGATTAAAATACAGTTTTGAATTTTTATGTTAATAAAGATATACGTTTCTTCTACCATTGTGCTATTCCAAATCTCCTTCTACCCTTATATTTAGTTTTGTAATCCCACTTGAAGAAGCATTTGCGCGATTTTTACATAAACGACAATGAGAGAAACAAGGAACTTAAAAAAAAATCACTAAATCCAAATCGTTGGGAGCTAGTCAATAACAATTAAGAGTGAAAGCAGTCTGAAAAGAGGTTTCTAAAAATGTAGTGATATTTGTAACATTCAATTGGCACTTGGCCCTGTACAAAATCGTCTTGGTTCATCCATAATTTCTAGCAATTATAGAATTTGAGCTTCGAAGTCGGACGTACTATTGCCCCACTCTGCATTTTTCTTGAATTCATTTATTTTTTGTTTGGAATGAAAAGCTCCTGTTATTTATATTTAATAGAAATAATAATAAGCCGTGGGATAAAAATATTTGATAGAAATATTAACTCTTGCTTACCCCAATGTACTTTTGTTTACTTTTCAAAGCATACTCTCTGCACCTATGTATAAAAAATGGAATGGAATGAAAATAAATAATTCCTGTCGAGTTTTAACTTTCTAGTCCTACTTTTGGTGTTGTTACAGAATTAAATGTAATTTTCAGTTTTTGTTTCACTTCCCTTTTCCCGTTCTATCGAAAATTCTGGAAAAAAATCATGACCCATACATCATAATTTTTTTTTCAGATTTTTTACCTCTAAATTTGGCTTGTTAAAATCTGTTGAAAATTGACATACAGTTTGGTTTTTGATTTTTTCAAGTGATTATGTTCTTACAGCAACAGCGTCTCTGAATGCTTATTGCCTTATGTAAAAAAATAAAATTTGATTTTGAGATGTTTCGGTCCAGTACTGTACCTGTTAATCTTTATTGATGAGTATATTGCAATTTATAACACGTTTGTATAGTAAACGGTACATAAATAACTTTCCTTACATTTCAGTATAAGTACATATGAATAGGTCCATTGTTTCAATGGAATAGTATATAGACAACTACTAAACCATAAAAGAGAGATTGTCAGTTAAATTTGAGAAAATGTTAATTTTAAAGCTCACTAATGTGCCATTATCAGAATATAGAGATTAAACTTGCAAGTGACTAGATTTAGAAGAAGTTTTTATAAAATTGGAAGGAGTTGTTGGGTTGACTATTTAAAATCTCAAATTTCACTGTGCTTGTTCGGTTATACTCTGAACCGGCTATGCCTTTTAGGAGAAATCAAAAATAAATTTTATTGTTTTTCAGGAATATTTGTGAAGGAAGCCAATTTTTATGAATTTCCCACTGCATCCCAGAGGCCACAGAGCCGCTACCGGCACCGCAAAAAATCGTCCATCAAATATTCTCTAAATTGAGCGAGAATCTTCAGCCCATCTTGAGCTCCTCCAATAACTCCAGGAAAATATATGTCAATTTCATATTTCCTCTGAGCGGGCGGTACAGAATTTTTAAGAGATTCTTAAGGATGTACGAGTACGTGTGTCTGAGAGAAGCAGAACCTACCAGACTCTATGTTACTCTGTACAAGAACCAAATATCTCCGGAGGATTTTCAAGAGAGCGTGAACTTGATTGAAAATCTTAAAGAAAAATATCGTCTCAACGATATTAGAATAATATATTCCAACGAGATGTTCACCAGAGGAAAAGCTCTGCAATTGGGCGTGAATTCTTTATCAGATGATGATTTAATGTTGTTCATCGATGTCGATATGATCTTCGACAAGAAGAGCTTGGAGAGAATTCGCAGGAACACCATGAAAAATAAAATGATATATTTCCCCATAGTCTACAGCTTGTACAATCCCAGTCTCTTGAATAAGTCCTATGTCGGCTCAGACTACTCGACATTCAGCAGTGATATCGTTGATGGAGAGAATGGTTTCTGGCGACAGTTTGGCTTTGGAATCGTCAGCCTCTACAAGAGCGACTACTTGAAATTAGGCGGGTTCGATTTGATGATCTCTGGCTGGGGATACGAGGAGGTCACCTTCTATGATAACGCGGTCAAGTCAGGCCTGACGATAGTGAGAAGTGTCGATCCGGGTCTGCTCCACGTGTTTCATTCGGTGAACTGTGACGCCGGCTTGGACATTGAACAGAAAAGCATGTGCATCGGAACAAAAGCGAGAACATTAGGGTCCATCCCTCATCTGCAGCGTATCTTCTTAAAATACAAGTATCTGTTTAGGTAGCAGTGGTTAGATTGAATTTGAATTTGTCTGTGATTGCGCATTATTGATTATGCACCTTCTTACTGTCTATGTATTGATGTTGTCAAGTTGAGGCAATCGTATCAAATGATACGTAGCTTACATGCCGCCGTAAGTGCTGGGCGATGGCGCCGACGGTGGTTGCAAAGAAATTAGGACATCTGTGGTGGTAATGTGCAATCTGGCCTCATGAGAGTGACATTTGCAAACTGAACCATGTGACGTTTACAATCGCTCAAGGACGGTAAAGATTTTACCACCCATAGTATGTACGTAGTTTTATCCAGAAACGTGAAATAATGTATAAAAATCCAAAGAAATATTTTGTAATATATGGGATGTCTGGGTAAATCATGGAAAATCGTGAAACAGAGATTAGATGTGGTCATGACCTATCACAGTATCGAAGCTTGACCTTAGTAAAAATTAGCGCTAACTCTAAGCAATGAGATTAATTATCATTAGTTTCATACAACCCCTACTGTCAATGTGACTGCAAAACAATGGTTGCCCAGCACACTATCGATGACAAGTGAGAGAGCACTTCATGGACCAATATTCACTAAGATGGTTTGAGCGTCTCGGTCCAATCCGTGTCCAGCTCGACCTCCGCATTTGAATTCATTGGATTTCTAGTAATAGAGTATGGGTTTACATGTGAATGTGTAAATGTATAATGAAAGTGATAGGTATTTATTATAACATATAAACATTAAAACTGAACTTTATAGCAAATTCACAAATTATTTCCCTCCTACTCTGATGCAGTTGCGGCATTTTCGCAAAGTGATCATTTAAGCAGTCATGTGCTCCACAAAATTTTTATTTCTTGAGATGTATTATAAGTTCTTTGTTTTAATTCTTGGTAAACTTTTTCTTTAAGGCATCCCCAGCAATAGAAATTGGATGGATTCAAATCCTGAGATCGCGGGGAAGAATAGAATTGAACCGAGACAGCTGATTCTTCTACATGGATACGTTTGGTCCAAATGCTCTCTCACTTGTTGTCCATAATAGTTCTTACTAAGGTTTGCACCAGTTTCAATTACTCAAAGGGGAATAATTACTTGCGTATTAAAAATCTGCCCTGCACGTGAATATGAAATGTCCAGTTAGCCATAAATTCGTACGTGTACATAGTTGGCTACCGCAGTGTATGTCAAAAGACCGTTAACCGACGTCCTTCAGCCTGTCTTCTTTTTAAATTTTGTAAGTCTCTTATAAATTTGTTTGACTTATATGTAAAAACATGTACTATGTAGGAACAAAGAATTGTTTACTTTGGGAACTTAAATAAACAATTCAAAGGGCTACCGATGGAAGTCTTTCTGCTCATAAGTTATTGCACTTCATAATTATGTACATACAATATACAATCGATGCATGCTTATATAAGCCTGTAGCCTTAAGCAAGCGAAACACTTTCTGGAATCTCTGTGACAAAATTATCTCGGTATTATCAATGCTCTAGGTGTATTACAGATGATAATACACTTAGGCTGAAACTCAATATTTATAAGTAATACTTATTGCTGAGTCCTATGATAATTGTACACTTGTACAGGCCAACACGAGAGGATTGTGTGTCCGCATATATCGTACGTACATGAGAGCTCTTCTACCCGGATTTCCTATTTTTCGCTGTCTAACAATCCCTCCACAGGCTGCCGTGTGCCTTCTACATTCTGTCTTATCTAGTGCAATAATTTCCCAATTATCCTGCATATCAATACTCCTGAGTGTTTCATGTAGTTGATTTTTGTATCTGTTATATTGGCCACCCTGTTTCCTACTACCATCCACCACTTCTCCAAATAGGATGCATTTAGGAAATACTCTACTCGTTTCATTATATATGGATATAATTATTTTATGTTTGTCAAGCAGAAGGACTGCAATCAATAGCCCACCGAATCAATTTCAGGTCAAAAAGTAGGCACTTATTTATTATTCTTAGAAAAAAATAAATTATATGTGCTAGTTTTAAAAATGTATTAAAATACTCTTGTGTACAGGCTTTACAAATGAAATGTAATAAAAATATTTTGTAATATTTATCTACAGCTATTTTTTAAAAGAAGTTACCCGCCCTAAAACTGTGACAAATGAACATCCTTATTTGCACCCAATCTGTGCTATTGAAATTATTCTGGTTAGAAGACACTGCTCGAATATATATCTTTTGGAAGTTATTTTATTGTTTGAATAACTACAAAAATATTTTAAAACCAATGCTTTTTTTGACGACCAGTAAATACGTCCCTTGTTTTTATTTTTCTTGAACCCATATGATCCTGAATTTAAAAATTAAAATAAATATCAACTAATATTTTGTGTTTTTTTTTTAGATGTTATTCGTTGAGATTTACCATTAGCGATAATATCTACTGATAGAAAGGGAAATATACAGTAGTTAGACCATTGGTTAAGCTCTATTTTTTTAATTAAAAACTGTTATTTAACTTTCAGTGTTTGTTAGTTATTTTGGTTAGGTCAAATCTTTCAATCAAAATTTCGATTAGTTCCAATCAAACCCATTATATATTTTTTTTGATATAAGAACAGGAAAATCACGCGCAAGCTTTTATATTCTAAAAAGAAAATTATACAATGTAACAAAATGATGGGTTTCAAAGTTTATTTTCTTTTTAGAGCATTTAAATAAAAGCTTTTTTAAAAATATATTTTTATATAGTTTTGGAGTAATCACTTCCATGAACAGGAGTCGTTTAAGTCAACAATATTCACGACAAATTTGAATGTTTATTCTATGAATTGTAAATACTTGCAAATTTTATGCAACAGCTAATAATTATGGATTGTTTTGAAATAAAAAAAACCCTCTACTACTTTAAATCAGTTGGAGTGACTAAAAAAATGAAATATAAAGTATTTGGTATCATGTACACCAAACGGATCAGTAAATTATGTGTTCTGTGGGTTTGAAGGTCGAGCAGCAGATGTAATTGTTGTATAGGACTCAAACTTTATGGATGTTCTTGTAACAGTGTAATCTGATAGATGTTTTAAGCAGGTCGAGCAGGTGCTACACCAAAAACACAAAATTGTTGAGATCACCAAGTGTTAGTGCAAAACAAAAAGGAAGTGTGCAGCACGGCAAAATAATAAGTGGCTAAGAGTAGGTAGGTACATATCGAACGATTAATTCGCCGATTACATGAATGTTAAAACTAGTACATATATAACACAACACATTTCTGAGAATTATGGATTGCATAACTTTATATGTTAAGATTTATATGTTTTCAAATAGTTCCGTTTTTATGGTATTGTAAAGATTGGTACATTGGTAGCGGTGTGACAGTGACATTTTTGCTTATTATTATTATTATTAGCCGTTACTCGAGTCCGAGTATGAAAATGTTACAGTCGATAAATTGTGTACAATAAAAAACAAGTAACAGGTGTAGTTTATTGTTATTCCCATTCATCTACGGTGCACACGACTATGGCTATAGAGGCCAATTCGGGAGAGCACATGTCGACCGCAGTCAGGACAAACATAGACCTGGTTAGGTCTTGGATTCGGCCTTCTTGCAGCAACATTTCCTTGATAGCTGGCCACAACCCCTCGCCATTCGGTTCTGTCCGCTGCAAGTAGTTCCCATTGCTCGTCTGCAATACCGCAGGATTTTAGATTTTCATGGAGAGCGTCTTTGAACCTCTTTCGTTGACCGCCACGCCTTCTTCTGCCGCTTAGCAATTCACCATAAAGTGTGCATTTAGGAAGGCGGTTATCATGCATACGATGAACGTGACCTGCCCATTTTAGGCGTGCTCTTGAAATAAGCACCTCAATTGCAAGGCTGTTTGCTCTCCTGAGTACTTCCACGTTTGATATGTGATGGAACCAACGGATTTTCATCATACTTCTGAGATGTCTTTGCTGAAAACGTTCTAATTCTTTCACATGACGACGGTAAGTGACCCAGCTTTCACATCCATATAGCAGTGTTGGAATGACAACTGCTCTGTAGACAGCCATTTTCGTTGACAAAGCAAGGTCGTGGTTGTCAAATACTCTCTCTCTAAGTCCCCAGAGTGCTCTAGATGCAGCGTTAATTCTATTGCGAATCTCGCTGTCCATGTTTGCTTTGTCATTAACAACGTTGCCTAAGTAATTGAACTGATCCACCACTTCAAGAGAATTTCCGTTAAGTGTAATGTCTATTTGGTTCACTTGATGAGGAGTTGACATAATCTTAGTCTTTCCAATGTTGATTTTAAGTCCCAAGGAATCATAGCTCTGGGCATACACATCTAAAAGGTCTTGAAGCTCTTCCGGCGTAGAGGCTAAAAGTGCACAGTCATCCGCATACTGGAGATCACAAATGAATCGTGTGCGTGTCTTCGTGAAAGCTCTAAAGCGCCCTATGTTAAAGAGACCGCCATCAAAACGGTATCTGAGACCTATTCCTCTGACAGTCAGTTTGTTGTCAACAATAATTGTTAGAGCAGTGGTAAACAAATTAAAGAGTAGGGGTGCCAGGACACATCCCTGCCTAACTCCAGTGAGGGTTTGGAAAGGTTCGGTTGCCTCATTATTATACATAACCTGGGCGTTGTTGTTTGTATGTAGACTGCGACATACTTCCACAAATTTTCTAGGGATACCTAAGCGGAACATAATTTTCCAGAGCACTTCCCTGTCCACCGAGTCAAACGCCTTGGTTAAATCAATGAAGGCCATGTGAATTTCTCCTTGATGTTCGAGTGCTTTTTCTTGAAGCTGTTTAAGTGTGAAGATTAAATCCGATGTGCCTCGGTTTGGTCTAAAGCCACTCTGTGTTTCAGGAAGTAACTTTTCCATAACAGGTGTTAGCCTATTTGCCATCGCTTTAGTGAGTATCTTCCCTCCAACAGCCAGGAGAGCTATACCCCTGTAATTTCCACAGTCCGCAGCGCTCCCTTTGTTTTTGAAGAGGTTAATTAAAAGTGTATCACGAAACTCCTGCGGAGCTTGACCACTTTCCCACACGACATCAAACAGTTTTTTGAGGTAGGGTATCAGCTCTGACGACACAGCTTTAAAGATCTCAGCTGGGAGTGAGTCGGCGCCGGGAGATTTGTTACTTTTTAGCTGCCCAATGGCGGTTAAGATCTCTTCCGTTGTTAGTGGCTTCTCTAAGTCTTCGAAGGTGTCGTATTGAGGGATAAGATTTATAATATCGTGATCGGCTTGACTTTGCTGGTTAAGAATGTTAGAGTAGTGTTCTTTCCATCGGGCTCTTATTTCCTGGTCTTCTTTGAGGAGATTTCCATTTAAATCTTTAATAGGGCACATATTTTTCCGACTGGGGCCGTACACTGCTTTTACTCCTTGAAAGAAATTCCTGTAGTCGTGCGAATCGGCGTACCTTTGAATTTCTCTGGCCTTGCTTGCCCACCACTCGTTCTTTATTCTTCTAATTTCGCGTTGCGTTTCATACTTAGATTGGGTAAAAGCTTCTGCTTTTGATGAGTCGTTGGGGTGGTTGATAGCGTTTTGGAAGGCAATATGTTTGCGGTCAAGAAGTTCTTGTATAAAAGCTTCATTATCATTGAACCAGTCCTCCTGTTTTTTACTTGCTACAGTGCCAAGAATTTCCTCACTCGCACTTTTTAAGCTGTCTTTAATTTGTGTCCAGGTAGCAGCGACATCTACAGAATTGGTTTCTTCTAGTGCACTTAAATTCTCTTGAACTTTTTGCTTTAGCTGTTCGACGGTTTGTTGGTCACGCAATTTACTAATACAGAGACGGGGTCTACGTTTTACTTGAGCTCTTCGGTGTTTGGGTCTCATAACAATTTTCATTTTAGAGACAACAGGACGATGATCGGTCCAACATTCGCTATCAATGCGCGCCTTTGTAATTTGGACGTCCTTGAGATGCTTCCTACGTACGATAACATAGTCCAGTAGATGCCAGTGACCTGATCTGGGGTGACGCCAGGTGCCTTTAAATTTATCCTTTTGTCGAAAAATGGTGTTTGTTATAACTAGATCATGTTCGGCGCATTTAGTTAGGAGTAGTTGACCATTAGCGTTCATGTTGCCCAAACCGTTCTTGCCTATGATGCCTGGCCAGGTGACTGCATCTCTCCCTACTCTAGCGTTAAAATCGCCAAGAATAACGAGTCGTTCCGTTTTAGGTATTCTACAGAGGGTTTCTTCCAGCTGTTGATAGAAGCTTTCCTTGGTTTCGTGACTTGCATCCAGAGTGGGAGCGTAGGCGCTTATTAGATTTACCGCGTTGCCATCTGATAGCTCATAGCGTAGCAGCATTAGACGCTCGGATAGGCCTTGTGGTACTTGTGTTAAGTTGGATACAAGTTGATTCCGAACGGCAAATCCTACTCCATGTTGTCTTCTTGAATTGGTGGGAAGACCTTTCCAATAGAAGGTGTAGTACTTTTCTGTGAGAGAGCCTTCCTCCAAAAATCGAGTTTCGCTGAGAGCTGCAACGTCAACGTTGAGTCGGTGAAGTTCTCTATCTATTAGAGCAGTTCTTCTTTCAGGCCGATCGGTGCGAGTGCTGTCGTTCAAAGTACGAACATTCCAAGCGCCGTAGATGAAAGAATTCGTTTTGTTGGATTTAACTTGTCGGTGTTTTTTCGACATTCGATGAGGTGTCCCTGTGGGCACCCTCCCCCGGAGATCCGATCGGGAGGGTATTTTACCTCCGGATGATTTTGTCCCACTTGAACGCTCCATCATTTTTAAAGCCTTAATCGACTGAAAACGAAGCTGCATTTGAAGTTTTAGCTGGAGCAGGTATGCAACTGACCAGCTCGGTTGCGGAAGGCGAGTGGTGTGGTCCCATGGCACAGAAGGAGACTGCGACGATGGGGTAACCAAACGATTCCAAAAGCAACCTTTGTGTGCGGTGGGTTATTTTTACCGCACTCTTCGTGAGAAGGTGGATGTGCTCACGGCAAAAGGTAAGGGTTATTCCGCCCTTACTCGGTCGTTAGAGCCTCGTTAGTGAAAACAGGGTGCACCAAGTTCAAATTGAACTCATCGCGAAGGTGAGGTTAACAATTGAGTAGGAGAGGCTATAACTTGCGCTTCACTACCCCATTACACCCTTATTGCTTATTATAGGCTATATGATATTCGCGAGGTTGTACGAATGGTTGTCTATTTCTATTTACTCCTCACCATTCTGCAATAACTAAGCGAAACATTGTATTACTGGTCATCTACTTGAGATAATTGTTACTTATGATAGTCCACTTCATATACAAGACGGTGTACGAAAGGTTGTCTATTTCTGTTTACGCCTGACCATACTATAACCAACTAAGCGAGGCACTGTATTATTGGTCATCTACTTGAAATAATTATTATTAGTCCACATCATATACATGATGGTG
The DNA here is from genome assembly GCA_963675555.1 of Leptura quadrifasciata. Lineage (NCBI taxonomy): Eukaryota > Metazoa > Arthropoda > Insecta > Coleoptera > Cerambycidae > Leptura > Leptura quadrifasciata. Next base: position 110,540,427 of record OY776679.1, read on the forward strand.
TATGAAAGGTTGTCTATTCTTTATTTGCGCATTGAATTTAGGCAACTTCATATACATGTATATAACATATAATGCTATAATGATAATAACCATTAAGGTTATCGTCTTATTGTTTAACCTGGGACATTTTGTGGAAATTCAAATGATTTAAATATTTAGAAGAAATTTATACACATCTAAAACAAATAACTTTTAAATTTTTAATATGTAACTGGTATATGTGGAAGAACAGTAAGTAACTAAAGCAGGAAGATTAAACTTTCTCCGGGCTTTTTGTTTGCTGTTGGAGATAAAGGTTTGCAGGAATGCCTTTGCCCTGGGATTTTGCAAATATATTTTTATATTACCTTAGCAGTGGGTGGACAGATAAAAAAGCGACAATCTGTTCGGGCAGTTCAGCCGAAACTAAAAATGGTCTGCTGTCACATTGATTTTTGACAAGTCATCTTGGTCAGGGAATTTCAAATGAAAAAGTGGAGGCAAACTTGACGTAACTTTAAACCTCTTCCTCTCCGACGTGCGTATGGTCCACTCACCCTTTATTCGTTAATAGTGCATGGGGTAAATAAAGGCATCCGAAGGGCAAAGATCTATATACTAATAGATAGTCAGGCAGCACTAAAGGCTGTAAGGTTCTATATCTTTGAGTCTAAAAATATTTCTCCCTAGCTATTAAAAATAGCTCTCAGATTTTGAAGAAAACTTGTTTTGTTGGGAACGTCCTTCAGGCTAATTACAGGCCTTCTAACTGGCCACTGCCCCTCGAGATATCATCTCAAGAATATGGCCAAGGCGGTAGACAACAAATGCAGATATTGCGATACTGCGATTGAAACTGCAGAACGTGTACTTTGTGAATGCAAGGTCTTAGGCCGCACTATGCTAAAGTACATAGAGCAGGCAGAATTAACGCCTGAAGACATAGGGAAATTATCCCCCAGGAAAATCACAAGCTTTGTAAAAAGTCTTGGAATCCTGGGTAACAACTGGATGCGGGGTAAAATCACAAAAGATCTCTTAGGTCGAAGTGAAGTAAGGCTGTTGGAAGCCAAACGACCCCGTAAAACAATCTACAATCTATATAAAAATATACAGGGTTTTTCTATTTAAAAAGCGACCTTGATATAACACGTGATCTTACTATTTTAACTGGGTATTGTGACTTATACTATGTCAGTATTTAATTTACTGAATTAATAATAATCTAAAATCTATGCAAGCAATCGTTTTTTAAATGCATTTAAAAAAATATGTATACAACTGTACAACTTTTATACGATACTTTTTGTTTATCTCCAGCAATAACAGAAACAAAAGGGGAGTCAAAATATAGTGAATCTGCTCGTGGCTCAACGCATACGTGTTAGTCTTGCAACCAAGGAGTTCCGGGTTCGAATCCTGGCTAGTGTATGGAATTGTAGTAGTGTTTTTCATGTGTTACCGAGTTGGCAACAGTGGACTAGACGAGGTTGTGTGGGAGACAACACGATTAGTTGCTGTAACACTCTTGAGTTCGAGTCTCAGCTGCGGCAGATGGAAATGTCGTAGGGAATGTTCGTCATGTCTATGAGTATGTGTTGTGGTTGAGTGGTGGAATAGCTAATGCTAAACTCCGACAGGACGTTAATCTAAAAAAAGGCGTTAAAATAAAAAAAAAATCAAATAAACAATCCTGTACATACTGATTGATCCCTATGGTGTTCAGTGTTTATATTGATACGGCTACAATTGCAGTCAGTAACTTCACTGAATGTGAAACGGGCTTGAGATGGGAGTCTCAAAAAAATGTTTCAAATCTGGAAATTCTTTTTATTTATATGACTGGTGGTCTGGACTTAAGCGCACTTGCCTCTCACCAGTCTCACCCAAAAATCCCGGGTTCGATTCTCGGTCGTGGCAGTGGAAAATACTGTGAAAGGGATTTTTTCACTATACACGGATATTGGGTGTGTGAGACACTTGTCTCTAAATGTCTAGCCCCCTCCCACACAAGGCTCTTCTAGAGCCCTCCTGGATAAAGGGGGTCATAATTACCTGTGGTGTTATTTATTATTATTAGACTTTTTTAATGATATATTTATTTTAGAAAACTTTGTTACATTTTCTATTATCATGTAGCTATGGACATTCCATCCATGGCAGTATTTATTTATAGAAAATTTCTATTTCCAAATCTAAAATAGTTATAAATATTATTTAAGTGTGATACAATTGGTATTGTTGTATTATTGGTCATCTATCTGTTTGATCGAATGATCCTTGTTTGTGACAGACAACATCCTTTGTTTATTTTATATGCTATAATAGCTGTTTTCTTTCGTCCTAAAGATAGTGAATGCAATCAGTAAGCAAACCAATAGAAATCGGGAATTTAAAAAATGTCTCCTATCATTGGCTGTTTAATGATTGTATTCAGTTTGTTTTAACAGTTTAACAAATAAGCTCATCTGCAATAGTTAATGTGTAATTTCAGTCAACCCCTTTCGTGGCAGTAAGGTCCAGAAAAACCTTATGCCTGCATAAGTTTAAAATTAGTCCATTTATTAGATTATGTTGTTATTATAACATGTGGACTTGTAATTTGCAACTTGCAACAACTTTGAAAGTATTTTGTGATGTACAAGATATAGTTGTTTTTGTTGTAAAACACTTTCTAAGTAATATATAAATATAGCTGATTAATATAGCTTTATTACTTTGACTTTAAATAATATGGATGTACGAAAGCTAACCAGACAAAATAAACACCGCTTCACAAATTACTAAAAATATAGATTGTAATCAAATAGTTCATCTTTATTATATTACTATATCTCAGTTTAAAATCTTAATAAATGATGAACTGGTAATTTGGTTTTTTATTTTACAGTATTTGGAAACCTAACAAAAATATAAATGTAATTATTAGAGATGTTTCATATTTAAGTTAAATATTAAGAAAAACTTATATGAACAATAGATTGTACACATACTGACGTACTAAACTGAATGAAATAATCAAAGTAAAAAATTACATTATTTCTATGCAGAAAGTTTCATCGGGACAAATTTCCTCTATAGAAAGAAATCTCCACGTTGTTTTCAAAATTTCGGGACCTTACACAATAAAACAAACTTTTACGTTTATTACCTAAAACCATTTGCAACTGTATTTGTGCAAATAGTTTTTTCATAATATTGCCATCTTTAATATAAAGCTCCACTGTTTTAGCTTTCGAAAGATAAACTTGAGATAGGTAGTCCTTATCTACAAACAGTCACATAATAGAGTATTTAGTCACTATTTGATGCCTTCTGTTAATCCCCACATTTACAGAATTGGTGATGTGTATTTAGTTCTCGAATTTCATTTATTTTAGGTGTAAAGGTGTTCAATGAAGTCTCTTCTAAAAAATCGCCCCTGCAAATACAAACACATCAGATTTAATTTAATAAGACACCTTATAAGAACAAATTACGAGGAAGAATAAGAAACTACCGCAATTTAAAAGTTTAAAAAGTATATTTATTTCGTGTATTCTACATGTACCCATATATAATAATAAACAACCAAATGTGTTGAAATTTTAATATTGATAAAATATGCTGATTATCAAATCCGACTTTAACAGAATTTTATTTAAAAGTAAATCATCAAATGTTTATAATATAGATATAACAAATAAATAAATTATTTTGACATTTCATTTGTTTACATTAAATAATAATATTCATGACAAGGGGCTAATAGGCAACACACATCGCAGTATTGTGACTAAATAATCTGCGCAAGTCTCAGGAACCAAAAATAGAAAGTGATACTTGGACCCTAGACGCTAGTGACAAAATCTCACGACGCAACCCCTAATACACCTCGAATTCCCTGCTGCCTATACCTAAAAGATTCAAACTACCTCGTTTCAGCCAACAAAATCTCACGGCAACCCTCAATACGCCTCTCAATAATATGACAAGGGGCTAATAGGCAACACACATCGCAGTATTGTGACAAAACAATTTGCGCAAGTCTCAGGAGCCAAGAATAGAAAGTGATACTTGGCCCCTAGACGCCAGTGACAAAACTTACGACGCAACCCCTAATACAACTAGAATTCCTTGCTGCCTATACCTAAAAGATTCAAACTACCTCGTTTCAGCCAATAAAATCTAACAGCACGGCAACCCTCAATACGCCTCTCAATAATTACTTACTGTCTACCTAAAAGGCGCTGCTGGGAAGGGGACGACCCTCTTTTTCGCACTTATTGTGAAATACGGAAGTGGTTGGTGACTGTTTATTATTTTTAATTACCTATTAATAACAAAGCTAATATGGTGGCTTATTGTTGTGCGTATGGCTGCAAAAATAATCCCGGGACGACTATTCGTTTTCATAAGTAAGTATATTTTTAAATAAATAAAAAGTCGTTTCAGATGTGAAAACAATTTTAAGGTTAGGTATTTTAAGAATTTCCCAAACACTACCTACCTTAATTTGTCGTCTGTTCGTACAGGCTTTAACATTTAGGTGGCATGGAAAGTTAAAAATTGAAGGAACCGCATCCTTCTTTAATAACTTCCGATTCAAAGAAGATTCTAAGTAGCTTTCCTCAGTAAAATGTTCACTGCATATTACAGTAAAAACGCTGGGTTTAAAATTTTTCAATCTCACAGCATTTAGCCATAATTCTAAAACTGGTTTTCTAGATAATGGAAATCTATAAAAAAAAGTAGTTCAAAATTACAAACAGGAACACTAAAATAAATTTAAAAGGCTTTGCATTGAATCAAGTGCTAAAGCTGATGAAGCAGATAAGAATAATGTGCAGGTAACGTAACCTTAATAATTAAAGTTTTAATCGTAATTAGCATAGTATTGTTTTGTAGGAACCATCTACAACAAAACATGATGCTTCAGTCCAAACGTCACTTTTTCTTACGAAGTCCTTACCTGAAGTTAAAATGTTACCCGAAAAGCAAAAAAATAAGTAGTATGAAGGACTTAATCAGACATTTAAATGAAAACAATAAAAGTGACTGCACCATAGAGGAGGTTCTTATGAACAATTTTGAGGGCTTTTCACTGGAGCTCTTTCAAAATGAGTTAAAAAATTCAAATGTTAGTCCAACACAAAAGAGATATACCAATCAAATGAAAGACTTTGCGTTAACTTTATACTTTTATTCACCAAAAGCGTATACGAAAAAAAATCAATTTGCCACATGCTGGGATGTTGAGGAAATGGGTATCTTCCTTTAACTGTGAAGTGGGTTTTCTAAACGAAGTTTTTGATTTTTTAAAAAAAGAGGCCGAAGAAGTTGATTATTTATGTGATGTTGCTTTAATATTTGATTCGATGGCTATTCGATCAGAACTTGTTTATGATAGGAAAAATGACAAGCAGTGTGGCTATGTTGATTGGTGATATCGCTGCTGTACATTCTGAAGTAATGGCTACAGAGGCATTAGTTTTTCAAATAGTTTCGTATAAAAATAATTTTAAATGCCCAATAGGCTATTTTTTTATAAACAAAATAACTGCAGTTCTACAAAAACAATTTGTTTTGGTTGCAATTGAAAAATTATTTGAAATTAATATAAAAGTGCATTCCGTAACATGCGGTGGGTGCAGTACTAATATAAAAACATTTGAACTGTTAGGATGTAATTTGAGCCCGTTAAATATGGAGGCTAAATTTAAATTTAATCATCCTAACAAAGTCGGTATGCAAACTAACGATTCTGCAACGTACAAAATTATCACGAAATTTTCTGTATCTTAAACCCTTGTCATGTAGTTAAATTACTAAGAAATACTTTTGCAGAACATGGTTTATCTTCTCCAGCCAGAAATATTGATTTTAAATACGTAGAAAAACTACATATTTTACAAGAAAACGAGGGTTTAAAGTTTGCTAATTCTCTTACGGGTTCTCATCTTAACTTCAAACGAAAAAAAAATGAATGTTCGTCTCGTGGTACAAACAATTATTAACAGTGTAGCTGAGGCTATTGATTTTTTAAGAATTTCTGGTCATGCAGATTTTCAGGGTAGCGAGGCTACAGTCGAATTTTTAAAAATATTTGATATAATGAATTCAAGAACACTATTTGGTCGTGGCTATAAATCCCCATTATTTTTAAAAAATTCTCATTACTGGCAAGATATCTTTAAAGAAACCGCAAAATACATAAAACAATTAAAAATAAATGGCTGTGATGTTTTACAGCATAAAAGAAAAACTTTTGCTCTCGGATTTCTTATAAATATTTACAGTTTTGAAAAGTTAGCTTTGTATCTTTTTAGTCGTCCAGAAAATCCCCTCAAATATTTTTTGACGTATAAATGTTCCCAAGATCATATAGAGTTATATTTTTCTTGTATTAGATCACGAGGAGGATAATAATCCGAATGTTTTACAATTCAAATGGGCTTTACGAACATTGTTGTTTCGTAATAGTGTACAGCCAAGTATAAACGGCAATTGCTGCATTAACTTCAGTTCAGATCTAGCACCAGTATTTGATTTTCAGCATGATAGAAGAAATATTGTTGAAAATACAAATAATAAAGACCAATTTCATGATAATGAAATGAATTATTTAATGTCGGTAATTGAAATTGCATCGCTCTCTTCTATACAAGAAAATATACTATATTACATAGGCGGTGTAATCGTGCGCAAAATTCTAAGTAAAAATTCATGTACTTTTTGCCAGGATATGATTAAACAACCCTTGAATGACCATGATTACTCCTGTATTAGTATTAATAACCCAAGTAGTTTTACGAGGTTTTTTTTTTTTTTTTTTTTTTTTTTATACATTTATTTAACGTCGGCCTATTTCCGCTACTGAGGCCTAACACCGACGCCTGTAGACGAGCTACCCCCAACCAGGAATTTTGCCGAACCTCTTCCCTTAAGAAGAGTAGGGATCTTTTACTTGCCTAACATTTAATAGACAAGGGACCGACGGCTTTACATCCCCTCCGAAGGATGGTATATCTCCTATACAACCCTCGCCTAAGGTTGTATAGCTTCCGCGCATACACTGATATACAAGCCGCTGGAAGATGTGTGAGGCGAGGACGCGGTTTCCGTTGGAATAGTCACCCATCCAAGTACTTACCGCGCCTGTCGTTGCTTTACATCGCATACCGAAGTATGTACATAGTAAAGACGCACCTACGGTTTTTATCTAATGGAAAATTATATTTTCCCTCGAAAGGCGTCTTTCAAATTGTTACTTACGCTGAGAGAGCATTTACTGCTGAATTAAATATTGGGTATCTGGGAAAGTATAATTTTAAAAGAAGAATTATAATGTCTGTCATGCAACATTTTATTTCAAAATTAAGAAGCCTCTTTCAACCAGCACACCCTGTGGTAGAAATGTGTGAAGACTTGCATGAAGTTCAAATAATAAAATACATAGCTAGCACTTATGCAAACATTCGAATTGAAACCCACGCGAAGAAAAAATCCCAGCACTTATTAGGGCACAAAGCTACACTCCGTCATAAGTTAAATAAGACAATTTTATTTTACCATATTTAACTTTTAATTTCTGATTAAAATACAGTTTTGAATTTTTATGTTAATAAAGATGTATGTTTCTTCTACCATTGTGCTATTCCAAATCTCCTTCTACCCTTATATTTATTTTTGTAATCCCACTTGAAGAAGCATTTGCGCGATTTTTACATAAACGACAATGAGAGAAACAAGGACAGGTTACCCTCTTGCAGCAACTGCACTCATCGCACACCCTGTCCTCTCTTTCATATCATAGCGCCTGCATTCCAGTTATTAATAGAGTTCACTGCATTTGACACGTAACATACTGTCAGCTCTTTTAAATAACCTAAATTAAGTGTGGGAAAAAGGGGTATATGATTTTGAACCCATCTTGCATTTCTAATGTGAAGGTTGTCTATTTCAACTCTGGCTTGAAGAACGTTAGGTGTCTGAGATTTCTCTAACATTATTTGAGCTATTTCTGCGTTTGCTCCCTCCATAAGTATTGGTATTTATGAAGTATTGCTCCAGCAATTCGATAAAAGTCCGATATTAATAGCATGGTGCATAGGAATGATTTAAAAAAAAAAAATTAAAAACAGATTTTATGTGACCATTACGTGCCTCTACTATCCACCTCGTTTTGGTAATCAATCTAGAATCATTAGCTTCTTCGGTATTAAGTTGCCGTTCACCACGCTCTAGACGTGATGGCATTTTGTAATTAATACCTATATTTTCAAGAAGTGGCAAAACATCTGAATAACCACGGTCCACAATAAAAATGTCATCATTATTGAACCATTCTCGAAGCCCATTGGCATCCACTTCAAAATCGTTACGGAGCATTGAGGCGTCATGGAGAAGTAAGGACCATGAATATCTAATATATATCCGAGGCTACAACGAGGGCTGGGTTTATCAAGTGACGGCCCTTATGGACTGAAGATGATTGCCTCAGTGCTCTAAAATTGCTACTCTTCTGAATGTAGGCATAAGTTCCATCTATGTATGCAATCGCTACACGCAGATCCCGATTAGAGTTATAGAGTTCATTCGCAAAAGCCGTCACATATCTCTGTATATATTGCTCTCTTTTAATTGAATTCAATCCTATATTTAGAGTAACAAAACGTACCATCAATGATCTCACTTTGGTAATAACAAGACTTAGGTACAGCTTGCCTGCTCGTGTACCTGAAAATGACTTTCAAAAAATCATCAGAAGGATGAAGTTTGCATAGGAATAATAACAAATCTCTTTTGCTAATATGTCGATGAGTATTTTGGTCAGGTACAGGGTCACAATATGCAAACAAATCTTGAAATTGTTGGCGTGTTATTGGGCTTATGGACCGGAACTCATCCTCTGTAAAACTATTTTCATCGTTAAAATCGGGCTCATCAATTCTAGTTGATCAACGTAAGACCTGTAAAATATTTTGCAACTGTGCACCGTTTAAGCGATATGGTCAATATTTTATAATAATAAAATTGCAAACCCTCAAAACAGAACTGGTAGAACAAATCCAATGACGTCTAAATGATGATGAGAGCAGCGAGCTGATTCGGGTATATAAATATTTTTTATGATAAAGACTTCTTTACACTCGATAGAAAGCCTACTTAGATTGCGTAACCCATTGCAAAACATACAAGAATTATTTGTGGGTCTGCTTTAAAACATTTAATTTCAAACAATCAGGATCACGTGCTAATTCATCAATCTCGGCATTGTCAGTTCGGTTGCAATTAAGACAGTTACCTTCAATATCTCGAGGTGGTAAGTTAACATCTTCACGACGACGAATTGCAATTTGATACTTGAGCTCATTTTCATTTCCAGAAATGCTAACCATTGCTCATGGCTGCAAACCAATGTTACATACATAACAGTTTACTCTTCACCTAAACATGTCTGGATTTTTAACAACCAAAAGTCGGACACTTGTTATAGAACTTCTTCTATTGTTAACTAATACAATACCAAATTTGTAACAAATAAACACACAAGACGTTATTAAAATGTTTACAAATGTCGAAAACATTTAATTTTAGACAGGCTATAGGCCTATTATTTTTTAATTAATTCTAAAATTCAAATAACGTAGAATTTTTGTTTACACAAATATAAGATAACCACTGGGAAAAAAAGCAAGTGTGTGCTTCTGCAAATGTATTTTTACTTGTGAATAATAATGATAACCAGTAATACTACGTACCTAAACGTTTAACTATATTTAAGGAATATTATCATGTTCTTTAATTTTTTAGTTTAATAATAATTATGGTTATAGAATTATATATGCAGTTTTAAAAATGATAGTAATTAAACAGAAATGGTATATAAAAGAAATTCTGGTGACACCAGTGATCGAACCCGGGGCGTTTCACATGCAAAACGAACACTCTGCTACTGAGCCATATCCCTGCTACGATGCAGTTTAAACAAATCTCATAGTAAACACACACCATCATCCATACTATCTTTTTACAGCGTAGCCCAAAAACTATCAATTTTCGGAGGTCGCCCATTGAGGCTCTTGTTCACAACGACAAGAAGTACAACATATTCGAAACCACTTTTACGTAAGAAATGTCATGGTCCTTTGGCTTGATGCACAAAGGTGCCTTAAAGGTAATCAAGGCATCGATAAGGAATTGCAATCACAAATTAATTCAGAGACAAAACGGTGGGAGCTAGTCCTTGAAAGAATAATAACAGTTGTATTTCTTGGAAAAAACAACTTGGCGTTTAGAGGTAGTTCAAACAAGCTATTCATGCCGAATATGTAATGTATAGCAACAAATTTATGTTCATGTACTGCTGTTTTTAAATTCTACATTGTACAATAGGAGTTAAGAGTTTTTTACATTTACTTTTTTAGTTAACAGAACCGTCCCAGCCACACATTAGGCTAGTCCAGTTGTAATTGTGCCAGGAAATTTTATATAAAACTTTACATTCATACAAAAATGTTATCCTTGCATCAATAAAAAAAAATAAAGTTGCTTTTTTGTGTACTTTTTATGTATAAAAATACATAAATTTAATTTTTTTTTTCCAATTTTTCTAATTGCTTCTGTTTCAGCTTTACGTCAAGCTCTAGCGATACCATTCTTGCTTCATGCTCCTTTTTAAGTAATTCGGCCAACACTATTTATTTATTAACTAAAATTTCATATTTTTCACCCAATGCTGATGACGTTAGTGTTTTTACTGTCTTTGGTTGACGCCTGCGAAGGGACTGAACTTGTTTGGGTGTGTTGCTTGATACACTTGCGTTTGCTGTTGGCAAAACATTTGCTTGTGGTAAGTCCTCCTCCTAAATCACGTCTATGTTGTTGATGTTTCTTGGCACTGCCGAATCCTGCAAAAAAAATAGAGCTTAAATACTTAGGCAGTTGGAAAAGTTGTGCAAGTCATCCATTAATGGGCGTCAAAAAAAGGAATGAAATACAAAACAAGAGAACAAACAAAACTGAGCAAATAAAATAGTTGCAGAACTGTGCAAGTGTGAAGCATTTTTTAAATCTTGTTTTTGAAGTTAATTTTTTAATTTGAATCATAGTAACGGCCTTAGAAACAACATCTTATATGAATAATATTGGGCATTCTAAGGTAAGTAATTATTGTAATTCTAATTGTGATTTACCGAGAAAAATACGAAGTTTGCGAAATTCTTTGGTTGAATACCAAAACTTTTTCTAAATACAGCATTCAAAAATACTCAATATTAAAAGCGCAAATCTATATCCCGATGTTTTGAAATTTGTACTCTGGGAGTAGCGGCATCTGTGGCCTGATTTTTTAACTAAAACAATTTGACAACACTGTTTATGACTTTAACTAGAAATCTAGCGCTCGAAAGACAAAGACAGCAGCTCTTAGCTGAGAAAGATGGAGGGAAAAATTTTAAATTATTTTATAGTTCAGAATCTGAGTGCCCGTTGTATTTCAGTTTATTCAAGAGTTGTTTAGTTTACACGTGCTCTGTGATTTACATTCATGTTCCTAACAAGTGTATAACTTGGCGTAATGTGAAAAAACGTTTTTAATTAATTTTTATTAATTGTGTACTTTTTATAAATTTTTGTGATAGGACACTCGACTTTGCGTTTGGAGCAATTACAAATTGTTAGTGTTAATAGAAGAGGTATTTTAAATTCTTTTCATTTAATAATTCTCTCTTTGCTCAGTAGGACCTTTTTGGAAAAACAATTGATCAGGTAATAATTTCAAATAAAATAAATCTTCTTTCAGATTGAACGAGATGAAGTTTACTGGGAAGAAAAGATGTTGCCGTTATTAAAAACATTTTATTTCACCTGTTTGTTACCAGAAATAATAGATCCGCAGCACCCTAAAGGCCACCCGATTAGAAACCCCGATAGAACATGAGTATTATTTATTTATGGAAGTGTAGAAATATCTTCATTTTATTTATTTTATTTTGGGAAAATCATATTTATTTTTGTTGTATTATTTACAGCAAATTGCTTGTATGAAGTTTATGAATTTATTTATTATTCACTTATTTTATAAGGTTTTTATTTTGAAACTTCGTTTTGCTCAAAAAAATCGAATGATGTGAGATTAAGGGCTCAGTTCACGACTGACAACTCTGTTTCTACAGGAAGCCCTTACTAATAAAGCTATAAGTTTCAATTCAATAAATGATTATTCATCTGTATTTTGTTTGCTTAAAAGCTCCTCCTCTTTAGTTAATTTAATTCCAAAACTTGTGTTTTTATATGTTCTTTAAATCTATGAATAATTGAGTAAACAAACCAAAATTTGCATAGAAAATAAAGAAAATATTATTATGTTGGCTATTTTATAAAAAAAAATCATTATGAAAGAAAACCAAAACTTTTCTAACAAAAATTCTTTACTTTGTTATTGGTCTCGTGAACAAAATTTTGCTTCGCATCCTCTGGGTAACAAGAATTTTTCCATAAATTTGAGGTTTGTAAAGGAAAACATTGCGCATTGTATAACAACAGTCAGTAGATTTTGAAATTTGTAGTCTACTTATGTAAAATAAAGTTAATGAAGGACTGTTGTGTTTGTCGTTTGTCCTCGTCTAAGAAACATTTTAAATTAGTTTATAATCTTTTATTTTACATAAGTAGCGAATTTGATACACACGCAAAGAACCATTTGATACACAATATTCGATAATCAAAGTAATCTACCTCGTCTGGGTACGTTACTTTTGCGAAATTTCTTATTTTAGTGCTACATTGGTAATATTTTATTAAATGATTCACTATACTTTTTCTTTAAATAATATAAAAATATTTCGCACGTAATGTTTTAAAAATGGTCCGAAAATCGAATGAGTCTCAACAAAATTTTTCATTTAAATAATTAGTTTATTTATAATTCAAAAATCATTGTAAACTAAAACAAATAAAAATATTGCAAAAGGCAATGTCTGGAAGCAAAGTACCCTGGTTTCGTATTTCCACGTATTTCTGTGATAACGTAAATGTAACTATGGGATATCTCCGACGCGCAGATCTGTGAGTATTGCTGGCTTCACTCACTAGGTTGGATCAGCTGATCCTTCCTTATCCCTTTTAACACAACATGCTTTTAACTGTCTGAACTGGCCAACTGTCACCACAAATCACTTAAGTAGTTTGTGACTGGCACTTATATTTTCTTGACAAGGGGTAAGTATTTACAACCCAGTTATTAAGCTTTTAAGTGGACAGAGTACAACTTGATTATTACATCACATGAATTGGCCAGTGTAACAGTGAAGAAAAGTATACATTAAAACACGTTCGATTTGTTTCAGGGTTAATAAACATGACAAGAAATTTGAATGGTATTGTACCCAGTAAACAGCTGTTGGATCGGTTAGGATTATTCGTGTCCCTGGCCTAAAAAGTTGAAACGTGCTGCCGTTGATTGCCCCTCAACAGTTGGTATATTACTGTGCCCTAGGTAGTAACCATGAAAAAAATTGCGTAGGGCTTTGCCCTCTCGGCTGATAGTCGGATATGGAATGAGCCTCAAAAAGAACAAAATTGGAATGTACTCACATTACGTAGGCAGGCTTTTCTGATATATCCACTGGGCTCAAGCGGTCCATGGGATGGAGCTAATAGTTTTCTTTGAAACTTCCTGCCTGGGGTTGGTTTAAGTCCAGAAACAAACTGGCCTACATGTCTTAGAGGTTTTGGTTGGTTTGGCGTGATGTCTGACAATCAACTGGTTCTTGTCAGGGTGTTTCAGAAAAATTCCAATTCCGCTATTCGATAGTTGTAATTAAATTTGTGGGTATGTATAAAAGGCCTGGAATGAATTATTTTCCAGTAATATTTGTACAAGTGCATTGTGGTAAAATGTGGTGTCCCACAAGGTAGCATTCTGGGACCAATGTTATTTAATATCTTTACAGCCGATTGACCAGCAATAATACACCACTGTAGTATTTATATACAGACGACACACAGATATTTAAAGTTATTTGAACCGTCATTGGCAAATATCGCTTTGCATGAAGTAAACTCTGACCTAGAGAAAAGTTGTTATTTGATTATGGTCACGTCAAACGTCAAAAATAAAGTTATGTTGTTCAATTTCACCACAATTCATATTAACAATATGGAGATTCCATATAAAGAATATACTAAAAATTTAAGGAGTTATTTTTTATGACTCTTTAAACTTTGAAAATGGTAACATTTAAGCTAAGCTTATTATATATGAAATTAAAGGCACTATATAAGTTCAAATAAAGGGTGTCTCACCGGGAACTGAATCGATCGATATAGAGAAAAGTATGCATCAGAAAATTTTAAAAATTTAGATAATTACTAATGTCGGTGTGGTCAACCCAACTAAAATAATTACAAGTAGCTGTCATTTCCGCTTATACCCGAAGTCGATACCAACTCGCTTATTTCAAGTGGAACACTCTATATATTGTAGGGTTTTCGAAAAGAGCATAAAATTCTGAGTAAAAAATATGTAGCATATCCTATACCTAAACCTAGCCGTTTCAGAGATATTTGACATTTTATAGAAAATTTGACAGGTGCAACGGTTTGCAAGAACCGTTATAACTTTCTTCATGTAAAAGATCCTCATTTGCTTCTTGTCACGTAAAAAGAACACAAGGAGAACTACGTTCTACAACTGAAATAAATTCAATAATGTTATACCAAGTGTTCCGTTTTTCGCGTTACATTTTATCAACTTCAAACCGCGAAAACTTGTTTAGGTCAAATGGAACACCCTATATTTTTCTATGTCAAGTTGTGTAAAAGTGAATTCCCTTTTTGAAATATTTGCGATTTTATTAGAGATTCATGAATTGTTGTAATCATTTCATCAAAATAGCCAGGATTAGAAACAATCAGTCATTATCTTATGTCAAAAAATGCCAGCACGTTTAAATTACACCCACGAAGACTTTTTTTTAAATTTGTTTATTATTTATGGAGAATGTGATAAAGTAATATCCAGAACTTGCAGCACATTTGCTACTCGATATCCAGAAAAACGGAAACCGTCACCAAACACTGTAAAACGCATACTGGAAAATTTTAAAAATTATGGCTCTGTCAAGGCAAAAATGCAAAGAAGAAAGCCTATTGTTGGTGACGAAAACATTGAAATAGTCATTCTGGGATATTTTCATGCATTTCCAAGGATGTCATTAAGACAAGTTGCTCTGGAATCGGGACTATGCAAGGATTCAATTCACAGAATCTTAGTAAAACATGTTTCACTCGTTTTCATTCCATATTGTTCAAGGATTAAAAGAAACAGATTTCCTAAGAAGACGGAATTTTTGTGAGTTTATTCTAATAAGGTCTGAGGGTCACGATTCTTATTTGGGAAATATTATATGGACAGATGAAGCAAAATTTACAAAAAATGGACTTTTTAAAATAGACACAATTCGCATTATTAGAGTGACTCAAATCCTCATATGTTCAGAGAGCGAAACTTTCAGGAAAGTTGGTAGTTCAATGTTTACTGTGCCATAAGAAACGATAGAGTGGTGGCATTAGAGTTTTACCAGGTAAATTTAAACGGTAAATTAAATTTTCTCTTCTGCTAATATGTATAATTTTTGTTTTTTTTTTTTTTTAGTTGAAAGCTATCTGAATATCTTACAAAATTTAAATAATAACTAGTTAGAAAATTTACCTCTTGCCGAACATAGAAACATTTTTTATCAGCACGACGGTGCTCCCCCACATAACGCATATTTAATTAATAATTATTTACAAGAAACTTTTTATGATCAATGGATTGCCAATAATGGACCTTTCTTATGGCCTCCTCGCTCGCCCGATTTATCAGTTCTGGATTATTTCATTTGGGGTACTATTAAAAATAAAGTTTATTAGCCCATTAACAACCATTGAAGATTGTATGTAAAGAGTAAGAAATGCATTTCAAAACATATCACAGGATTCAATTAGAAGAGCTACCCATGAGGAACTAATCCGAAGGTGGGAAAAATGTGTCGAGGTTTGAGGGCGGAATTTTGAGCAATTATTAAATTAAAATGAAATCATATTTTAAATTGATCTTATCTCTGCTATTTTAGTTCATGCCATATCTTCGATTCGATTAATACACATGTTACAGTGTTAGTGTTATTTTGCGTTTTTGTGGATATCGAGTAGCAAATGTGCTGCAAGTTCTTGATATTACTTTATCACATTCTCCATAAATAATAAACAAATTTAAAAAGTTTTTGTTGGTATAATTTAAACGTGCTGGCATTTTTTGACATAAGATAATGACCGATTGTTTTTAATCATGGCTATTTTGATGAAATGATTACAACAATTCATGAATTTCTAATAAAATCGCAAATATTTCAAGTTGTAACTTTAACCCCCACAATGCTAATATCAGAAAAAAGGAAATTCAATTTTACACAACTTGACGTAAAAAAATACAGGGTGTTCCATTTGACCTAAACAAGTTTTCGCAGTTTGAAGTTGACAAAACGTAACGCGAAAAACGGAACACTTGGTATGATATTATTGAATTTATTTCAGTTGTAGAACGTAATTCTCCTTGTGTTCTTTTTACGTGACAAGAAGCAAATGAGGATCTTTTACACGAAGAAAGTTATAACGGTTCTTGCAAACCGTTGCACCTGTCAAATTTTCTATAAAATGTCAAATATCTCTGAAACGGCTAGGTTAGGTATAGGATAATATGCTACATATTTTCGACTCAGAATTTTATGCTCTTTTCGAAAACCCTAAAATATATAAGGTGTTCCATTTGAAATAAGCAAGTTGGTATCGACTTCCGGTATAAGCGGAAGTGCTAGCTGCTTGTAATTATTTTAGTTGGATTGGCCACTCCGACATTAGTAATTATGTAAATTTTTAAAATATTCTGATGCGTACTTTTCTCTATACCGATCGATTCAATTCCCGGTGAGACACCCTGTATATGTTGCAAGAAAAAGTCAAATGTAGAATAGTGGAATCTATATTATATCCCCAATTTGATTATTGCCTAATATTATATTATAAATATTTGACTAGTGAATTTAAAAATAAGTTGCAGATAGCCCAAAACACATGCTTATGCTTTGTTTACTTAATACAAAAATATGACCACATTACTCCTGTATACAAAGAACATAAGCATCTAAAAATAGATTATCGTTACAAATTTTTCATTGGGGTATCCTTAATGAAAACGTATTTAAGTATTTAAAAGAATATTTAATACCGAGGCAATTAATGCATAATGTTAATCTTAGAGGCTTAAATCAATTTCATATACATCAGCATAAAACTGCCAAATTTCAGTGTTGCTATGCCTATGTTGCTGTAGACTTGTTAAATAATATAGAATCCTACGGAATGATACAGGGTACTTTAGAAGACTCTTTTAATAGAAAATATAAAAACTATTGTTACGTGTTTACAGTCTTCAGTAAACACTCTGTAGGTTCAAATAACTTGCAACAAGAATCTTCACAAACCGCTATTTTATTAATCACTTACATTACAATAGTAAATACTTAAAAATCACACATGCAACTAATAATAACTTTAATCTAATATAAATTCACTACTTTTAAATCACAACTGTACTTTACTTTTCTTCTAAAACTTGTCAACTCTTATCTAACCTAAAAACTATTCTGCCTGCTCAACTTCACTTCTTTATATACACCCTTAGAAAGTACCAGAATCGCATTCAATAACATTCTAGATCAGGTTGGAATCCTCCATAGTTTTCTACTATGTGCTAGATGGCGGTTCGTCAATCGGCCCAGAGATGGCCCCACCCCACCTACCGGTCATCAACAGAATAACAGGTTTCCCGTCACTTTGACCAGAGACTTAATCACATTTCTCCCCATTAGAGGGCAGCACATAACACTGCCCCCTCCTTAAGCCTGAATGTCCCCGTCCAACAATTCAGATTCCCCAACATACTTCATACTTTGCCAACCTATCCAAATGCACGATCTTCATCTTGGATTTCTTACTACCTAGAATTCGGTAAACGTCATTGATCCGAGTGATGACAGAATACGGTCCTTTCCAGCGTGGGTGAAGCTTCGGAGATCTTACCCTCTATCACTGTGGGTTACTAGCCAAACCAGATCGCCCTCCTTGAATCCTGCTGACTTCGTCTTTCGGTCATAGCGAGCCTTCATTCTGTCACTTGCTATGCTAGCTTGGTTTCGAACCAACTCGTGGACATTCCTCAGCCGTTGACTAACTTCGTCTGCATAGCCATCCACGGACACAGTGGCTTCTTATCTGATGTACCAAACATCAAATCACATGGCAGTCTGATCTCGTGCCCAAATATTACACGAGCCTGTGTCTGTTTAGTAGTCTCATGAACGGCAGCTCTGTATGCCATTAAGAAAAATGGTATATGTCGATCCCAATCTCTCTGGTTCTTGTGAACCACCTTAGAAAGATGTTCCTTCATGGTTTTATTATGTCGTTCCACCATTCCATCTCACTGGGGATGAAGAGGGGTTGTCCAAGTCTTGTGAATGCCCAGCAACTCACAAATTTTCCGAAATACCCCCGACTCAAACTTTCTCCCTTGATCGGAATGTAGCTCCAGGGGTACACCAAATCGGCATACTAGGTTATCCACCAGAGCTCGAGCAACAGTAACTGCTTCCTGATTTGGAATGGCATAGGCTTCCGGCCATTTACTAAAATAGTCCATAGCGACCAGGATGTATTTATTCCCATCATCTGTCACTGGGAATGGGCCCGCTATGTCTATAGCAATCCTCTCAAAAGGGGCTCCGACGTTATATTGCTTCATTAGGGAGTCCATTGTGCCCACAATGCCTTCAGCTCCACACTCTTGTCCTTTTTCCATTCTGGCCGCGTTTCTTTTTCGTTTGTCTTTAATATAGGACCAATTACTCTGTCATCCAATTGTTCTTATCTTAGAACTTCCTTTGTCCAATCGTCTACCTGAACTGAGTTTACTGTTACCGTGCCCTGTACTTTTTCAACCTGATAGCAGTGCTTGCAGTCATCTTTGCACGGTCTTCTTGACAGAGCATCTGCATTTTTATGGAATTTTCCAGATCGGTGTTCGACTGCAGCCTCAAATTGTCTCTTATAGGTCATCCATGACGTTTGACCATCAAAGGAGGGTGGTTGTAATCGAGGATCTGACGATGATAATACTAGCTGGCTTCCTTTTTCCCTCAGCTGCCGTTTAAGTCGCTCTACCTCTCCTTCAACTGCACAAAATTTTTCTTCCATATCAGTAACTTTCCCTTTAACTCCACTAACTTCTCCTTCGACTTTTTGTTCAACTTTAGCTACTTTTTCCTTGACCTCATTAATGGCTGACAGGATAGCATCTTGTTGCACCTGTATAATTTTTCTCAATTCTTCCTTTTCTTCTTGACGTCTTCTTTCTTTTTGAGTGCCCGTGTGGACTTCTTGTGTGATGTGGGGAGTTGATGAGTGTTGCCACGCACCAATTTCTCCATGTCGCATGGGGGTCTGTGCGGGTGTCATTCGCTTTCCTGATCGCCGCTGTTTCGGTTTGAATCGGTTCTCTCTATATGTTTTTCGTTTTTAAATGTTTCTTAGGATAGTATAATCTCTTTTTTATTAATTTATTAACACTACCAACAATACAAGTTGTTTGTGAAAGATCGTTTTCGACACTAAAATTTATAAAAAGTCGGTTAAGAAATACACTAAGTGAGGTAAATTTGGAAGCTTTCATGCTGATGGCTGTAGAGAGAAAAGGGCTGAATGGTTTAGCTAGTGACTTAATAATTGATAAACTAGTTATCACGGGACGTTTTATCAGCCGACAGTCGAGGTATCATCATAGATCAAAGTATCTAATATTGTAAATCGTAACTTATATATTTCTACTACATAAATGTGGTTTTATTTTTTATTGTGACATTTTTTTACTACCTATATGGAATTGGCTTGGTCCAGGCCTGCATTGGTTCTGCTAGCACGCCCCTGAGTATATTGTGGTCTGGTGAAGTTTTAATGTAATATGAAGTATGCTGACCACCTTTCAAAGGAGTGATTACCTCGAGGATTACCCCCTCGGTCCCACTTGTGCATATTAGGAACCAAAAAAGAACCTTTCAAAATGACTCTCCCTTTTTTGCTCCTTTTCCCACTCTCTCTAATTTAATTAAGAAAAAAACTTCCAATATCTGTTAATCAGAATTTCAAATTCCCTAATATTATCTGTCAGAAATCACATGCAAAACACTATTTACATTATTTATAATTCAAAACCTTAACTTTAATTTTGTTTCTGTTTTAGGCTTCCACAACAAGAAAACATTTATAAAAGACTGTGACGTGAAACGTAAGGAAATGGCCTTTTCAATTAAGCACTCACCGGCTGCTCTTCTGTTCGGAGGCGGGTCGTTGGTTCTTTCGATAACTTTAACTTAACCAACAGTTTATATTGAAGAAAGAGTTGTTAATTTGTAAGCTCTGGGACGCCAGTCAATTTCTTGACAGAGAAGAGGTTAGAGACCAGAATAAAAAAATTAAGTAATGTATACTAAATATAATAAGAGTTAAAAAATGTATAATTACAAAGCCACCAACAAATAATAGAATAATACACAGGATAAGGTATAACACAATTGCTAAAATTAGATTTACTAAACTATGAGGGAGTGAGGCACAAATGGAATAAAAAAAGTTAAAAAGATTAAATTGATTTAAAACAAGAATGATTAAAATTATGTTATGGCCTCTCCGGCTATGAACATTTTAACTTCTAGAATATTTCAGATTTTAGAAATAAAAATGGTACAGTATAAATGACCCTGACCTTGTCAGTAATCCTGAAGGGATAAAGAAATCTCAAAAAACACGATGGAATTTAAATTCCCAAACAGCTGTTTAGTTAACAATAAAAAAATATGTAATTATGACGCTTTTTCAAAAAAATATTAATTCATTTATGATGCAATACTTGATCTCTGAATAATGAAATGTTGGAGGCACCTCCCTGCAGTTGTAAACTAGACCAGTTGTACTTACAGTCGTTAAGACGAAGGCTGCTCTCCGGAGAATTAAAATAATTACCATATTAGCTGGACCAACAAACCATTCAGCAAAACTAAGCTGGTTGAAAACGATGACCGAACATCTCAGGTGAACGTCTTAGTTCTCTTAAGTTACATGACCTGTTCCGACATCCACGACAAGTGTTATGTGTCCTCAAGCCACATAGGTGGGTAATATACTTGCGACTGGCTTAAATCTTTGAGAGTGTCAGATTATTGGACGAGGGTTGGCAAGGCCCTCCAAAAAAACTATAAAAATTACTAGTATCAAAACTTGGTACTCTCTTGAATTTTATGCTATTTGTACTTATATTAAATTCATCAAAATGTAGATCTTTAAATGAATACACTTCAGATTTACTGACCTTAGATGTTCTTAGGTTTTCTATTACAGAAAGGTGGTGTCTGCACTTGGCTGAAGTTACAGCAAAAATGCCTCTAGCAACAGGGCTATTCCTTTTTTACTTTGTCACAAAAAAAGACCAAAAAATCCGCCACAAAAACTGTCCTTTTTCCCTCTAATCCGGGGCTACCAATTATAGCATAAAATTCCTATAGTAGAGTAGAGCCAAGTTTGAAATGCCCCATTTGATCTGTCTTTTAGTAAAACAGCATTCCTGAGATGTTGTCATTACATTTTCACACTATATTTGTTGGTTATATTAATGTCATCTGACATTGCCTTCCAATTCAAAACTATAGACCATAGAATCCTCTGTTGTTGTCTTAATTTACTACAATGTATTGAGTGTTGCATAAGGTCGACAAGTGAAATATGCAAGAAGGTGCATTATAGCCCGGGGCGCAATAAAAATTTTATATATTTACCTGAATGGGTACCACACACAACTGAGCAAAAGTACACAAATACACATATAATGGTATTAAATTCAAAGATCTTAAAATTAAATAATTTGATATGTGCTCAAATCACTGGGCAACAATTATTATAAAAATGCACATACTATAGTAATGGTGATCAAATGGCAAGTGGTGAAAGCCGCATATCATATATGCAAAGTCAAGCGAATAATAATACACCACAGATATGTATGCGTACAGCAAAGTACGATATGTAAAAATTGAAAATTTTATGCTGAAGGCTGACTTGGTTCCTTCCTCCGCAGCGTGATGTAGCTCCTAAGTTGGAATAAAAATCAAAATTACTCACTCTATGTTGGAAATTCTTACGCAGTTAATCATGTGCCGGTACGCCATGCCTCTACGATGAATTAAAAACCTTCTGGGCAGCTCCTCAACTAATCGTCTACCATGCGACAACGATTTGACACAGCGGTCATAAACGGCTTCGATCCACAAGATATATGCAAAATATACAGACCAGGTGGGTAATTCTCAAATGCCAAGGGGCAACGGCAGTCAAAAAGAACAAACAAGCAGGGCAGGGCAAAGACAGGGCTTTAACGGTAACAAAAAAAACCTGAAAAATTTTAGACTTGACTGAATATGCCCAGAAAAATATATACTTCTAAAATATTAAGTACATTTTCAAACAATGTAAAATATTTTAATTACTGACCTTAGATTTTATTAGGTTTTTGACTGGAGCAAATTTACAGGACCTAGCTTCTGCTCTCTCCAGAAGTCTCAATATGTCTGCAACCTTTTTGTTCTCTTTGAATAAAAAACCGGAATTTGCGTCAAGGCAATAAAAGATTGGCAATTAAAAATCCCCCGAATGATAACTTGACATTTGTCATTTTAATATCAAAACAAACCACCTGGGGTAATTTTTATGGATTTGAAAGAAAACTAAAGTGTTCAGGTAGCCTATAATGTGTAATTAAATTTAGATGACATTAATTAAATAATAATAATAATATAATTTGTTTGGTTTTAAAAGATCTGCGATACTTGGATGCGGCCCAGAAGATTTCATAACCTTTCATTTACGAAACTGAAAGACGTTTGATGAACATATGTACGATATTAGATGTAACGTTGCTTACTGTGCCATTAAAATGTCCTTTGCATATATCCTTTTATATTTGATCTAATTTGACCCGTTACAACACTGACCCACTAATCTTCGATATTGACACAATAAGCCTTCTTGGTACTTAACCTGTTCATATATTTTCAAATTAATAACTCAAAATAAAGGTCCATTTTGTCAAAGAGCAACAATAATTATGCTCCAATTTCATAAAAAGTAATTATTGGAATCGGCGACATCCCAGCTGTAAGGTCCCTTTGTTTGATGTTTTTTAAAATTGTGTGCCTAACGTTTTATTAAAATTGGTTGAAAGATATAATGCAGATTTGAAGGAATAAAAATTTATTGCGGGAATAGGACATGTTAATTTGGCAGATTTACTATAATTTGAAATAAAAATTTGTTTATTCCTAAATGGAAACATTTGTCCCAGTTGTCAGGTACTGATTTTTATAATTGTAATCAATTGATTTGACCCTTTTGTCTGTATAGCATCTAATTAAATACAAAATCAAGCCTGTAAATTTTCACAAAATGTTTGATTCAACTTGGTGTGCCTTTATCTGTGCCAATTTACTTGGTAATTTTCTTTACCAAACTTACAATAAGTTCATAAAATTAAATTATTTTTATGAATGCTTGCAGCAAACACTGTATCGATGGAGTTTATGTATAATAGACATCTAGAATTCACGCAAAAATATAGAGTGGACATTTGAAATAGCGCTAAAGTGACAAAAATATATTTCACATTTACACAGAACATCATGTCTGTCAAGGTTTTGCCACACTTACTAGAAATGCATATAAATATCGAATCGCTACAACTTAAGAAATGAAAAGACAATATCCGAGAAACAAAATCTTTACCAGTTTTAAAATTAAGTATGCTTCGAATATTAATCTTTCTTAAATTAGTTGCTCAAATAACACTCGTTGGTTAAAAAAAATGCCTTAATGCACGCCGTATTGAAATTAATATCAATAAAAATGGAAAGTTATACAGCTGCATCTTGCAAACGTACACTCTAATGACAAATATTTATATGATAAAATTTTCTTTAATTTGGACGAGAAATACGCCCCTTCATTTATGACATTCTATTAAGATGCACCCCTGTGTATTAGCACATTTCTACAAAAATCATCTCTTGCGACTTGGCCTGCCGAACGTGGCCACCGTTATAATAACAATAGGAATACAAAGCTTTTAACCAAAGGTTGATAAAGTTCTTTTCAAATGAAAAAATATTTACTGCCTAACAATTAGCACATCTACCACTGTTCTGTAATTCTCAACCAGAAGTGTAAAACACAGAACATGTGTTTCCAAAACAAATATTAATTTTATTACATATTATTCTAATAAATTATAAAAACTAAAAACATTTATTAATGCGATTAATAAAGATGTTGATTCCAAACAAATTTATCACTAAGTAAAGTTAATGTTAAAAGTACTTAATTTATAGTTCTTACATCTTTCAAGAATCGCCTTTTACGTAAATTAATATTTAGAAAGGTTTAAAATTAATTCTAAATGTCGCGAAATATGTACTTATATTGTTAAAATTTAGTATTGTTGTTATCTACGTTGCAGCGTAAAAAAAGCGATGGTAAAACACATACTGGCATCGCTAGTTGTGTCAACAGGAAATATAATAATTAAAAAAAGCCGCTACTTCCACATCCAGATTTTGTATCCAAGTCTTATACACACTAAATCCCAATGTGATATTTTACTCCCTTTAATAATAGGGTGGGAGTGGTAGAGGGGGGTGGCTAATGTCAAAAAAATTTTTAGAGGCCCTTGGTTCTCCTATACACACAATATTTAATTTTTTACTCTCTTTAATAATAGGGGGGGGGGGGTGGTAGAGGGGGTATCTAACGCTAAAAAAATATTTTGAGACGTTTCGTTCTTGTATACACACTAAATCACATTTTATATTTTTACTCTCTTTCGTAATAGTGTGTGGGGGCAATAGTGGGGAGTGGATGAGGCTTGACTTTTCGTACATGCCCTAAATTGCAATTTTATGGACCCTTACCTGCTTCCTTTGCCTATTTACCCCCGAATCCTTCAACAGAATTAGATCAAAATATAGTCCAGTTCCAGATCTCGTTATTATGTACCAAATTTCAAGTCAATATCATAAATGGTTCCAGAGCAAACATGCGCACAAAAAAGTTACACAGACAGAATTTTTTTTTCTCCAATTTAAAGTTTTGACATTTTAAGCCTATTTGAACAAAAAAATTGTTACTATATTACTTCCGCCGGACGTGGAAGTAGTAACAATACCTACTATACGTAAACTTATAGACGTTTCGCTAATCAAGTTGACATCATTGGGAGATGATTAAAATTACAATTATCTAAAAAGTTCACTTATTTTCAAACAACTGTGAATAATATTATAATATTCTATAAAATGTTCAACTGTTAAGAATTTAGAATATTGAAATTGTTGTTATAACTGGCCCTAAACATTATACCTACTGTTCTTTTCTAAACGATATTTAGGTATGGTTTTAGAAAAGCGCCTGGAAAATATATAGGGAATACACAAAAACAAACTCTAGTAAGAATACATCTTTAAAATAATAATTTAATAACTTACCATTTTACTGTTTATTTTCAAATTTATAAACAAACCCCCCAGAGTTCCACACTAATTTCACTTAAACTGTCTGTTATTTACTCTCTTATTAATAACCACAAATATACTGCAATAATAATGCATTATTCATTTCTTCCCGCCAACAATAAGACTGATGTACACAAGAAGAAACGTAGACTAGACTTCGCTGACCACGTGACCAATCAGCGCCACCGACCGCGTTTGTTGAAATTCCTGGAAGCGACGCGGCGCTGTGATTGGTTAGCGGAGTGCATAGCAACTAGTGGCAGTGGGAACGCGGCTGCGCTACCACGAAGAATACCGAATCGAGTGACTGGGGCATTCGTCGCTTTAACCTTGGTCACTTGTCTCGATGTTTATTATTATAGTGTCTGTTTATTTGCAGTTTAACAATGGTGCGGCGCGGCGTTTAAAATACTACGATTTGTTTGTAACTTAAATAAAATTCCAATATATCTCAGCAATATTAAAAAGTATTAACTGTGTTAAAGAGAATTGTGTATAGCGTGCACAGGATTGATTTTAATTGATTCATTTGTGATCGGTATTAAAAAACGAGCGGTTTAGATAATTTGCCGAACAGTGGTATAAATAAATGTGATAGTTTTAATTCTGGATTTTAATTTCAACCAGTAAAACTTGGAAACCATGAGCCAAAGCTGCAAAGTGAGTACCTACCCTATTTAATTTTCTTTCTTCATTTATGTCTCTATATTTATACAGGTACCTAAAACAGGGCATTTTGAATTATCTCCCCCGTAATATTTAATTTACAAAAACATGAGTAGTAATTTCATACAGATAATTGAATTTCTATATTTTATGTAGCTAATATTTTGTGTATTAACCAGGAATACCTATACGTGTAGGTATTTATTTTAACAAGTGAGAAACAGTACTTCTGTAATGTTGACCTTGTTGTGCCTCACAATGTTCTAAAGTATTTGAAGTAGCAAAATGATAAATCATATGTCAAGTAAGGACTTCTCGAGACATAATAAGCGCAACAAAAACGTTACGACCTTATTAAAATACCATTACCCTTTGCGCCGACCGCAATTCATCTCGCTTACCTTTTTTATAGGTTTTTAATGTGCGTCGAGTCGTTGGATGCAGGCATGCTGCCGTGGCTCGCGGCGATAATAGTCATCTCGTAAAGTTTTGTTGTGTTTTTTATGTCTCGGAAAGCCCTTACTTGGACTATACCTAATCATACACTTATAGTGCAGTAACTGGAGATTTTAATTTAGGAGAATTTTATAGATTAAATTTCGGTTTGATAATTTAATAGTATAGTTCATTTTATGTATTCCCTGCACTCAAAAAACGCAACAAAAACTTTACGACATAATTATTATCGCCTCTGGGCCAAGCGGCATACTGTCATCAAACAAACCGACGCATATTAAAAACCTATAAAGGTATAGTTCAAGTAGGAAGAAACTGAGTCATAAAAAACTTAACAAAAACTTTACGACCTCATTAAAATACCGGTACTCTTTTTGTGCTGTTTGCAAATTGACTCGCGTACCTTTATAGGTTTTTAATGTGCGTCGGGAATGTTTCATGTCAGGCATGGCGCCATGGCCCGCGGCGATATAATTACCTGTGTCGTAAAGTTTTTGTTGCGTTTTTTATTTAGTTGTAAAGTTTTTGTTGCGTTTTTTTGAGTGCAGGAAATAAATAAACTGAACTATATAAATAATAGAATAAACTTGAAAAATTAGAGGTTTTTCCAAATAATTGAACAGAAAAAATGATAATAAATGCTCCGCATGTTGTCCATTTTCATTGACACACATCTCAATGCATCTTTGAAATGAAGTTTTTACCGTTTTTAAAGTTGCCGGTGTCATCGATCGAAAATCAGTTATTATTCTTTTTTTCATATTTTGAATTGTAGAACATTCAATTCAAAAAATTGAAAAATCATTTTGGGTCACCCTGTGCATTTTTAAGAAGTGAAAATGATTCAAAAACATCACACAGATGTCTTGTAACTTCTATTTGCAATTTCTTTTCTTAAGATCCATAATAGTGACTGTAGTGATTTTTTCAATATGCATCTGCAGAATGGCATTATTTCAACAAAGAAATCACTACATCCAAGACTAGAAGGAGACTTCTAAAATTTACTGATATTTATAATATTCAACACTACATACACATGAACACTCAATTGATGTACGTTTCGCCAAGTATGTTGGCATCATCTGGAGATTATAAAAACTACGTTTTAAACTTGAACACTACCATTCAACACCATCTCTGCTCGACATGCTACTCAGAGATGATTAAAAATGAAATCATCTCCATCCAGACGATGCTAGCATGAGGGGCGAAATGCGTGTCAAGTAGACTACTGGAGTGTATTGTTAAAATTAAAGCTCAGTTTTCAAATTATAGTTCAGTTTTTATCATCTCCATTCTCCAGGTGATGTCAGCATGGTGGACGGAACCCGCATCGAGTAGAACATTCCAGTGTTGCTATCAAATTAAAACTCAATTTTAATCATGTTCAGATGATCAGTGTGTTGTTCAAATGAAAGCTCTCATCATCTCTAGGTGATGTTAGCTTAGAGGGTGAAAGCCCTGTCGCGTAAAACATTCAGGTGTTGCCTTCAATTTAAAGCTCAATTTTAGGCACCTCCAGATAATGCCAACCTGGTGGGCGAAACACACGTCAAGTAGAGTATTCCTAAAAAACTACTGCATTAATCATATACATATGATGCTAAACATAGTGGGCAAAACGCACATCGAGTAGGTTATTAAAGTATAGTGTTCATATTAAAGCTCAGTTTTAAGCATACTCAGATTATGTCTACATTATTGGCGAAATACGCGTAGAGTAGAATATTCGAGCGTAGTGTTCAAATTGGGTTTTACCAATTTTAATCTTCTTCAGATGATGACATGGTGAACGAAACGTGCATCGGGCAGAGTTTTCTGGTGTATTGTTCAAAATAAAGTTCAGTTTTCATCATCTCCACTGATGTCGAGATGGTGAGCGAAACCCGTGCCCAGTAGAATATTCGAGTGTTGCTATCACATTAAATGTCAGTTTCAAGCATCTCCAAATGAGGGTAAGCTGGTGATCGAAACACGCGTCGACTGTGTATGTAGTATTTAAATGCAATTAGAACAAGACTTTATGTATTTTTTTATCTAGTAATCTTGTATCTAGTTGATTCATACATTATTTTTTCAAATAATTTAAATACAAATAATTATAAAAAATAATTTATAATATTAAATAATTTTACACAAATTTATATACATAATAATCGGCAGATGCACATATTCTACGAAAGATTGACGTGTCCCCAGGGTATGCAATTACTTTTAGTGATATACCTATTATAACTACCGCCACTGACATTTATTTCGTGCTCTACAAAATTATTCACATGAAATTTTATCCTATCTCTCACCGTTTTCTCAGCGATTGTGCTAGAAGCTAAGCCATACGAAATGTTGCCAATTACCTTTCAGGCTCTTCATTTCTATTCGAGGTGTGAGCATTGACGGCAACGCAGCATTTTTCGATCAAATCTTCCAAGTTGATAGGTATATTAAAAATATCGCATTGGATTTGTTTCATCGTCTAACGCCATTACAGCACTGAAAAACGTAGTAGGCCATGGAAAAAATCTGAATGCGAATGCGACTGACGTGCCGCTTTCAATTTCATTGCTGTAGATCGAACGTTTTGGGTTTAAAGAATTTGTTCCGAGTTGTTTGCCGCGTGAATTAAGTTTTTATATGTCAAGTGACTTTTAACCACGTTTTAATGGAATTTGTATACTCTTTGGTTTGTTTGTATCGGTTTGATGGCCACTGAACGTAGGAATAATTGTTATTTTGTCTTTCCAACATGACTTGTAATAATTGTTGTTTACTTTTATTTGTTAATTAATTGTTAGTAGATGCAGTTCATTCTAAAGTTTTGTAAAAGCTCAGTCCCTGTAGTATTAATAATGGGAGGATCGTGTTTAATAATAATTAATTGTTAATAAGTATTTGCATGAACATTATTATTCATTTGCATCTTTGAGTTGATTCTTTTTATTAGAATAAAACGCCTCTATGACCATCGAAGTTAAAAAAACATATCCAAAATTGTGATTTATAGTCAAAATATATTGTTAAAACAAAGCCAGATCAAGGAAAAAAAATTAGAAACTGGGTTAGTAGGCCAGTCGTCAGGCAAAGTGACATCGTTTTAAATCGGACAGAAGATTTTACTGTTGGAACCAGTTCATTATAGGCCTCTTTTATACGTACTAATTTTTCCCCCTCGCCCACTCACCAGAACAGCCCCAATTTTGGGGCAATATCGCTTAAGAATTTTTTTTTTTTTCTAATGACTCGATTGCATGTGAATGGCCCTACAAAAAAAAGGTGGTTATCAAAGTTAAAGATAAGTAAAGTTTAGGTATATCGAAATGGTTCAGACATATTTTTACGTAGTATTAATATTATTAGAGTTACAGGCGAGGGAAGTTAATCATCGTATCGCATATTCCCTTTGTATATCGACACGTTTCTATATTCCACGCTTTCTACTTGCTATTACGTTTAATTTTCACATTTGAAGTCTTAAGTAAATACATTTATTATCAATTTTGAAGTTTTGAACGTGTCAGTATATAGCGAAGACGCGATACGATGGTTGATAGTCCGGGGAAAATTTATTCGAATGAAAAATTTTTGTGCTATCTTGTTCATAATGTGCTCCTTTATAAGAAAGTACAGTTTGCCAGAAGGTGGTTAAGAGTCACTTGACTTGACAGGTGCGACAAACAACTCGTAAAAACGTTCGATCTAACCAATGACTTCAGATCTGAAGTCATTGGATCCAACAGCAATGAAATTGAAGGCGTGATGTGAATCGCATTCAGATTTTTGCATAGGGCCTGCCTACTAAGTTTTCAGTGCTGTAGCGGTGACAGCGCTGTTAAGACGATTAAACAAATCCAATACAGCGATCAACTTCAAGGTTCGTAAATTACAAACCTTGGATCAACTTGGGCCTTTGAGAGTTTGGTTGAAAAATGCTGCGTTGCCGTCAATGCTCACTCCTCGAATAAAAATGAAGAGCCCGAAAAGTAATTGGCAACATTTCGTGTGGCTTAGCTTCTGGCACGAACTGAGAAAACGGTGAGAGAAGGACAAAATTTCATATGAATAATTTTGCAGAGCACGAAATGTGAAATGTCAGTGGCGATAGGTATATCACCAAAAATAATTGTATACTCAGGGGACACGTCCAGCTTTCGTAGAATATTTGCATCTGCCGATTATTATGTATACAAATTTGTGTAAAATATTTCAAATAAAGTATGAATCAACTAAATACAAAATTACTAAATTAAAAAATAAATAAATAAACAAAGAAAGTCGTGTTCTAATTGTATCTAAATATTACATTTGAATACTCTACTCGACGCACGTTTCGTCCACCAGGTTGGCATCATTTGGAGATGCTTAAAACTGGCCTTAAATTTGATAGCAACACTCGAATGTTTTACTTAATACGCCTTTCGCCCACCACGTTGGCATCATTTGAAGATGATTAAAGTTGAGTTTTAATTGGAACACTAGTGTGCGAAACCCGTATCAAGTAGAGTGTTCGAGTGTATTATTCAAATTAAAGCTCAATTTCATCATTTCCAGTGATGGTGGAGAAACCCGCGTTGCGTAACACATTCGAGTGTTGGTATCAAATTAAAGCTTGGTTCTAAACACCTCCAGATAATGCCTACATGGTTGGCGAAATAAGCGTCGAGTGGAGTATTCAAATCAAAACTCAGTTTTAATCACCTCCAAATTATGCCAATACGGTGGACGAAACGCGCGTCGAGTAGAGTGTTACAGTGTAATGTTCAAATTATAACTCAGCTTTCATCGTCTCCAGATGAAGTCATCATGGTAGACGAAACCCGCGTTGAGTAAAACATTCGAGCGTTGTCACCAAATTAAACTACAACTTTAAGCAGCTCCAGATGATGCCAACATGGTGGGCAAAATGCGCGTCGAATAGAGTACTAGAGTCTAGTGTTCATATTAATGTTCAGTTTTACGCATCTTCAGATTATGTTTACATGGTTCGCGAAACGCGCGTCGAGTAGGGTATTCAGGTATAGTTTTAAAATTAAAATTTATTTTTAATCATCTCTAGATGATGCCAACATGGCGGGCGAAATGCGCATCGAGTAGAGCATTCGAGTATATTATTCAAATTAAAGCTCAGTTTTCTTCATCTCCAGATGATGCCAATACAGTGGGCGAAAGCGTGTCGAGTAGAGTATAGAAGTGAAAAGTTCATACTAAAACTCAGATTTAAGCATCTCCATATGATACCAATATGATGGGCGAAACACACGTCGAGTAGAGTATTCAAGTGTAATATTTAAACGACTTGGTGCTTGTGGAAATTACGTCCCATGCAACATCACATTTTCAACACCTCATTTTCCTTAATTTGAATTTACGATTAGGAAAGAATTTGTTTAAAAAAAAATATTTAAAGTAAATAATTATACTTCATTAATTATTTGAAATTTGATTCATTACATATGATAATACTCGGCAGATTCAAAAATTCTACAAAAAGTGGGCGTATCCCCTGCTTAAGTAATTAATTTTGATGATATATTGCCACATTTGCCACTGACATTTAATATTTCATGCTCTACAAAATTTCTTATCTGAAATTTTGTCCTATCTTCCACCGGTTTCGCGGCGTTTCTGCTAGAAGTTAAGCCACAACGAAATGTTGCCAATTAGTCTTCAAGCTCTTCATTTTTATTTGAGTAGTGAGCTTTGTTAGCAACCCCGCATTTTCCGACCAAATATCTCAAGTTGATCGGTGTATTAAAAATACCGCATTGGATTTTTCGTTGTAATATCGCCACAGCACTGAAAATCGTATAGTAGGCCATGGAAAAATCTGAATGCGACTGACAGAACGCTTCCAATTTCGTTTAGTTGTAGATCGAACGTTTTGATATTAAACAGTAACAATCTGCTGCGAGTTGTTTGTGATGTGAATTAAATTTTCACTTACGTGATATGACTTTAATAAACGTTTTAATGTGAATTTGTAATCTATGTTGTGTTGTTCGTATCGGTTTGATGACCACTAAACGCGAGATTAATTCGCTAAAGGTAATAATTATTGTCTTTCCATAATGATCTCTAATTATTGTTAACGTTTATTTGTTAGTCAATTGTATGTGCTTAATAAACTCAGTTTATTCTAGTTTCGTAAAAGCTTAGCTTCTGGATTATTTATGTTGGGAGGATTGTGTTTAATAATAAATAATTGTTAATATTTGCATGAACATTATTATTCACTTGCAACTTGGTATAATTTTTTCTACTAGGTTAAAACGCCTCTCTGACCATTAAACTTGAAAAAAGATATTCAAAATTGTGATTTATATTATGTCAAAATAAAAAGCACGATAAATGAAAAAAATATTAAATTGAAATCTGCGGTAGGATGCACTCAGTAGAACAGATCAGCCTCTAAACTGACAGTATTGCGTTTATTTATTTGCCAGATTGTTCCAAAGCGGGCAGGATGTACAGACGATAGGAGAAAGTAAAATTTTATTATATGAAATTTTCCAATGTATCTGTGACTTTGAATTGATAAGGAATCAATATATTTCGTCTGTTCACACAACACGAACGTCTAAATAAATCAGCATAAAACTTGGTAAAAAAATGAAATTTTTCAGTAGTTATAGACATATAGTTGTTTATAGAACATGTGCTTTCTCATAATTGGCCACAAACAATCTTGTTTAAATAAATGAAATGCTTATCATGACTATGTAAATAAATCAATATAAAAGCTAGTGGAAAATTTGCCATTTTTTGCCAGTTAGGTATATGTATAGCAGCGACAAACTATAAGTTATGTACGGCAACTACTGTTCTAGATGGTTTTGTTTTTATCAGGAGATTCAAGTAAGTTAAAATTTAAGTTTTGTAGAATGAAATTGATCGGGAACTTATTTTTTTAAACAATTCTGCAAATTTTTGGTATTGTGAATTTCGCTTAATTATTTTCGGAAACCGCGGACATGAATGACAATATTTTACCCCGATCGTATTCTCCTTTTTAAAAAAATGAGGTCCAAACAGTTAACTATTTTCCAGTATATAATTTTCCCCATATGTTTGTGACGCCTGACATCAAAAGTTGTCATTTATTTGTACGCGACGCTTTTACACCTTATTTGACGATATAGTTCTTTTGAAAACTTCATGGCTCCGACGTAGTTTCACAAATATCAAAACTCTTGAACAGTACTCGTGAATACTCTATTGAATGTGCGTTTCGCCAACTATGTTGACATCATCTGGAGATAATAAAAAGTTTTAAACTTGGACTAACTTTAACACCCTACTCGACGCGGACTCAGAGATGATTAAAACTTAATTTTGATCAACTCCAATCAGCATGATTGATCGATCGCAGTATTCGGGTGTAGCGTTCAAATTAAAACTGAACTTTAATATCTCCAGATGATGTCGGCATGATGGAAGAAACGTGCATCGAGTTGAGTGTTCTAGTGTATTCAAATAAGTCTGAATTATCATCATCTCCAGGTGATGTCAGCATAGTGGGCGAAACCTGCGTCGAGTAGAACATTTGGGTGTTGCTATCAAATTAAAGCCCACTTTGTCACATTTAAAATTGATATTTTGTAGGAGGCGTTTCTTTCAGGAAGGTGGTAGGTGACCAGGGTTGTATAACCGACCCCGGGGGGGTTGGCTAATGCCAAAAAATTTGTTTGAGATGTTTCGTTCTTGTATGCACACTAAATCACATTTTAATTTTTTTTACTCCCTTTCACAATAGTGTGGGGGAGGTATTGGAAGTGACAGGGGGGGGGGGTTTGGCTGATGCCATAAAAAAATTTGAGACCTTGACTCTTCGTACATGCCCTAAATTGCAATTTTATGGACTCTTTCCTGCTTGCTTTGCCTATTTACTCTTATTTACCCCCGAACCCTTCAACGGAATTAGATCAAAATATAATCTAGTTCCAGATCTCGTTACAATACATAAGTGTACCAAATTTCAAGTCAATATCATAAACGGTTCCAGAGTAAACGTGCGCACAAAGAAGTTACAGACAGACAGACCGACCGACAGACAGGAACTTTTTTTTTACTCAAATTTAAAATCTCGACGTTTAATGACATTTTAAGCCTATTTCAACAAAAAAAAATGTTACTATACTTCCGCTGGACGTGGAATAAGTAATAACAATAATACCTACTACATAAACTTATGGACGTTTCGCTAACTAAGTTGACATCATTGGGATATGATTAAAATTGCAATTGCAATTATCTAAAAAGTTAACTTATTTTTAAACAACTATGAAGAATATTCTATAAAATGTTCAACTGTTTAAGAATTTAGAATGTTGAAATTGTTGTTATAACTGGCCTTAAACATTATACCTACCTACTGTTCTTTTCTAAACGATATTTAGATATGGTTTTAGAAAAGCGCTTGGAAAATATATAGGTAATGCACAAAAACAAACTCTAGTAACAATGCATCTTTAAAATAATAACTTACCGTTTCACTATTTATTTTCAAATTTATAAACAAACCCCGCAGAATTCCACACTAATTGTGCAATAATAATTCACTATTCATTTCTTCCTGCCAACAATAAGACTGATGTATAGTTCAAATAATAAATTCCCGAGACAGAAGAAACGCAACAAAAACTTTACGACATAATTATTATCGCCGCGGGCCATGGCGCCAAGCCCGACATGAAAAATTCCCGACGCACATTAAAAACCTATAAAGGTAAGTGAGTCCATTTGCGAACAGCACTAAAAAAAGTGCCGGTATTTTAATGAGGTCGTAAAGTTTTTGTTACGTTTACACAAGAAGCGTAGACTAATAACGCCCAGTTATCATAACTGCGGATTGCGAATTTCCGCTTGCGGATTTTTTTTTAATTTGACATATGCGTTTCAGGAGAACTTAATTTGCTGATTTAACTTCTAGCTAAATGTACACGGATTGCCTTACGAACATTTCGCTACACCTGCAAGAAAATTAGACTGTTTTAGAACAAATTTTATAAAAATCCACACCAAAGAATTCGCATTCCGCAACTGTCTGAAAGTCTGAGCGACCGACCTTCGTCAACAAACGGTTTGTTGAAATTCCTGGAAGCGGCGCGGCTATTGGTTAGCGGAGCGCCTAGCAACTACCGAATCGAGTGACTAGGACATTCGTCGCTTTAACTAGGTCACTTGTATCGATGTTTATTAATGTGGTGTCGTGTCTGGTGTCCTGTTTATTTGCAGTTTGGCAATGGTGCGGCGCGGCCGGCGTTTAAAATACTTCGACTTTTGTGTGTAACTTAATAATATTCAAATATATCTCAGCAATATTAAAAAGCATTAACTGTGTTAAAGAGAACTGTGTACGTGTACTTGTTGATTTTAATTCGTTCATTTGTGATCGGTATTAAAAAACGAGTGGTCATTGAGGCATTTAGATAATTTGCCGAAACCTATAAATAAATGTGATAGTTTTAATTCTGGATTTTAATTTCAACCAGTAAAACTTGGAAACCATGAGCCAAAGCTGCAAAGTGAGTACCACCTACCCTATTTAATTTTCTCTTTTTTATTTCTGTCTCTATATTTATATACCTAAAACAGGGCTCATATTTTGAATTATCTCCTCCGAAATATTTAATTTACAAAAACATGAGTAGTAATTTCATACAGATAATCGAATTTCTCAATTTTATGTAGCTAATATTTATATTTTGTGTATTAACGAGGAATACCTATACCTACGTGTAGATATTTATTTTAACAAGAGAGAACAGTACTTTTGTAATGTTGACCTTGCTGTGCCTCACAATGTCTTAAAGTATATTTTGAAGTAGCAAAATAATAAATCATATAACCTAATCATATACTTATAGTACAGTAACTGAAGATTTTAATTTAGGAGAATTTTATGGATTAAATTTCGGTTCTTTTTTGATAATTTAATAATATAGTTCAGTTTATGTATTCCTTTCCCTCCACTCGAAAAACGCAACAAAAATTTTACGACATAATTATTATCGCCCCTGGGCCAAGCGGCATACTGTCATCAAACAAACCGACGCACATTAAAAACCTATAAAGGTAAGCGAGTCAATTTGTCGGCGGCATAGTAGGTACGCAGAGTACCGGTATTTTAATGAGGGTTGTAAAGTTTTTGTTGCGTTTTTTGAGTCCAGGAAATAAATAAACTGAACTATATAAATAATAGAATAAACTTAAAAATTAGAGGTTTTTCCAAATAATTGAACAGAAAAAAAGATAATAAATGCTCCTCATGTTGTCCATTGAAACCCATGTCGCGTAAAACATTCAGGTGTTGCCTTAAGTTTAAAGCTCAGTTTTAGGTACTACCTTCAGATAATGCCCTGGTGGGCGAAAGACACGTCAAGTAGAGTATTCGAGGGTAATATTCCTAAAAAGCTACCGTATTAATCATATCCATATGATGCTAAACATAGTGGGCGTAACGCACATCAAGTAGATTATTAGAGTATAGTGTTCATATTAAAGCGCAGTTTTAAGCATCCCCAGATTATGTCTACATTGTTGGCGAAATATGCGTAGAGTAAAATATTCGAGCGTAGTGTTCAGATTAAAACCCAATTTTAATCTTCTCCAGATGATGACATGGTGAACGAAACGTGCATCGAGCAGAGTATTCTTGTGTATTGTTAAAAATAAAGTTCGGTTTTCATCATCTCCACTGATGTCAACATGGTGAGCGAAACTCGCGTCGACTAGAATATTCAAGTGTAGTATTTAAATACAATTGGAACAAGACTTTATTTATTTATTTATTTTTTAAAATCTAGTAATGTATTTAGTTGATTCATACTTTATTTGAAATATTTTACACAAATTTATATACATAATAATCGGCAGATGCAAAATTCTACGAAAGCTGGACGTGTCCCCTGGGTATATAATTACTTTTGGTGATATTTCAAATTTCGTGCTCTACAAAATTATTCACATGAAATTTTATCCTTTTCTCAGCGATCGTGCTAGAAGCTAAGCCATACGAAATGTTGCCAATTATCTTTCAGGCTCTTCATTTTCTATTCGAGGTGTGAGCATTGACGGCAACGCAGCATTTTCCGACCAAATCTTCCAAGTTATTATAATATATTAAAAATATCGCATTGGATTTGTTTCATCGTCTAACACCATTACAGCACTGAAAAACGTAGTAGGCCATGGAAAAATCTGAATGGGACTGACATGCCGCTTTCAATTTCATTGCTGTAGATCGAACGTTTTGGGTTTAAAGAATTTTTTCCGAGTTGTTTGCCGCGTGAATTAAGTTTTTATATGTCAAGTGACTTTTAACCACGTTTTCATGGAATTTGTATAATCTTTGGTGTGTTCGTATCGGTTTGATGGCCACTGAAGGTAGGAATAATTATTATTTTGTCTTTCCAACATGACTTGTAATAATTGTTGTTTACTTTTATTTGGTAATTAATTGTAAGTCCTTAGTAGATGCAGTTCATTCTAAAGTTTTGTAAAAGCTCAGTCCCTGTAGTATTAATAATGGGAGGATCGTGTTTAATAATAATTAATTGTTAATAAGTATTTGCATGAACATTATTATTCATTTGCAACTTTGAGTTGATTCTTTTTGTTAGAATAAAACGCCTCTATGACCATCGAAGTTAAAAAAAATTATCCAAAATTGTGATTTATAGTCAAAATATATTGTTAAAACAACGCTAGATCAGGGAAAAAAAATTAGAAACTGGGTTAGTAGGCCAGTCGTCAGGCAAAGTGACATCGTTTTAAATCGGATAAGATATTTTACTGTTGGAACCAGTTCATTATAGGCCTGTTTTATACGTACTAATTTTTCCCCCTCGCCCGCCCTCCGGAACAGCCCCAATTTTGGGTCAATATCGCTTAAAAATAAATTTTTTTTCAAATATTTCGATTGTGAATGGTCCTACAAAAAAAAAGATGGTTATCAAAAATGTAATATTTTCCAGATACTTACATTGAATTAGATCTAACACGTTTTGGTTACAAATATGAGGATAATATGCTTATATACTTGCATTTATGACCAAATATCCATTGTTAGATGGTTTAATAAAAGCGTGCAATTGTAAAAAATCGTGTAGTACTAATGCATGTAGCTGTAAAAGTTGTATAATCACTTTAATTGTATTTGAAAATAAATTAAATAAAAAATAAAGTTCACATAACTACATTTTAAATCTTATATTACTCTACTTAACAATTATTCTACTTATAGGTATAAATTGTAGCATACTTCAGTGGATGTACGACGAGCCAATGCAAGCGTATGTTCTATAAAAATACCTATATATACTTATATAATGTCACAACTACCCTGACAGACGCCCGCGCGCTTGCACATATTCACATTTAAAACACAAGCACAAGCTAAAGGATAACAAAATATATCAACAGCATATTGTGGCCAAAGCTTCAGAGAATAAATGCAAATTCTTCTTACAATAAAAAACATTAATTTTCATATAGTTTTTGCGAGAGTTTTTGAGACCTGAAAATCGTAAATTTCGCGTTTTTTGAGATTTCAAGATTTTTTTTCTCTAAAACTATCAACTTTAGAGAAGAACGTCTAAGAACATTTTTTGTTTGTTTTGATGTGAACAATACGAAAATATTTTTTCCGAAACGATAAAGTCTCGGATAAAGACAATGTTTCTATTTTGTTTAAACAGTTCCTGACCACATTTCCATCTGGAAAACTGTACTTTCTTATAAAGGAGCACATTTTGAACAAGATGGCACAAAAATTTTCCATTCGAATTAATTTTCCCGGTCGATGACTGATTTCACCGGGATTATGACTTCCCCGCCTATAACTCCAATAATATTAATGCTACGTAATTAAAGATGTGTCTGAACCATTTCGATAGAGAATTTACTTTTCTTTAACTTCGATAACCATCTTTTTTTTTTGTAGAACCGTTCACAATCGAGATATTTGCAAAACTTGTAGGTGTTCCGGGTGGCGGGCGAGAGGGAAAAATTAGTATGTCTAAAAGAGTTCCAATAGTAAAATCTCTTGTCCGACTTGAAACGATTTTTATGTATTCTCAACTCCCTGACGACTGGCCTATAGAATGCACCTCGTAAATCAAATCAGCTTCTCCAATGACAGTAATTGCGTTTATTTATTTTCCAGAATGTTCCAAAGCAAACAGGCCCATGTAGAGACAATAGGAGAAGGTAAGATTTCATTATGTGAAGTTTTCCAGTGTATCTGTGAGTTTTTTTCAATTGATAAGGAAGTGATATATCTCGTCTACTAACACAATACGACCGTCTAAATAAATCGGTATAAAAGATGGTAAAAAATTTATAATTTTTTTGTAGTTATATTTACATATATTTGTTTAAAGAAACAATTTTGAAGAAAGACAATTTTTTATGCAGAATATGTGCTTTTTTCTGATTAGCCATAAACAATCGTTTATGGCCAACCATGAAAAAAAAAACGCACATATTTTGTATGAAAAGTTGTTTTTCTTTCGTCAAAATTGTTTCTTTAAACAAATATATGCATATAACCACTAAAAAATTTCAAATTTTTTACCA
This sequence comes from Leptura quadrifasciata, assembly GCA_963675555.1. Lineage (NCBI taxonomy): Eukaryota > Metazoa > Arthropoda > Insecta > Coleoptera > Cerambycidae > Leptura > Leptura quadrifasciata. The sequence goes on from OY776679.1 coordinate 110,580,797, forward strand.
ACTTCTATACTGATTTATTTAAACGGCCGGGCCGTGTTGAGTTAGACGAGTATCACATCCTTATCAATTGAAAGAAACTCATAGATATATCAGAAAACTTCATATAATGAAATCTAGTTTCTCCTATTGTCTACGGGGTGCATCCTACCCCAGATTCTAATTTAATTATTTTTTTCCTTCATTTGGATTTGTTTTAACGATATATTTTGACAAAAAATCACAATTTTGAATATCTTATTTCAACTTCAATGGTCATAGAGGCATTTTATCCTAATAGAAAGAATCAACTCAAAGTTGCAAGTTCTTGCAAATATTAACAATTAATTATAAAACACAATCCTCCCATTATTAATACTACAGGGACTGAGCTTTTACAGAACTTTAGAATGAACTGAATCTACTAAGCACTTACAATCGATTAACAAATAAAAGTTAACGACAAATATAACAAGTCATGTTGGAAACACAAAATTCTAATTATTATCTTTAGTGGCCATCAAATCGATACGAACGAAGATTATATAAATTCACATTAAAACGTGGTTAAAAGTCACTTGACATAGGTGCGACAAATCAAACAACTCGCAACAAATTGTCCCAAAACGTTCGATCGAAATTGAAAGCGTGATGTCAATCGCATTCAGATTTTTGCATAGGGCCTGCCTACTAAGTTTTCAGTGCTGTAGCGGTGACAGCGCTGTTAAGACGATTAAACAAATCCAATACAGTGATCAACTTGGGAGATTTGGTCGAAAAATGCTGCGTTGCCGTCAATGCTCACTCCTCGAATAAAAATGAAGAGCCTGAAAAGTAATTGGCAACATTTCGTGTGGCTTAGCTTCTGGCACGAACTGAGAAAACGGTGAGAGGACAAAATTTCATATGGATAATTTTGCAGAGCACGAAATGTGAAATGTCAGTGGCGGTAGGTATATCACCAAAAAGAATTGTATACCCAGGGGACACGTCCAGCTTTCGTAGAATATTTGCATCTGCCGATTATTATGTCTATAAATTTGTGTAAAATATTTCAAATAAAATATGAATCAACTAAATACAACGTTACTAGATAAAAAGAAATAAACAAAGAAAGTCGTGTTCTAATTGTATTTAAATACTACACTTGAATACTCTACTCGACGCACGTTTCGTCCACCAGGTTGGCATCATTTGGAGATGCTTAAAACTGGCCTTAAATTTGATAGCAACACTCGAATGTTTTACTTAATGCGCCTTTCGCCCACCACGTTGGCATCATCTGAAGATGATTAAAGTTGAGTTTTAATTGGAACACTAGATCCGAATACTCTACTCGACGCATGATGTCCCCATCATGCTGACATCACATTGAGATGGTGGAAACTGAACTTTAATTTGAACAATACACTCGAACAAACTATACTCCTTGTGTTTGGCGAAACGCGCATCGAGTAGAGCATTCGGGTGTATTGTTTAAATTGAAGATCAGTTTTCATCATCTCCAGGTGATGTCAGCATAGTGGGCGAAACCCGCGTCGAGTAGAACATTCCGGTGTTGCTATCAAATAAAAGCCTATTTTGCCACTTTTAAAATTGATTTTTTTTCTGAGGAAAAAATTTATATTTTGTAGGAGGCGTTTCTTTGGGGTAGGTGTTAGGTGACCAGGGCTGTGAAACCGGCCCCGGGGGTTGTTCTCGCCCTTTAAAGGGGTAGAAAACAAATTTATAAAAACACTAATAAACATATTTTTTATACTATTTTTCAATTATTATAGATGAAAAGAAATTCCACCCCCTTGAAGGGTGGAAACAACCCCTGGGAGTGGTTACACAATCCTGGTCACCTACCACCTTCCTCAAAGAAATGCCTCCTATAGAATATTAATTTTTTTCTCACAAAAACAAATATCAATTTGGGAGGGGACCTTCCGTTCTACTCGAGGGAACAAGTCAAAAAACTGGGGAAAATAAACGGGTTCACGGAAAAGGGGAATTTGGGGAGTTTGTCGTGAGATTTTCCTGTGTAAAGGAGATTGCTCGCGACAAGCTTTTATTATTATCAAAAATTTCCATTGGTTTGACCATTCCTGTCCGTCTGCAACAATATAACAATAACAGAGATTTTCGTAAAAATATTTTTTTTGTACGACAGATATTAAGTGAGATATTCTCGAGGGCCCTGATAAAATGTACAGCCTGTATTTTATCCAACACTTTCATATAAAGTGATCTTTACTGATGAGATTTTAAAGGTATAAAGTGGCCCATACGTCACTAGTGAGGTAAAGTAATTTAGTCACCGAAGAGTAATTTTAATATAAAAAAGGCCAAGCAGTTTATTTATTGTCTTTATTATACGAAAAATTAAGAAAACAAAGAATCCACTAACACTTATTCATTTATTTATGTTTATGCTAAAATTTATTGTCATCATATTCGATTTTTCACAAAGAAAACTGCTCGTTGCGTTGCTCTCCCTATGTTTTTTTTAGCAATAACAATCTTGTAAATTGGCTGTAGCTTCTTTGGCTTCTTGCAAAATATCGGTCACACAACCTCGTCAAGTCCACTGCCACCAACTCGGTAACACATGAGAAACACCACTAACATCCATACCCTAGCCAGGATTCGAACTCGGGACTCCTTGGTTGCAAGCCTAACACGTAAACGTTGAGCCATTGAGCCGGTATTTAATAGTTTTCTCTCTCCAGACAATAAATAAAAGTGTCTAATAATTAATATGATTAATAACAATACCTACGATTATTTACTAAAAGGTATGGCAATAAAATTCATAATTTATACTAACTTACGGATAATTGATAAGAAAATTGGTCTCGGGTGAGTGCCAACCTTGATAGTACTTTCTCATCATCCCTTATCTTGAATATATTTGTAACTCTCGAAGACTTTTTAGTAGAATTTAGTAAAATTGACTTGACCGCAATTTTCTTGACGGCCTTTAATCTAACGAGAAATTTACATGTTACAACAACAAAAAAATCACCAGACAAAAATTTGTTTGGTGCTCTGACGAGAAAGTTGCAAAATGCGATTTCGATGTTTCATTCGATTCAATTTTTACTTTAAACATTTTTTCTTTTTGGGTCCCTTCTTGTGCCTCCCTTGGAACTTAGAAAATAATATTGGCAAAAAAAAATGTCTAAACAATTTTCCATCCTGAATAGTTTTTGTGTACTTGATATAGTTTTTGATTGAACTACAAATTGTTTTTGGGCTATTCCGATGCAATTTTTCATCCTGAGCAATTTTTAGATTTGGACGAGAAATTATTTTTTGTGATTTCACCATAATTCAATAGGGTCCTACCTTGGTCCTTCTAGGCCTTATATCTAAATATAGGTATATCAGACTTCTACGTTGAGTCGTTTTCAAGTATTACTCACAGACATACAGACAGACACTGAGACACCTACAGGCGGCATCTCGATATTCGGATATATTTTGTGGCTTCAAAACATCCATTTTTGTCATATCTGGAATTTGGATTTATTCACGTCAATAATTTCTCTGTCTATTGATGAAAAAAATCCTACCACGTTATTGAATATTAATTAAAAAGATTAATGAAATTGCCAAAAAGCCACGAACAAAGATATGTTTTATATCGGCTTAATACCTATTAGCCCACATTTTTACTGGGATTGATTCCATTTGTTGTTTATAGTTCTTGTTGTAAAATAGGTACGCGTAATTCGAATTATCAAAAATATCCATTGGTTTGACCACTCCAGTTCGTCTGCAACAATATAACAATAACAGAGATGCACGTCGCACACACGTTCTGTCTGTTGAAATTCTTAGAACGATGACGGCGCCGGCGTTATGATGAATAACATGCATTGCATTGGCGAATCTAGGGCATCTCATCCCCACTCGCGGGTGATTGACCTCTGCGGTTTACAGGAGCACCGACCGACTGCCAGTGTCGATTTATTTGTCAATTTAGCAGCAGTGAGACGTTTTAACTGGACCGCAATTTGGAATAATTTAACAAATACAAATGATTTATCAATCATGTAAATTAATTTGTGTAATTAAAAGTGATATTTAGGTATTTTTAATAATTTATTAGTGATAGTGATAGGTATAAATAAAAAAAACGAAAAATGTGATCCAACTATCTTTAATGGCTCTTATTGCGATGTTAACAATCAATGGTTGAGGTGAAACGTATTCCAGGGTAAGTAATGTTCAAATCAAATTTTAAATTATGAATATTGTTTAAAATTAAAATGCGTTTATAATGGTGGAACATAAAGCAAAGAACCTCTCAAATTGTTATTAACAAGCATCTGGTCTCGGTATTATTTCGTTCAAAAAAGGATCTACATAAAGCTAATATATTTAAAAATCAAATATAGCGTCTGATTAAAACTTGCCTTTATTATTAGTAATTGCTTCAGTATCTGTAATTTATATCAAATGAACAGTATTGGCAACAGCAGGAATATATATCTTGATCTTTTATTTACGCATCTTAATGATATTGAATTTAGACCTGCCAAAGATTTACTACTTCCCAATTCGACACATCATACCGCTATCACATTTGATATTGACATAATGGTCAAAAATGAACCGCAATATGAAGAGTGATATTTTGATTATCGCAATGGCGACTACTTTAGTTTAAATGATTACTTTGCTGAAGTTCAATGGTACAAATATTTGGACTATGATATAGACAATTGTGTGTGTAATCTTTACGATGTAATCTTTAGTGGTATCAATGCTTTCATTCCCATTCAGAGATACAAAACCTCAACTTGTCCCAAATGGTTTCAACTCGGAACTTCGTAGATTAGTTGTAGAAAAAAAGAAAGCTCATAAAATTTATAAAAATTCCATGATAAACCAGTCCTACGAACATTTCTCCCGTGTATGTGCCGATTGTAAAGATCTTACGGAAAGATGCCATATGGAATATTTGATTAATACTGAAAACAATATTCATCGAGATCCCCGCCAATTTTGGAAATATATAAATGATCAGAATAAAGTTTACAATGCTATACATTCAAGTAGGAAGAAACTGAGACATAAAAAACGTAACAAAAACTTTACGGCTCATTAAAATACCGGTACTCTTTTTTGTGCTGTTGGAAATTTGCTCACTTACCTTTATAGGTTTTTAATGTGCGTCGGGAATGTTTAATATCAGGCTTGGCGCCATGGCCCGCGGCGAAATAATTATGTCGTAAAGTTTTTGTTGTGTTTTTTATGTATCGGGAACTTATTACTTGAACTATACCTCTTCATATAATAGTATAGATAGATAATGTGTGGTTATTATTATCATTTTATTATGAATTAAATCGTATCATCATCATATTGGCGCTACAGCCTTTGAGGGGTCTTGGCCTGCTCCAGGGCCTCCTTGCATTCGTCCCTATCCAGTACTTTTCTTCGCCATTCTCCTACATTAATGCTTCTTATGTCCTCTTCCACGCCATACCTCCGAAATAAAATTACATACAGCTTAAATAAACACCATTTCGAATTTTGGGCGCGTATTAGAAATTGTTGTAAAGTTATTATTTCTTATGTGCACCCTCAAGAAAAATGGTTAATGTTCTGTCACATTTAAATTTAGTTTCTCGAAAATAAACCCATGATAAATCATTTAACAGAGGAGAAATGTTTTTCCTAAATTTGTAATGTACACAGAAGTGGCATGTCTCATATTTTACAATACCGGATGTTTCACAATCCCCGTTGTTTGAAAAGATAAAAAGACGAACAAAAAACTATTTTATATAACACTGAAAAACCATGCTGATTGCGTACTTAAACCTTATTGCTATTTCAACCTCTAAGGGTATTCCAAATTACACCCCTATTTTTTTATATAACATACTTAATATTAGAAGAAAAGAGTAGTAACTTTTAATTAGTTTCGTATGTCTACAAGACCGTATATACTGTATACAATTTTAGTTGAATTACTAGTACTTAACTAACAATTTCTAGACGAACGAAACTAATTTAAAAATTTTTTTTTACACTTCTGCAGAATTATACTTTAAATATTCAGTGTTCAGAATGAAGTAGTAAAAAAAGAATAGGAGCAAGAGCGAAAGATTTCATGTATGCAATCAGTAATTTTTTCGATCCAATATAAAATATTTATTGGTTCATCTTTTTATATGTTCAAATAGGGGAAGTATTGACCGTAAACGACGTACCCAGACATCCTGTATGTTTGCAGATAGGTATATCAATAATTCTTCATATTTTCTGAAGCGTCACACGCATTATTTTATTACTCTTGCTGTGGGTGGGCAGGATGGGATAGAATTGAATAGTAATTACAGTTTTCTACAGAAATTTAGTGGGTGTAAAAAATCAGTAAGCAAAAAACCTCTAATTTCTTAATTTTATTTTTGAATTTTGTACTTATTACTCAATAAATCGAAATGGTTTCAAAATAAATGGCGATAGAGACGTACATACACAAAAATGGTGGTTTTTCATTCCTACAACATATTATGGTGATAGAGTACCCCACGTACCCATTTTGATTGACACACAATCTATGAGTCTTTGAAATGAAGTTTCTATTGTTCTACAATCCAAAATAGGAATAAGAGAACAATAATATAACTGCTTTTCGATTGATCACACCAGCAATGCAATTTTAGAAACAGTAGAGACTTTCAAGGCCTTCTTTAAAATTACCTGGGTAGATTCAGTGAAGTTTGAATATATTGATGGAAGAATAATTTATATTTTAAAGTAGAGACGGTATAATCTTTCAATAATCGCTTAGTATAATGTTTTTACATTACTTATCTATCCTTTTTGAATCGACGGATTTTTACTATTTCTACTGAGTAACATGCAAGGCCAGCAGTAAAGTTTATTCTTTATTTCACTTTCAAAAAGCCATAATCATTTACGTCGCTCTACTTTAGTTATAAAAATGTAAAACTATTTTTTAATAATAAATAAAAATAATAATAATCAGTCACTTGTCCACTCATCGCTCTTTTTTCTACTAAAGTAAACAATTACTAAATATCGATAAAGGTCACAGATTATAAATTAAAAAATTTAAGCGAACATAGAAACATTATACAAACATAACCAACATTTTCTAATTCTAAAACAATGATTTCCAAGCTCTAAGGTTTTGCGCATAGTGATCCGTGATCCACACGGCTGAAAATGAAGCGATACTCGGCGAAATATTACGGCTACAGGAAATAAACGAGGATAAACAAATTTTCGTGCATTTTGATTTCTTTGGGGATATTTTAGTATTAGCGAGGTGGTAGTTTCAACCCTGGGATGGATAAGATGTTGTATGGTTAAATTTCATACGGCCTACCCGAATCCTGCCCAAAAAACCGATCCGCATGCCTACGATGGAAATAACGTGAAATAGGGGGTAGTTGCTGAGGGGTGGGAACCTTAAAAATATCTCCATCGTGTTTAGCGTCCTTGAAAACGGGGGTTTCTATGTTTCATCCCTCTCACAGAACGTTTGTGTTTTAACCCTTTTTTGCAACTTTTTCATGGAGTAATACCGCCTTTTCAGCGTTCATGCTGGAAACTAAGCCACAATAGCAATGCTGCCAGTTGCATTTGAGACAAGTGATTTTTAACCACTTTTTAATGTGAATTTGTAATCTCTGTTCTGTTGTTCGTGTCGGTATGATGACCACTAATAGCTTAGTTACTTGGGCGTTTGATACTTCCACTTTTGAGTAAAATCAAATCCTTCTAACCAAGCATAGAATATATCAAAATAAGTCGTAGATAAAATGATCCGGATACGTTTGATAGAGAATACAATTTTGCATAAGAAACCTCATAGCAAAAAAAGATGTTCGAAGCCCTCTAACAATAGGACATATTCGGCGTTCATTCCCGAACGACGTAATAAATCAAAATTTTACAATTTGTAAAAAATGAAGGCAATTATTTTTTCCATCGATTGATACATAATTTACAAACGTTATTTATTTAAATTAAGCCACTAGGTAAGTTAACTAGGTATTATTCGTCTTACAAACTGCGAAAGAAATTGATTGTATCCTTTGCAAATTGTTTCACACCTTTCATTTTACTATTGTTTCTCCTGTAAAAGCCTTTTAATAGAAAATATTGGACGGGCAACAATTGTTAACTATCGAACGATTCCATAAGTTTAACGGACGATAAAAAATATACTACGTTTTCTTTAATTGGTACATAATTTTAAATGGTATGCATTTAAATAAAGCCACCAGTGGCGTGCTTGCAAAAAATAAATATAATTGCATTAGATTCAATTTTTTTAAAAGTTTTCGATTAGTTTTAATTAAGCTAGAGCTTTGAAATTTTGCACGTGTATAAGTCCGATGACAATACACTTTTAACATTTTCATATAAGAAAAAAAATTAGATGACAGACGACTTTACCGTTTATGATCCGATTCGATTCAAAATCGATATCTGGGGATTTTCGAGATCGCTAATCATGAATTCTTGGTCAAAAGGAGGAAGCAGCTAACGCCAAAAAATTTCTTTTAGACGTTTCGTTCTTGTATACACACTAAATCACATTTTATTATTTTATTTACCCCCTTTTATAATAGGGTGAGGGTGGTAATGGGGGTGGTAGATTGGGTAGCTAACGCCAAAAAAAAATTTTTTAAACGTTTCGTTCTTGTATACACACTAAATCACATTTTAATTTTTTTTACCCCCTTCAATAATAGAGAGGAGATGGCAATGGGGGTGGTAAAGGAGGTAGCTAATGCCAAAAAAATGTTGTGACCTTAACTTTTGCATGCCCTAAATTGCAATTTTATGGAGCCTTACTTGCTTGTTTTGCTTATTTACCCTTATTTACCCCATTTATCCCCGAACCCCTCAACGGAATTAGATCAAAATATAATCTAGTTCCAGATCTCGTTACAATACATAAGTGTACCAAATTTCAAGTCAATGTCAATATCATAAACGGTTCCAGAGTAAACGTGCGCACAAAAAAAGTTACCGACAGGAAATTTTTTTTCGCTCAAATTTAAAATCTCGACATTTTATGACATTTTAAGCATATTTCAACAAAAAAAAAATTGCGTTACTATACTTTCACTGGACGTAGAAGTAATTATTCTGATGTTTTATATTCTGAAATTTATTATGTACTTATTTCATTTTGGCTTAGGTTAAACATATTGGTGTACCTATACAAGTTTAATAGAATGAAATCTATCAGGACCATATATATTTAACAATTTAACGGCATTTAGTAAATATATCTTATTTTCGTTGTCACTCATTTTACACGATGCTTTTACGCCTTATTTCATGCGACAAGTTCGTTTGAAAACTTCATGCCTCTGACGTAGTTTCCTTGAACACCAAAACACTTAAACACTAACTGTCGGTTTATCAATGCAGGATTAACGCTATCTAGAACTCTAGAAGATAATATCCATTGCTTCGCTGAACATGTATCCTTATCTCGGACGTGCATTTCGTCAATCACGTTGGCATCATCTGGATGATCAAAACTTTTATTTAAACGTTGCCATCGAACACTACTCGACACGCGACTCGTGGATGATTAAAACTTAATTTCAATTATCACTATTGATATTAAAACTCAGTTTTCGTCAATTCCAGGTGATGTCAACACCTCATTTTCCCTAATTTGAATTTACAATTAGGAAAGAATTTCTTTAAAAAAATTCTTTAAAGTAGCTATTTAATTAATTCATTAATTATTTGAAATATTTTATTCAGATTTACATATAATATTCGGCAGATGCAAAAATTATACAAAAAGTGGGCGTATCCCCTGCTTAAGCAATTAATTTCGATGATATATTGCCACATTTGCCACTGACATTTGAAATTTCATGCTCTACAAAATTCCTTATCTGAAATTTTGTCCTTATCTGTCACCGTTTTCCCGGCATTCCTGCTAGAAGTTAAGCCATACGAAATGTTGCCAATTAGTCTTCAAGCTCTTCATTTTTATTTGAGTAGTGAACATTGACAGCAACCCCGCATTTTCGGACCAAATCTCTCAAGTTGATCGGTGTATTAAAAATACCCGTATTGGATTTGTTTCGTTGTCTAACATCGCCAAAGCACTGAAAACCGCATAGTAGGCCATGAAAAAATCTGAATGCGACTGACAGGACGCGGACGCTTCTAATTTTGTTGTAGATCGAACGTTTCGATATTAAACAATACATACAATCTGTTGCGAGTTGTTTGTGATGTGAATTAAATTTTCACATACGTAAAGTCTTTTAACAACGTTTTAATGTGAATTTGTAATCTGTGTTGTGTTGTTCGTATCAGTTTGATGACCACTAAACGTGAGATTAATTTAAAGGTAATAATTAATTATTGTCTTTCCATAATGACCTCCAATTGTTGTTAACTTTTACTTGTTAATCAACTGTGTTTAGCAGACACAGTTCATTCTAAAGTTCCGTAAAAGCTCGGCTTCTGGCTTATTTATGTTGGGAGGATTGTGTTTAATAATAAATTGTTAATATTTGCATGAACATTATTATTCACTTGCAACATGGAATTAATTTCTTCTACGAGATTAATACGCCTCTCTGACCATTAAACTTGAGAAGAGATATACAAAATTTTTGATTTGTGATATATAGTCAAAATATATTGTTATAACAAAGCCTGATAAATGAAAAAATATTAAATTGAAATCTGGGGTAGGATGCACCCAGTAGAACTGAAAGCAAGCCTCTGCCCTGACATCAGTACTGCGTTTATTTATTTGCCAGATTTGTGGGCAGGATCATGTAGAGACAATAGGTGAAAGTAAGATTTTAATAATATAAAGTTTTCCCACGTATTTGTGACTTTCTTTCAATTGATAAGGAATTAATATATTTCGTTTATTAACTCAATACGACTGTTTAAATAAATCAGCATAAAACTTGGTAAAAAAAAATGAAATTTTTTAGTAGTTATAGACGTTATAGTTGTTTATAGAAACAATTTTGTTTAAATAAATAAAATGCTTATCATGACCATGTAAATAAATCAATACACCTAAAAAAAGCTAGTGGAACATTTGTCATTTGCCAGCTAGGTAGGTATAGTTCAAGTAGGAATAAACCGAGCCACAAAAAACGCAAGAAAAGCTTTACGACCTCATTAAAATACCGGTACTCTTTTTTAGTGTGCTGTGTGCTGTTCGCAAATTGACTCGCTTACCTTTATAGGTTTTTAATGTGCGGCGGGAATGTTTCATGTCGGGCTTGGCGCCATGACCCGCGGCGATATAATTGTCGTAAAGTTTTTGTTAGGTTTTTTCTGTCTCGGCAATTTATTACTTGAACTATACCTACTTTTTTCTTGAGGAATCTATTTACGATATTTACTTTTAATATCATCCTTGTAAAAATTTTGGGGTGTAGGGGTGCATAGATTTCTAGAGCAGATTTAATGCATTCATCTGTTTTGTAAATCACCAAAACCTCTAAGTTTAAAATCATGATTTAAAAGTTATAAATAATAAAGAATTTGCTTCCCTCCACTTTAACGGCCCAGCCTATAACTCACTTTATTTTTTTAAATTTATTTATCTAATCTATATAATAATACTCGGCAGATGCAAAAATTCTACAAAAAGTGGGCGTATCCCCTGCTTAAGCAATTAATTTCGATGATATATTGCCACATTTGCCACTGACATTTGAAATTTCATGCTATACAAAATTCTTATCTGAAATTTTGTCCTATCTCTCACCGTTTTCGCCGGCGTTTCTGCTAAAAGTTAAGCCACACGCAATGTTGCCGATTAGTCTCCAAGCTCTTCATTTTTATTTGAGTAGTGAGCATTGACGGCAACCCCGCATTTTCGGACCAAATCTCTCAAGTTGATCGGTGTATTAAAAATACCCGTATTGGATTCGTTTCGTTGTCTAACATCGCCACAGCACTGAAAACCGCATAGTAGGCCATGAAAAAATCTGAATGCGACTGACAGGACGCGGACGCTTCTAATTTTGTTGTAGATGGAACGTTTCGATATTAAACAATAAATACAATCTGTTGCGAGTTGTTTGTGATGTGAATTAAATTTTCACATACGTAAAGTCTTTTAACAACGTTTTAATGTGAATTTGTAATCTGTGTTGTGTTGTTCGTATCAGTTTGATGACCACTAAACGTGAGATTAATTTAAAGGTAATAATTAATTATTGTCTTTCCATAATGACCTCCAATTGTTGTTAACTTTTACTTGTTAATCAACTGTGTTTAGCAGACACAGTTCATTCTAAAGTTCCGTAAAAGCTCGGCTTCTGGATTATTTATATTGGGAGGATTGTGTTTAATAATAAATTGTTAATATTTGCATGAACATTATTATTCACTTGCAACATGGAATTAATTTTTTCTACGAGATTAATACGCCTCTCTGACCATTAAACTAGAGAAGAGATATACAACATTTTTGATTTATGATATATAGTCAAAATATATTGTTATAACAAAGCCTGATAAATGAAAAAAATATTAAATTGAAATCTGGGGTAGGATGCACCCAGTAGAACTGATAAGCAAGCCTCTGCGCTGACATCAGTACTGCGTTTATTTATTTGCCAGATTTGCGGGCAGGATTATGTAGAGACAATAGGAGAAAGTAAGATTTTAATAATATGAAGTTTTCCCACGTATTTGTGACTTTCTTTCAATTGATAAGGAATTAATATATTTCGTTTGTTAGCTCAATACGACTGTTTAAATAAATCAGCATAAAACTTGGTAAAAAAAATGAAATTTTTTAGTAGTTATAGACGTTATAGTTGTTTATAGAAACAATTTTGTTTAAATAAATAAAATGCTTATCATGACCATGTAAATAAATCAATACATCTAAAAAAAAAAGTGGAACATTTGTCATTTGCCAGCTAGGTAGGTATAGTTGAAGTAGGAATAAACCGAGACATAAAAAAACGCAAGAAAAGCTTTACGACCTCATTAAAATACCGGTACTCTTTTTTAGTGTGCTTGCTGTTCGCAAATTGACTCGCTTACCTTTATATATTTTTAATGTGCGTCGGGAATGTTTCATGTCGGGCTTGGCGCCATGGCGGCGATATAATTGTCGTAAAGTTTTTGCGTTTTTTTTGTTTTTTTATTTACTGGGATCTATTTATTTTAACTAGCGATATGCCCGCGGCGATAATATTATGTCGTAAAGTTTTTGTTAGGTTTTTTCTGTCTCGGCAATTTATTACTTGAACTATACCTACTTTTTTTCTTGAGGAATCTATTTACGATATTTACTTTTAATATCATCCTTGTAAAAATTTTGGGGTGTAGGGGTGCATAGATTTCTAGAGCAGATTTAATGTATTCATCTGTTTTGTAAATCACCAAAACCTCATTAAGTTTAAAATCATGGTTTAAAAGTTATAAATAATAAAGAATTTACTTCCCTCCACTTTAGCGGCCCAGCCTATAACTCACTTTATTTTTTTAAATTTATTTATCGCCTTATTTAGATTAACGTCTTGACGGCGGAGTTTAGCATTAGCTATTTTACCATACTCAACCAGGACACATATATACAAGACAATTATACAGCGACCATTCCCGAACCATTTCTTACGTCCAGTGCCACCAACTTTGTAACACATGAGAAACGCCACTAACATCCATACCCTAGCCAGGATTCGAACTCGGGACTCCTTGGTTGCAAGCCTAACACTTAAAAGTTGACCCATTTAGCCGATATTTAATAGTTTTCTCTCTCCAGACAATAAATAAAAGTGTTTAATAACTAATATGGTTATTAACAATATCTAGGATTATTTACTAAAAGGTATGGCAATTAAATTCATAATTTATGCAAACTTACGAATAATTGATAAGAAAATTGGCCTCAGGTGAGTGCCACCTGGATAGTATTTTCTCATCATCCCTTATCTTAATATGTTTGTAACTCTCGAATACTTTTTAGTAGAACGTAAAATTAACTTGACCGCAGTTTTTCTTGACGGTCTTTAATCTAACGAGAAATTTACATGCTATAGTTCAAGTAGGATGAAACTGAGACATAAAAAAACATAACAAAAACTTTACGAGCTCATTAAAATACCGGTACCCTTTTTTGTGCTGTTCGCAAATTGAATCGCTTACCTTTAAATAAATAAATAAATACACCACAGGTAATGACGACCCCCTTTATCCCGGAAGGCTCTAGAAGAGCCTTGTGTGGGAGGGGGCTACACATTTAGAGACAAGGGACACACACCCAATGATCGTGTATAGTGAAAAAATCCTTCTCACAGTATTTTCCACTGCCACGACCGGGGATCGAACCCGGAACTTTTGGGTGAGAGGCAAGTGCGCTCGCCTCTCGACCATCAGTCATACAAGTACCTAAGTTTTTAATGTGCGTCGGGAATGTTTCATGTCAGGCTTGGCGGCATGGCCCGCGGCGATATAATTATGTCGTAAAGTTTTTGTTGCGTTTTTTATTTACTGGGATCTATTTATTTCAATTAGCGCCATGGTCCGCGGCGATAAGTTTTTGTTAGGTTTTTCTGTCTCGGGAATTTATTACTTGAACTATACAACAACAAAATTACCAGACAGAAATTTGTTTAGTGCTCTGACGAGAAATTTGCAAAATGCGATTTCGATGTTCCATTCGAATCAATTTTTATTTTAAACATTTTTTCTTTTTGGGTCCCTTCTTGAGCCTCCCTTGGAACTTAGAAAAGAAAATTGACAAAAAAAATTCATCCTGAACAGTTTTGTGTGCTTGATATAGTTTTTGATTGTACTACAAATTGTTTTTGGGTCATTTCGATGCAATTTTTCATCCTGAGCAATTTTTAGATTGGATGAGAAATTATTTTTTGTGATTTCACCAAAATTCAGTAGGGTCCTACCTTTTGGTCCTTCTAGGCCTTATTATATCTAAATATATATCAGATTTCTATGTTGAGTCGTTTTCAAGTATTACTCACAGACATACAGACAGACATCTACAGACGGCATCTCGATTCGGATATATTTTCTGACTTTAAAACGTCCATTTTTGTCATATCTAGAATTTGGATTTATTCACGTCAATAATTTATCTGTTTATAGATTAAAAAAATCCTACCACATTTATTGAATAACGTGTTGGCTATTAGAATGTATTTTATTATTTAAAAAGATTAATGAAATTACAAAAAGCCACGAACAGAGATATTTTTTATATCAGCTTAATATACCTATTAACCCACATCTTTACTGGGATTGATTCTATCTTGTTGTAAAATACAGGCGTAATTCGAATCATCAAAAATATCCATTGGTTTGACCGCTCCTGTTCGTTTACAATAATATAACAATAACAGAGACGCACACGCCTTCTGTCTGTTGAAATTCCTAGAACGATGACGGCGCCGGCGTTATGGAATAACATGCATTGGCATTGACAAATCCGGGACATCTTCTCCCCACTCCCGGGTGATTGACCTCTCTTGTTTACAGGTCCACCGACCGACTGCACTGTCGTGTCGATTGTTAATTTAGCAGCAGTGAGACGTTTTAACTGGACGACAATTTGGAATAATTTAACAAATACAAATGATTTATCAATCATGTAAATTAATTTGTGTAATTAAAAGTGATATCTAGGTATTTTTAATAATGTATTAGTGATAGTGATAGGCATACGTAAATAATGAAAAATGTGATCCAACTATCTTTAATGGCTCTTATCGCGATGTTAACAATGAATGGTTGAGGTGAAACGTATTCCAGGGTAAGTAATGTTCAATCAAATTTTAATTTATGAATATTGTTTAAAATTAAAATGCGTTTATAATGCTGGAACGTTAAGCAAAGAACCTCTCAAATTGTTAACAAGCATCTGGTCTCGGTATTATTTCCTTCAAAAAAGGATCTACATGGAGATAGTAACTTAAAAATCAAATATAGCATCTGATTAAAACTAAGTAGGACTTGCTAGGAATTTTTCGCGACAAAATATATACCCTATTTATAAAGAACTAATTAGCGTCTGGGTACATACAGGTTATTTTGAATATACAGGGTCAACCAAGACGATTGTGTAGGACCAAGTGCTTAAATATGGAATGCTATAAATCTCAGTATATAAGCCCCTTTTTAGATTCCATTCACTCATCATTGACAATCTCCCAAATCATTCGGATAGTATTTTTCTTTGTTGAAATAACGCCATCTGCAGATGCATTTTGAAGAAATCGCTACAGTCACCGTTATGGATTATAAGAAAAATGTTTGTAAATACCAGTTACGAGGCATCTGTGTGATGTCTTTGTACGAATGAAAAACCAACACTTTTTGTAAGTACTTCCCTATGACTATTTCTAACCATTTTCGATTTATTGAGCTGTAAGTATATAATTCAAGAAAAAACTTACAAAATTAGAGAATTTTTCAAATAATTGTACAGAAAAATTATAAATAAGTGCTCCACATGTTGCCCATTTTGATTAACACACATCTCTATGCGTCCGTGAAATGGAGTTTATACTGTTTTTAAAATTTCCGGTATAATCGATCGAAATGCAGTTATCTTTCTTTCTTTCATATTTTGAATTGTAGATTGTATGTTGGTATTGGTTCATCCTGTATATTCGAAAATAATTTCCAGTTATAAAATTTTGTATGTATTTTACCTGTATTTTTTTTCAATTTATAGCTATTTTAGAACTTGAGCTATGAAGCACTATTACCGCTAGTCCACGCAAATTAGATATTTTAGAAGAAATAATTTATCAAGAAATAATATTTGAGATGCGTACTCTCGATAGGGTTAGGAATAGATATCCGAAAAGTTCCCACCCCATTCAGGAACGGAGAGAAAGTCCCTTTTTTTGCAAAAAACCACCCCTAACGTTGACTTAACGCTGGTTTTTCACTTTTATCTTGTAAACCGTTCGCTGGAAGAGAAAAAAGTGTGGGAAATAAGAATTTGTCGTTAAATTCTGTATAAAAAATGTCCTATTGACCTTGTAGCTTATCCCCACCTATTTCGCAGTAACAGCGTCCAAACAGGAGGGTAGTTTTGAGCATACAGGTAAAAATCGATCTCACAGGAACTTTCACAGCGAATATCTCAAAACAGGATGATATAACAAAAAAATGCCCAACAGTGACTTTATAGAGCGGAATTTTCTCTATAAGATGCCGTCTAGTGGATGTTGACGCAAGTGATTTTTATTTATTTTCCCCCTTTTTCCACAACGATGCGCTTTTGTATTTGAACTCGGTGCGTTTTTTAAAGTGGTTTACCCTGTAGGCCTATCCACTAAAATTCTGTCCAATTTTACTCACTAGAGGGAATTCGGAATTTAAACATCCTCTCCCATGGCAATTAGAGCATATTGTTGAACACCGCAATCGAATCTTAACAATCCGTTGGTTTCAAATTTTCTCCTCGCCAAGATTGAATTTGATATATAAAGCCGTAATATATTGAAGCTGTTTATATTTATCGTCCTGTCGAGCTTTGCTAACGGCTATTAAATTCATCAAGCCTCTTTTAACATGCACAGTGTCACCTTCCTTCTTAAAGCGTCTTTTCGCAAATGAAACAGTCACTTATTGTCTTCATAACTACAGAAACATTTTCACGCGCATTTACGTCTATGTAATAATGTATAGTTCAAGTAGGAATAAATCGAGACATGAAAAACTCAACAAAAACTTTACGACCTCATTAAAATACCGGTACTCTTCTTAGTGCTGTTCGCAAGTTGACTCGCTTAACTTTATAGGTTTTTTAGTGTGCGTCTGGAATGTTCAATGTTAGGCTTGGCGCCGTGGCCCGCGGCGATATAATTATGTCGTAAAGTTTTTTGTTGCATTTTTTCTGTGAACTTATTACTTGAACTATACCTGCATATATTTTTACATTTTTTAGTCTATCTTTACCGTATTTCATAAACGTTTTCTATCGTACTGAAGGTTTGAGGTAAAGGCACTCTTAGACTTAACAAACAGTCTATTCTGACCTTCGCGTTTTCCTTCTCCTACATATTACAACACTTCAAACATCTGCTCCGAAGGTCGTCTACATTGAATGCCTTACATAGATTAGTGAGGTACATATTTTCTCCAGATATGGAGACAATAGGTTTTTGTTTCATTTGCGAAAAGACGCTGAAGACGTGAATTTAATTTAATAGCTGTTAGCAAAGCTCGACAGGACGATAAATATAAACCGCTTCAAAATATTACGGCTATATATATATCAAATTCAATGTTGTCGAGGAGAAACGGAATGGGAAAGTGGGCAATATTTTAGCTCCTATTTGCGCCACCGAGTTACCAGCACCAATTTTCACCCTTCAGCAAGTTTCCTGCAGCTGCAAAAAAGGTTGCGGAAAACGATGCCCCTGTGTTAAGGTTGGATTGCGCTGCTCAACAATATGCTCTAATTGCCACAGGCAAGGGTATTTAAATTCCGAATTTGAAGAATTGTTCGTCGATGAGGAACCCTCTAATGTAAACCACTTTAAAAAACGCACCGCTAGATATGCATCTTATAGAGAAAATTCCGCTGTATAAATTCATTCTTGGGCATTTTTCTCGTTAAATCAACCGGTTTTGAGATATTCGCCGTGAAATTTCGTGTAAGATCTATTTTTACCCGTGCGCTCCAAACTACCCCTTAGTTTGGACGCTGCTACTGCGAAATGGATGGGGATAAGCTACAAGGTCAATAGGATATTTTTTTATACAGAATTTAACGACAAATTTTTATTTCCTACACTTTTTTCTCTTCCAACGAACGGTTTACAAGATAAAAGTGATAAACCAACGTGAAAAAGGAATTTTCCGTTCCGAATGGGTTGAAAACTTTTCGGGTATCTATTTCTAACCCTATCGGGAGTACGCATCTCAAATATTATTTCTTTATAAATTATTTCTTCTATTCAGTGTTTTTTAATCTAATTTGCGTGTACTACTCTCCCTGCATATAAAATCGCACAAACTTATACTTTAAATAGGAATATTCCGAGACATAAAAAACGCAACAAAAACTTTACGACCTCATTAAAATACCGGTACTCTTTGTAGTGCTGTTCGCAAATTGACTCGCTTATAGTTCAAGTACTAAGTTCCCGATACATAAAAAACGCAACAAAAACTTTACGACATAATTATATCGCCGCGTGCCATGGCGCCAAGCCTGACATGAAACATTCCAGACGCACATTAAAAACTTCGGTATAAAGGTAAAATTTTTATTTGCACGTGTATACCTGACCGCTATTTGCACTCGGAATGGCTCCTTACATCGCGTCTGCTAATTTGGAATAATTTCGCGCTTTAACAATAGTTCTTAAATTAAAGCTAAATCCATCATATCCAGCGATACCACCATGGTGAAGGAAACATTCGAGCGTTGCTATCAAATTAAAGCTTGGTTCTAAACACTTCCAGATAATGCCAACCTGGTGAACGAAAAGCTAAAGCTAATTTTTAAGCATATCCAGGTGATGCCTACATGGTTGGCGAAATAAGTGTCGAGTATTCAAATCAAAACTCACTTTTAATCATCTCCAAATGATGCCAATGAGGTGGACGAAACGCGCGTCGAGCAGACTGTTACAGTGTAATGTTCAAATTGTAACACAGCTTCCATCGTCTCCAGGTGATGTCAGCATGGTAGACGAAACCCACGTTTAGTAAAACGTTCGAGCGTTGTTACCAAATTAAACTACAGTTTTAAGCAGCTCCAGAGGATGCCAACATGGGGGGGCAAAATGCGCGTCGAGTAGAGTATTGGAGTCTAGTGTTCACATTAAAGTTCAGTTTTACGCATCTACATGGTTCGTGAAACGCGCGTCGAGTAAAGTATTCAGGTATAGTTTTAAAATTAAAATTTATTTTTAATCATCTCTAGATGATGGCGGGCGAAATGCGCATCAAGTAGAGCGTTCGAGTATATTATTCAAATTAAAGCTCACTTTTCTTCATCTCCAGATGATGCCAATACAGTGGGCGAAAGCGTATCGAGTAGAGTATAGGAGTGAAATGTTCATACTAAAACTCAGATTTAAGCATCTCCAGATGATGCCAACATGATGGGCGAAACACACGCCGAGTAGAGTATTAAGCGTAGTATTTAAATGACTTGGTGCTTGTGGAAATTATAATAATAATAATAATTTTATTGGTAAGTAGGACAATCCTAATATATAGATCTATTGTTACATGGCTTGTTAACATTAATACTAATTTATCTACATAAATCTCATAACCATAAAACTAATAATAATGAATAAATTATGTCACATATGCAACATCACATGTCAACTTTTCAACACCTCATTTTCCTTAATTTGAATTTACAATTAGGAAAGAATTTCTATTTAAAAAAATTCAAAAAATTCTTTAAAGTAGGTATTTAATTATAATTCATTAATTATTTGAAATTTGATTCATTACATATAATAATACTCGGCAGATGCAAAAATTCTACAAAAAGTGGGCGTATCCCCTGCTTAAGCAATTAATTTCGATGATATATTGCCACATTTGCCACTGACATTTGAAATTTCATGCTATACAAAATTCTTATCTGAAATTTTGTCCTATCTCTCACCGTTTTCGCCGGCGTTTCTGCTAAAAGTTAAGCCACACGCAATGTTGCCAATTAGTCTTCAAGCTCTTCATTTTTATTTGAGTAGTGAGCTTTGTCAGCAACCCCGCATTTTCCGACCAAATATCTAATATCTCTAGTTGATCGGTGTATTGAAAATACCGCATTGGATTTGTTTCGTTGTCTAACATCGCTACAGCACTGAAAACTGTATAGTAGGCCATGGAATCTGAATGTGACTGACAGGACGCTTCCAATTTCGTTTCGTTATAGATCGAACGTTTTGGTATTAAACAGTACAATCTGCTGAGAGTTATTTGTGATGGGAATTAAATTTTCATATACGTAAAGTGACTTTTAACAATGTTTTAATGCGAATTTTTAATCTGTGTTGTGTTGTTCGTATCGGTTTGATGACAACTAAACGCAAGATTAAAAACGTTAAAGGTAATAATTATTATCTCCATAATTACCTCTAATTATTGTTAACGTTTATCTGCTAATCAATTGTATGTGCTTAGTAAACTCAGTTCATTCTAAAGTTTCGTAAAAGCTCGGCTTTTAGATTATTTATGTTGGGTTATTTATGTTTGCATGAACATTATTATTCACTTGCAACTTGGAATAATTTTTTTTTACTAGGTTAAAACGCCTCTCAGACCATTAAACTTGAAAAGAGATATTAAAAATTGTGATTTAGGTATATAAGTCAAAATATGTTACAAAAAAACCCGATAAATGAGAAAAATATTAAATTGAAATCTGCGGTAGGATGCACCCAGCCTCTGCACTGACAGTAGTGCGTTTATTTATTTGTCAGATTGTTCCAAAGCGGACAGGACCATGTAGAGACAATAGGAGAAAGTAAGATTTTATTATATGAAGTTTTCCAATGTATCTGTGACTTTCTTTCAATTAATAAGGAATTAATATATTTTGTCTGTTAACTCAACACGACCGTCTAAATAAATCAGCATAAAACTTGGTAAAAAAAATGAAATTTTTCAGTAGTTATAGACATAGTTTATAGAAACAATTTTGTAAACAAATGTGCTTTCTCCTAATTGGCCACTAACAATCTTGTTTAAATAAATGAAATGCTTATCATGACCATGTAAATAAATCAATATAAAAGCTAGTGGAAAATTTGTCATTTTTTGCCAGCTAGGTAATACGTATAGCAGCGACAAACTATAAGTTATGTTCGGCCACTGTTCTAGATGGTTCTGTTTTTATCAGGAGATTCACGTAAGTTAAAATTCAAGTTTTGTAGAATGAAGTTGATCGGAAACTTATTTTTTTAAACAATTCTTCTGCGAATTTTTGGTATTTTGTGAATTTCGCTTATATTATTTTCGGAAACCGCGGACATGCATGTGACAATATTTTACCCCGATCGTATTCTCCTTTTTAAAAAAATGAGCATTCCAAACAATTAACTATTTTCCAGTATATAGTTTTCCCCATGTTTGTGACGCCTGACATCAAACGTTAGCATGAACAGTACTCGTGAATACTCTATTGAATGTGCGTTTCGCCAACTATGTTGACATCATCTGGAGATAATAAAAAGTTTTAAACTTGGACTAACTTTAACACCCTACTCGACGCGCGACTTAAGAGATGATTAAAACTGAATTTTGATCAACTTCAGGTGATGTCAGCATGGTTGATAAAACGCGCGTCGAGCACAGTATTCGGGTGTAGCATTCAAATTAAAACTTTAAAATCTCCAGACCATGCCGGCATTATGGAAGAAATGTGCATTGAGTGTTCGAGTGTATTCAAATAAGCCTGAATTATCATCATCTCCAGGTGATGTCAGCATAGTGGGCGAAACCTGCGTCGAGTAGAACATTTGGGTGTTGCTATCAAATTAAAGCCCACTTTGTCACTTTTAAAATTGATATTTTGTAGGAGGCGTTTCTTTGAGGAAGGTGGTGGTGACCAGGGTTGTGTAACCGACCTCGGGGGTTGTTCTCGCCCTTCAAAGGGGTGGAAAATAAATTTATGAAAACACTTTAATAAACACATATTTTATACTATTTTTCAATTATTATAGTACCTATAGATGAAAAAAAAATTAACCCCCTTGAAGGGTGAAAACAACCCCCGGGGATGGTTACACAATCCTGGTCATCTACCACCTTCCTCAAAGAAATGCCTCCTACAAAATATTAATTTTTTTCTCACAAAAACAAATATCAATTTCCCCCCTCCTACAATAGTGGATCACATGTGGAAGGAAACCAGACTCGAATAAGGAAACATCCGTTTGTGATTTTTCTTTTGCCAATAAATAAAGTTGGGTCCCCCCAACACTCCGACACAATTGTGCTGAGGAAGTCAAGGGGGAGGGGAGGGGGAAATGACATGCTAAATGTATGGGAAAATAGTTTTTCGAAGATAACGGCGTCTTTTGATCTGACGAAAAAAAAATTCAGACCAAGAATGAAGAGCTTACGAAAATAAGCAAATTTTGTTCCCAGCCTCATCGATGTCAGACCGTTGATTCGCGAGATATCTCGAATCCAAGGTGCAAAAATAAAAAAAATTAAATTCATTTTTTATCATGAAGGAGTGGAGTTGAAGACCCAATTTTTTTGTAATTATTTTATCGTGTTCTGGCCGGGCGGAAATTAAACGCCATTAAAAAAGCTATTGGCCAAGAGGATTCTTTCCCCCACTATGCCAAAAAAACTGTTTGGAAAAATTCGTGCAATTTAAATTTCGCGCACCAAGCATTTGCAAGGAAATTAGACTGTTTTAGAATAAATTTTATAAAAATCCGCACCAAAGAATTCGCATTCCGCAACTGTCTGAACGACGCTTTAACGCAAGAGCACTCCGGACATAAGCCGGAAAGACGGTTCAATTTACTCTCATATAAATCATAATTTTAAAAAACGGCTTCCACTAAAAGTCATTAAAAACGGGACGATGAGAGAAAAAAAGTATATACCTATAAAAAATATTTTTTTTCTTCTATTTTCGATTTGCAAAAATAATTCTTATCATCCCACATACCTATGTATTATTAAAATAAACATTTTCTCTTTTGTAGAACTAAAATAAAATTAACTCTAATGTCCTCAAGTGCACCGAGAAATTTAAAGATTAGGTATAATAAATTTGTCCAATGTTATATTCTATTACATCTCTATCACGCTCTTTCCAAGCACACCGTCCATTAGGCTGCGTCATTTTATTGACGTAAAGTCATTTACAATTAAAATTCCAAGCATGGATGACTAATACAATCCGAACAACTCTTAACGCAGGAACCGCGTTTGTTGAAATTCCTGGAAGGGAAGCGGCGCGGCGATTGGTTAGCAGAGCGCTTAGCAACTAGTGTCAGTCCAGTGGGAACGCGACTGCGCTGCCACGAAGAATACCGAATCGAGTGACTGGGGCATTCGTCGCTTTAACTAGGTCACTTGTCTCGGATGTTTGATATATTGTCTGTTTACTCTGTTTATTTGTAATTTAACAATGGCGGGGCGCGGCGTTTAAAATACTTCGATTTGTGTGTAACTTAATAAAATTG
This sequence comes from Leptura quadrifasciata, assembly GCA_963675555.1. NCBI lineage: Eukaryota > Metazoa > Arthropoda > Insecta > Coleoptera > Cerambycidae > Leptura > Leptura quadrifasciata. The sequence goes on from OY776679.1 coordinate 110,604,934, forward strand.
AAATATATCTCACCATATTAAAAAGTATTAACTGTGTTAAAGTGAACTGTGTATAACGGGTCCAGGATTGATTTTAATTCGTTCATTTGTGATTGGTATTAAAAAACGAGCGGTGATTGAGGATATTAGATAATTTTCCGAACACTAGTATATATAAATAAATGTGATGGTTTTAATTCTGGACATACTTCTGGATTTTAATTTGAACCAGTAAAACTTGGAAAAGCCCAAAGCTGCAGAGTGAGTACCTACTTACCTACCCTATTTAATTTTCTCTTCTTTATTTCTGTCTATATTTATATACCTAAATTAGGGCTTATATTTTGAAATATCTGCTCCGTAATATTTAATTTACAAAGCATGGGTAGTAATTTCATACAAATAACTGAATTTCTGTTTTATGTAGCTAATATTTTTTTTATTAACCAGAAACCTATACGTGTAGGTATTTATTTTAACAAGAAAGACCACTACTTATGTAAAGTTGACCGTGTTGTGCCTCACAATGTCCTATAAAGAAAATAGTAAATCATATACTTAATCATACACTGATATATACACTTATAGTAATACAATAACTGGGGATTTTAATTTAGGAGAATTTTATGGATTAAATTTCGGTTCTTTTTTGATAATTTATCAGTTTATGTATTCCCTGCACTCAAAAACGCAACAAAAACTTTACGGCATAATTATTATCGCCCCTGGGCCAAGCGGCATACTGTCATCAAACAAACCGACGCACATTAAAAACCTATAAAGGTAAGCGAGTCAATTTGTCGGCGGCATAGTACAGAGAGTAACGGTATTTTAATGAGGTTGTAAAGTTTTTGTTGCGTTTTTTGAGTGCAGGGAATAAATAAACTGAACTGTATAAATAATAGAATAAACACTTGAAAAATTAGAGGTTTTTCCAAATAATTGAACACAAAAAATGCATCATCCGGAGATGATAAAAACTTCGTTTTAAACTTGAATACTATCCCTGCTCGACACGCTACTCAGAGGTGATTAAAAATGAAATCAACTCCAGACGATGCTAACATGACGGGCGAAATGCGTGTCAAGTAGAGTACTGGAGTGTACTTTTAAAATTAAAGCTCAGTTTTCATCATCTCCAGGTGATGTCAGCATAGTGGGCGAAACCCGCGGCGATTAGAACATTCGGGTGTTGCTATCAAATTAAAGCCCATTTTGTCACTTTTAGTTTTTTTTTTTTTGGGAATTTTTTATTTTTATTTTGTAGGAGGCGTTTCTTTGAGGTAGGTGGTAGGTGGCCAGGATTGTGTAACGGACCCCGGGGTTATTCTCGCCCTTTAAAGGGGTTGAAAATAAATTTATAAAAACACTTTAATAAACATATTTTTTGTACTATTTTTCTATTATTATAGATGAAAATGAAAATTCCATCCCCTTGAAGGGTGAAAACAATCCCTCGGGGGTGGTTACACAATCCTGGTCACCTACCACCTTCCTCAAAGAAATGCCTCCTACAAAATATTAGTTTTTTTCTCACAAAAACAAATATCAATTTTTCCAGCTCCTACAAGGGTTGGAAGCCTGGTGTAGGGGTGCCTGAGGTCATATCCCTCGAAGGGACCTTCCGTTCTACTCGAGGGAACAACAAGTTAAAATACTGGGGAAAATAAACGGGTTCACGGAAAAGGGGAATTTGGGGAGCTTGTCGCGAGATTTTCCTATTGTAAAGGAGATTGCTCGCGACAAGCTTTTATATCATAAAAGGAATTATACAATGTGCAACAAAATGATGGGTTTGATTTACTTCAAAGTTTATTTTCTTCTTTTTAGAGCATTTAAATAAAAACTTTTTTTTAATACATTTTTTTATAATTTTTTAATAATAGTAAAGTCCAACATTTTCATATTGTATATTTTATAAAGCAACAACAACATAATATATGAATGAATAATGGTAAAATTAACAAAAAACATGTAATAGAAAAAAAAAACTAATTTACAGTAACTATACTGAATAAAAATAAATTTCAAAACAAATAATCTAACGGCAGCATTCTACGAAATTTTATTTTCTCATCTTGAATGTAGTTCATAGTGGCAACGATTTTTCCTTATCCTAGACGGTACATAGACTTCTAGAGCAAATTAATGCATTCATTTGTTTTATTGTAAATCACCAAAACCTCATTAAGTTTAAAATCATGATTTAAAAGTTATAAATAATAAAGAATTTGCTTTAGCGGTCGAGCCTATAACTCACTTTAATTTTTTTTATTTACTTTATCGCTTTATTTAGATAACGTCCTGGCGGTGTTTAGCATTAGCTATTCTACCATACTCAACCAGGAGACATATACATAGACAATTATAACAGCGACCATTCCCTACGACATTGCCATCTGCCGCAGCTGAGACTCGAACTCAGGAGTGGTACAGCAACTAGCCGTGTTGTCTCTCACGCAACCTCATCAAGTCCAGTGCCACCAACTTTGTAACACATGAGAAACGCCACTAACATCCATGCCCTAGCCAGGACTCGAACTCGGGACTCCTTGGTTGCAAGCCTAACACGTAAAAGTTGACCCATTTAGCCGGTATTTAATAGTTTTCTCTCTCCAGACAATAAATAAAAGCGTTTAATAATTAATATCGTAAAGTTTTTGTTGCGTTTTTTATTTACTGGGATCTATTTATTTCAATTTGCGCCATGGTCCGCGGCGATAAGTTTTTGTTAGGTTTTTCTATCTCGGGAATTTATTACTTGAACTATACAACAACAACAAAATTACCAGACAGAAATTTGTTTAGTGCTCTGACGAGAAATTTGCAAAATGCGATTTCGATGTTCCATTCGAATCAATTTTTATTTTAAACATTTGTTTTTTTGGGTCTCGTCTTGAGCCTGCCTCCCTTGGATCTTGGAAAAGAAAATAGACAAAAAAAAATGTCTAAACAATTTTCCATCCTGAACAATTTTTGTGTACTTGATATAGTTTTTGATTGAACTACAAATTGTTTTTGGACCATTTCGATGCAATTTTTCATCCTGAGCAATTTTTAGATTTGGACGAGAAATTTTTTTTGTGATTTCACCAAAATTCAATAGGGCCCTACCTTGGTCCTTCTAGGCCTTATATCTAAATATAGGTATATCAGATTTCTACGTTGAGTCGTTTTCAAGTATTACTCACGGACATACAGACAGACACTAAGTCATCTACAGACGGACATCTCGATTCGGATAAATTTTCTGGCTTCAATACATCCATTTCTGCCATATCTAGAATTTGGATTTATTCACGTCAATAATTTCTCTGTCTATAGATGAAAAAAAATCCTACCATGTTATTGAATAACGTGTTGGCTATTAAATGTATTTTATAAATTAAAAAAATTAATGAAATTACCAAAAAGCCACGAACAAAGATATATTTTATATCGGCTTAATACCTATATAGCCCACATCTTTACTGGGATTGATTCCATTTGTTATTTATAGTTCTTGTAAAATAATACGCGTAATTCGAATTATTATCAAAAATATCCATTGGTTTGACCACTGCTGTTCGTCTGCAACAATATAACAATAACTGAGACGCACACACGTTCTGTCCGTTGAAATTCTTAGAAAGATGACTAGACAGCGCCCGCGTTATGATGAATCCGGGGCATCTTCTCCCCACTCCCGGGTGATTGACCTCTGTCGTTTACAGGTGCACCGACCGACTGCACTGTCGATTTATTTTTCAATTTAGCAGCAGTGAGACGTTTTAACTGGACCACAATTTGGAATAATAATTTAACAAATACAACTGATTTATCAATCATGTAAATTAAGGTAATTAAAATGGATATTTAGGTATTTTTAATAATTTATTAGTGATAGTGAAAACAATTTTTTTTTTTTTTTACTTTCGGAGACATACTTATGCAGTTAATTATTTTTTAAATTTTAAATAATTATGACAATGTCTGAAATCTTCGGGAAGTCGATTGAAAATAATGAGACCTTTATAAAACAACGTTTTGGCTATCTGTTTGATTGAGGATTTTATAAAAAAAAGCTATTTACGTATTATGTGTTTACATGTCTCATAAATTTAATTTCATTTCTTAAATAATCTGGAGTCAATAATTTTTTTAGTTTGAAGATCATTTATCTAGTACCTATCTAAAAAAGAATTTGTTGTTTAACCTTCATGAAATGAAATGCAAGCATTAATTTATTGGTATGTATTTGTTACATTTCAAAAAACCGCTGCCCAAGGAATCGCTACTTCCACATCCAGAATTTGTATCCAAATCTTATGCACACTAAATCCCAATGTAATATTTTATTCCCTTTAATAATAGAGTGGGGGTGGTGGAGGGATAGCTAATGTAAAAAAATTAGTACTTGGTTCTCGTGTACACACTAAATCCCAATTTAATTTTTTACTCCCTTTAATAATAAGGTGGGGGTGGCAGAGGCAGTTGCTAAAGCCAAAAAATTTTTTTTAGACGTTTCACGTTCACATTTTAATTTTTTTTATCCCCTTTAATAATAGGGTGGGGGGTGGTAGAGGGAGTAGCTAACACAAAAATTTTTTTTTAGATGTTTGGTTTTGTATATACACTAAATTACATTTTAATTTTTTTACTCCCTTTCGTGATAGTGGGGGGGGTGGATGATGCAAAAAAAATTTTGAGACCTTAACTTTTCGTACATGCTCTAAATTGCAATTTTATATAGTCTTATTTGCTTGTTTTGTCCATTTACCCCATTACCCCCGAATCTTTCAACGGAATTAGATCAAAATATAATCTAGTTCCCGATCTCGTTACATTACATAAGTGTACCAAATTTCAAGTCAATATTGTAAACGGTTCCAGAGTAATCGTGCGCACAAAAAAAATTACCGAGAGACAGGAATCGCTCAAATTTAAAATCTGGACGTTTCATGACATTTTAAGTCTATTTCAACAAAAAAAAAAATTTTTTTGCGTTACTATACTTCAACTGGACGTGGAAGTAATTATTCTGATGTTTTATATTCCAAGTTTATGTACTTATTTCACTTTGGCTTAGGTTAAACATATAATGGCACTCCACTATTGGTGTATACAAGTTTTATAGAATGAAATCTATCAGAACCATCATATATATTTAACAATTTAACGGCATTTCGTAAATATATCCTATTTTCGTTGTCAGTTATTTTTACACGATGCTTTTACGCCTTATTTGATGATACAGGCTCATTTCAAAACTTCATGCCTCTGACGTAGTTTCCTCGAACACCAAAACACTAACGGCCGGTTTATCAATCTAGAACTCTAGAAGATAATATGCATTGCTTCGCTGAGCATTTATCCTTTGGTTACGAGTTATCCTTGCATTGATAAACCAACCCTAACTGAATACTCTATCGGACGTGCATTTCGTCAATCATGTTGGCATCATCTGGATGATAAAAACTTTTATTTAAACGCTGCCATCGAACACTCTACTCGGCACGCGACTCGTGGATGATTAAAACTTAATTTCAATTATCACTATTGATATTAAAACTCAGTTTTCGTCATTTCCAGGTGATGTCAACACCTCATTTCCCCTAATTTGAATTTACAATTAAGAAAGAATTTCTTAAAAAAAAAATTCTTTAAAGTGATTATTTAATTAATTCATTAATTACTTGAAATATTTTATTCAGATTTACATATAATACTCGGCAGATGCAAAAATTTTACAAAAAGTGGGCGTATCCCCTGCTTAAGCAATTAATTTCGATGATACATTGCCAATGACATTTGAAATTTCATGCTCTACAAAATTACTTATCTGAAATGTTATCCTATCTCTCACAGTCTTCGCGGCGTTTCTACTATAAAAGTTAAGCCACACGGAATGTTGCCAATTAGTCTTCAAGCTCTTCATTTTTATTTGAGTAGTGAGCACTGTCAGCAACCTCGCATTTTCCGACCAAATCTCTCGAGTTGGTCGGTGTATTAAAAGTATACATAGGCATTGGATTTGTTTCGCTGTCTAACATCGCCACAGCACTGAAAACCGTATAGTAAGCCATGGAAAAATCTGAATGCGACTGACAAGACGCTTCCTATTTCGTTTCGTTGTAAATTAAACGTTTTGGTACTAAACAGTACAATCTGCTGCAAGTTGTTTGTGATGGGAATTAAATTTTCACATACGTAAAGTCTTTTAACAACGTTTTAATGTGAATTTGTAATCTGTGTTGTGTTGTTCGTATCAGTTTGATGACCACTAAACGTGAGGTTAATTTAAAGGTAATAATTAATTATTGTCTTTCCATAATGACCTCCAATTGTTGTTAACTTTTACTTGTTAATCAATTGTAAGTGTTTAGTAGACTCAGTTCATTCTAAAGTTTCGTAAAAGCTCGGCTTCTGGATTATTTATATTGGGAGGATTCTGTTTAATAATAAATTGTTAATATTTGCATGAACATTATTATTCACTTGCAACATGGATTTAATTTTTTCTACGAGATTAATACGCCTCTCTGATCATTAAACTTGAGAAGAGATATACAAAATTTTTGATTTATGATATTATAGTCAAAATATATTCTTATAACAAAGCCTGATAAATCAAAAAAATATTAAATTGAAATCTGGGGTAGGATGCACCCAATAGAACTGATAAGCAAGCCTCTGCACTGACAGTACTGCGTTTATTTATTTGCCAGCTTTGGGGGCAGGACCATGTAGAGACAATAGGAGAAATTAAGATTTTAATAATATGAAGCTTTCCAACGTATTTGTGACTTTCTTTCAATTGATAAGGAATTAATATATTTCGTCTGTTAACTCAACACGACCGTTTAAATAAATCAGCATAAAATTTGGTAAAAAAATGAATTTTTTTAGTAGTTATAGACATTATAGTTGATTATAGAAACTATTTTGTATACAAAATATGTGGCCGTAAACAATTTTGTTTAAATAAATAAAATGCTTATCATGACGATGTAAATAAATCAATATACCTAAAAGCTAGTAGGTAGGTATAGTGTGCTGTTCGCAAATTGACTCGCTTACCTTTTTAGGTTTTTAATGTGCGTCGGGAATGTTTAATGTCAGGCTTGGCGCCATGGCCCGCGACGATGTAATTATGCCGTAAAGTTTTTGTTGCGTTTTCTATTTACTGGGATCTATTTACTCTAGCGTCATGGCCCGCGGCGTTAATAATTATGTCGTAAAGTTTTTGTTGCGTTTTTCCAGAGGGGGTTGCCGAGGTGGAAAAATTGGTTTGACCCCGGGAATCCATTCAGCACCATCGAAAACGCGGGGGGAGGGCATTGTCTAGTCGAGGCGCAAACATTGGGTAGTTCGTCAAACGCCTTCAAAGAACTATTTCAAATTTCGTACTCTACAAAATTATTCACATGAAATTTTATCCTATCTCTCACCGTTTTCTCAGCGTTAGTATTGGAAGCTAACCACACGAAATGCTGCCAATTGTTATTGAGGCTCTTCATTTCTATTCGAGGAGTGAACATTATTAGCAACGCAGCATTTTCCGACCAAATCTTCCAAGCCCAAGTTGAATTGGATTTGTTTAATCGTCAAACACCGTTACAGCAAAAGCACTGAAAACTTGGTAGGCCATGCAAAAATCTGAATGCGACTGACAGGACGCTTCCCATTTCATTGCGTAGAGTATAGGTCGAAGGTTTTTTGTTTAAACAATTTGTTGCGAGTTGTTTGTCGCGTGAATTAAATTTTCATATATAAGTCAAGTAACCTTTAACCACGTTTTAATGTGAACATGATAATATTTGTTGTGTTGTTCGTATCGGTTTGATAACCACTAAAGGTAATAAATAACTATTTTGTATTTCCACATGACCTGTAATTGTTGTTAAGTTTTATTTGTTAATCAATTGTAAGTGCTTAGGAGATTCAGTTTATTCTGTATTATTATTAATGCTGAGAGGATTGTATTTAATAATTAACTGTTATCATTTACAAGAACACTGAACTTATTCGCTTGCAACTTGGATTATCATAAAACGCCTCTCTGACTATTGAAGTTGAAAAATCATATAAAAAATTGTAATTTGTGATATTTAACTCAAAATATACAGTTAAGACAAAGCCAGATAAAGGAGAAAAAAATTATATAAAAAATATTGTAAAAAAACTTTTATTTAAATGCTCTAAAAAGAAGAAAATAAATTTTGAAATAAATCAAACCCATCATTTTGTTATATTATATAATTTCTTTTATGATATAAAAGCTTGTCCCGAGATTTTCCTGTGTAAAGGAGACTGCTGGCGACAAGATCTATATCATAAAAAAAATTATATAATGTAACAAAATGATGGGGTCTGATTTACTTCAAATCTTATTTTCTTATTTCTAGAGCATTTAAATAAAAGCTTTTTTTAAATATTTTTTTGTACAATTTTATAATAGTAAATCCCAACATTTTCACTATTGTATATTTTATAAAGCAATAGCAACATAATACATGATTAATGGTAGAATTAACAAAAAACATTTAATAAAAAAAACTAATTTACAGTAACTACTGAATAAAAATACATTTCAAAGCAAATAATCTAACCGCAGCATTCTACACGTAATATAATTTTGCACTAACATCTCAATAACATACATATTCGATGGAATTTTCCCATCTTGGATGTAGTTCACAGTGGCTAACGCCGACGTTTCGTTCTTGTATGCACACTAAATCACATTTTAATTTTTTTACTCCCTTTCATAATAGTGTGTAGTGTGTGGCTGATGCCAAGAGACCTTGACTTTTCGTACATGCCCTAAATTGCAATTTTATGGACTCTTACATGCTTGCTTTGCCTATTTACCCTTATTTACCTCATTTACCCCCGAACTCTTCAACGGAATTAGATCAAAATATAAACTAGTTCCAGATCTCGTTATAATACATAAGTGTACCAAATTTCAAATCAATATCATAAACAGTTCTAGAGTAAACGTGCGCACAAAAAAAGCTAGACAGACCGACGGACTGACAGACAGACAGACAATTTTTTTCGCTCAAATTTAAAATCTATACGTTTCATGACATTTTAAACTTATTAAAAAAAAACAATTTTTTTGCGTTACTACACTTCCACTGGACGTGGAACTAATGGTATGTTCGTTAAATGAGAAATCTTGGTGCATATTTAACATGTTTATTTATGACTGACCTAAGACAATATTACCTTTGAGTTTTTTCACGCTAGCTCTTGATTAGTTCCGCCAGACATGTACACATTAATTAGCCTTTAATAAATAAGTGTAACGAAGCTATTTTCATAACTACATAACATAATGTGATAACTGAAGGTATATATTTGATGCGAAAAAACAGAGGGTGGATTAGTGTTGTGACTAGCGAACATGGAATTTTTGTCCTAATTGTTGTATTTGTGTTTCAGTGGTTATGCACAAAGATGAGGACGATGCAGCCGGACTACATCGATCAAGAGATCTCACAGCCTCCGACCATATTCCATTGGATAGTGAAATGTTTCTACAGGTGAGTGAAATGGAAAAATGTACCAATGTTAACAATTGAATGATTTTGCTTATGGCATCGGCAAATATACGATCACCTATAGTGGAAAGTTAGACTCTAAAAACAATTGAAATGGTTTTTACAAAATAGAAAAACGCTAATTCTAAATAAACCTCTAACAGATAATACCAAAATTACGCCTTTTATATAAAAATACTTTACGTAGAACTTAAGAATCCAGTAGCTTTAAAAAAAAATTAAGATATTTTATATATATATATTTTAAAATATAAATACGGGCAATTTATTTTTCAAGTGCACTAATCGCAGTAAAACAGAAATAAGCCAAAAATAAATACATGACAATTAATTTTTATTTATGGGGTTGCACCCTAAACAAACATTCCTAACGTAACTACTAAAATAATGGTCAATGGCACTAGGCAATGAGCACTGTCTCTGAAAAAACTTAATAAGTAAATAGAAAGTATAGTCAATACAGTTAATCTATTCTGTTTTTCATTAAAATATGATCTTAATAATAACAGTGCATCAAGGGTAGGCTCGATCAAAAATACCGGTATTGAAAAGTAAATACCGGGTATCAAATACCTGAGAAAAAGTTCCAGGACCCCGCGATCCGGAAATTTCGCGATCCCGGGATTGGATGCCCTATGTGAGATATAGGTACGTGTCAAAATATAAGTGAAACAAAAAAAAATATATTTTTAAAAAAGCTTTTATTTAAATGCTCTAAAAAGTAGAAAATAAACTTTGAAGTAAATCAAACCCATCATTTTTGTTACATTATATAATTTTTTTATGTTATAAAAGCTTGTTACGAGCAATCTCCTTTACACAGGAAAATCTCGCGAAAGCTTCTTATCATAAAAAAATTATATAATATGTAACAAAATGATGGGTGTGAATTACTTCAAAGTTTATTTTCTACTTTTTAGAGCATTTAAATAAAAAAAAAATTTTAAATAATTTCTTATATAATTTTATTTTTTACTTTTTAGTCTTTTTATATGCTGTAGGGGGGCGCCCATAAATGATGTCACGTTTTTAGGGGAGGACTGGGTTCTGGAAGTTGTGACACTTTGAGACACGGGGGGAGGGGGAGTCTCAAGCAATTGTGATGTCACAACATAATGAAATAATTTTATATGTAATATTTTAATTATTTAACAGAATACTTGATATTCATTTATCCAGCGTTTTTACTTAACGCTATGTCTCAACTGACGTTCACCCGCTGCTGTAATTTCTAAATAAAAATAAAGACTATCCGTTAGTGTGACGTGACAGGGGAGGGGGCGGGGTGTTGAGCAAGTGTGACAATGTGTGACACAGGGGCGGCAGGGAGTCAAAACAATTGTAACATCATATATGGACGGCTCCTAATCCCCGATATCGATTTTGAGACGGTAAAGTCGTCCGCCATTTTGAATTAAATTTTTGACTAGATATTCGTAATCCGCGACCTCGAAGACCCCCAGATATCGAATTTTGATCGACTTGGACCTAAATGACAAAAGTCGTCAGCTGTATTAACGCAGCCATTTTGAATTTCTGAATTTTTACTAAAAATTCATAATCCGCAACCTAGAAAACCCGCATATATTGATTTTGAGTTGAATCGTATGTTAAACTGTAAAGTCACCCGCCATTTTGAAGTCGCCATCCTGAACTAAATTTTTGGCTAGAAATTCGTAATCGGCGAACCCGAAAACCTCCAGATATCGATTTTGAGTCGAATCGGATCATAAACGGTAAAGTCGTCTGCCAGCTTGTTTTTTTTCTTATATTGTTACGTAAGGAGTGTTCATATTTTAGGAGAAAACTATAAATCAGCTTTAGTAGGTTACATATTGATACAAATTATTTTTCCAAATTCTAAATTGTTATAATTTGCAATAATATTAAACAAATATCGAGAACGAGACCTGACACTGAATTATTAAAAACAAACAATAAATACGAACTTGTACTCAATAGGTAACCTGCTAAGTAAGCAACTAGTAAAATTATAAATAAGAATTTTATTAACGCGGGCGAGAGTGGAATTCTTAAGACAGTCCTATTCTTAAGTGGTAAGAAGTGCGACTCCTTATCTTGACGCATTTCCCCACATCAGTGATATTGGTAAGAGCCCCCAATTTGTTACTATTATTGTTGTGCCTGTTGATACTGTGACACCGTTTGTTATTATTTTGTCAATAAATTATATTTGTTTTAAACTCGTCTTCTACTTTGGCTACGCAATCTCTCTCTCTCACAAGCCAAGTGGCCGTCAGTTACGGCTTCCCCAAAGGGACTGTCTTAAGAATTCCACTCTCGCCCGCGTTAATATAATTCGTATTTATAATTTTACTAGTTGCTTACTTAGCAGGTTACCTATTGAGTACAAGTTCGTATTTATTGTTTGTTTTTAACAGTGGCGGCTCCAGCTACTTTTGAGAGGGAGTGCATTATTGTGAAAAATGACACTAAGCTAAATAGGTTGTGTGGGAAGGGGAAAAAGCGCCGCAGGCGAAAATTTTGAATTTTTCAAGGTCAAACGACCTTAACTAAAAAGTTAGAAATTTGATTTAAAATTATATTGTTTTCAAAAAGTAGGTTTAGTGGGCGCAAGTTTTTTTTAAAACTAAACAATTTTAATAACCCCAAAATCATAATATTTGAACATTTGAACAATTTAACATTTTATAATTAAAATATCATACCATGAATAATAATTTTTTTATTATTTTTCAAAAATTCTAAAATCTGTTATAAATTAATGGTTTCGTCCTGTAACATACATTCCAGTAATTCATTTTGAATTATTTTCGAGGTACCTTTAAATGGTGTCGACTCATTCATTATGTGATTTTTTAATACATTGTCTAACTCGGCACTAAAGTTTATTAATTCCCGGAATATACCTTTGTTTGTCGAATTATCTTTTTCATCGTGACCTCTCAATGCCAACTCAAAAGCTCTACAAAATCACACACAATTAATTATTAATGTTAAAATGTGCCTATTTTTTGTCATTTCTTCATTATGAGCATGAATTGACCTTAAATATGCCGAACTTAGTTGACTTTGTATATTAGTTTTTCCCAATAAATTTAAACTTAAAATATTTTTTACGTGAAGTTTTTTGATTTTCATGCTTATATGAATTAAATCTTTTACCCCATTTTTGGTCCATGCCGGATCCCCGCCGAATAAAACACAAGGGAAACAAAAAAATGCATTGCGTTTTTCGCACCCACATATCCAATTGTTTTTATTATATGTTTCAACATTAAATTTACGAAGTACTTCTTTTCCTTTATCGGATTCTTTATGAACTAAATTCAAACTCGGCGTTGGCCTCTTAAGATTTTTAATTGTTCCTTTTTCATCATAAGTATGTTGATAAAATGGATTTTGCAATAAGAAGTCAATTGTATTGGCCATAACAATATTTTACAAAAACGAATAAGAATAAATAAATGCACTAGTTGCAGATAACACCTAATCATTGCATACTGAACAGTACTAAACGTAAACTCTCAGATCTCGCATATACATAATTACATACGAGCATACGACTATGGCCGATCAGTGCCGACTTTAGCGAAGAATGATGTGAGCACTAACTACGTTTTGCTCCAAGCTTTGCTAATTTAAGTGAACAAAATTGCAGTGCGCGCATCGAGGAATATACAATATCTGCGATTGTAAGTGTTAAGTATATGAGCAGCGGTAAAAGTTGCTCTGATTTATTAGACGGGCGGTGCTCGGACTGCTCGGTGCCGATTTAAGTTGCAACTGGGTCTACTGGAGGGCGCAAGAAACAAAGGACAGCGGCAATAAACGTTTGTTGCACCAACACCAAGCTACCAAATTAAATTTTCTAAAGCGTTCACGCTTTTCACCAAGCTACCAAAATTAAGTGTTTAAAATCATTTAAAAAATAACTGAGCCCAGGGAGTACATATGCTCACATGCTCCTTATGTAGAGCCGCCACTGGTTTTTAATAATTCAGGTGTCAGGTCTCGTTCTCAATATTTGTTTAATATTATTGCAAAGTATATCAATTTAGAATTTGGAAAAATAATTTGTATCAATATGTAACCTACTAAAGCTGATTTATAGTTTTCTCCTAAAATATGAATACTCCTTACGTAACAATATGGAAATGAAAGACATACATATGTTCAAAATTTCAAAGCTCTGCTTAATTAGAACTAATCGAAATTTTGATTGCAAGTTAAATAAAAGCTTTTAAAAAGTCACAAATGCGTTATTTTATTGGGTTATTATAACACATTGGAAACATTTTACTAAATTTTGTGGGTGACTTTTCAAAATAGCAATGTAATCATCCTAATATCGGGAAATCAAAACATTTTCCGAGCGCATTTAATGTATTTTTGAAAATAAAATAAACTTATTTCAGTTCCAAAATTTTATCATTATTACTTTTCCATGTAAATATCGAGACGTACTTAAAATGGGAGTCGGCAACATCAAGCGAATAGATATAAGACATAATACAATAGGAAAGCTTATTACCTATCTAATCAAATACTTTATCGTGTATTGGGTTAGATTTGTGATACTCATTTAAATAATCAGATGAATGAATCCTTGAACTTCCATACTAAATAATGGGCCATTTATTTAAACAGATGCAAGTGATTTTGTACCACAACAAGAGCGAGGAGGCGGCGCGGCGTTTACCGGAGACCTGAAACAAAAAGAAGTTCACAGGGCCATCATGCTTCACCCAATGAAACAGCCTCAGTCCATGTTCCCGACTGCAAAAATATGTTGTCAAGGTTAGTGTATTTTTCAAATTTAAATATTTATATACTCGGCTAGGCTAAGTTTAGCAAGTGGCGGATTCGTCCGAAGATCATCTCATTATCTTCTGGCAAGCATGTTTGTTGATGATACGTCATACGTCGTATTATGCGGTCTCTCATTTTTACACAAAGAGAAGCGTCTTGAAAATGTCGCGTATTTAAGAATTCTGTCTTTCAAAAATACCGTCATTCGAATTAAATGAGACAAAAATAAGGTGCCACATTCTACGGTGATTTGGATGGACATCTTTTACTTAGGTCCTTGTGCTCTCGCCTCGTCTTTCTGCAAGTACTGAAGTTTAAGTTTACTATGAATAATCAGATGCTATAGAGTATGATGGGTAGATTTGTAAATGTTGGTTTTTCTAATGGATAGTTTGCTGCTGTTATAATGTACGTATTTTTATTCATGTGGAACAAATTTTTTGTTAATAGTATTATTGTTCACTTTCTTATACAAATGAGGTTTGGCTGAAGGTGCTTCAAAGTTGTAAAAGAAATGTTCTATATTTAAACAAACTATTTTTAGTATTTGCGGATGTAATCACTTCCCGATATTGGTCTGGAATGAGGAAAGATGTGTCCAACCATGGGAAATATATATAACAAAACATAAACATCACATATAGTAGACAAACCCCAAATTCAAAGCCCAGGGCGGTCCTGAATGGAGTTACACATTTGAAAAAAATGCAGACAACATCCATTACCCATCGGCATTACCAGTGTCGTGCCGGGGATCGAAACCAGAGTACGGCAGAGCTTGACCAGAGCGAATTTGCCACATCCACTGAGCTACGTTACAATGCGAATATTTTAAAAAATCATTTAGTATTAAACATTGGTAAAGATAAAGAACACAATCTGTTTTTATTTTGTCCTCCACATGAAGTTATTAAACTTACTGCCTCTATTGGCAATGTCATTCGTTCACGTAAAAAAATATGACTTGTAGCCTGACTGTTTGACGCAGTGGATACCAACGTTATACAACATCATTTGTGTGGAAGAAAAAGCTTTGTGTGGATAACTTCAGCAATGGTATTGTTTGTTCTAAATACGCCACATAACATGTTTTCCTCCCAATGGTATTATTAGTATGGTATTTGCCTGTCTACCTTTTGGGAATGAAAAGCAAATTGTTTTCTTTATGCTCTGACGATATTTCTCCGTCGTTTCATACAGTCTCACATTTCAGGTTTTCAAAAGACAAATCGAACGTTGTTGTCAAAAATTCGCCTATAGAAAGACACCTTAACCGTGTATTAAAGCATCTGCGGCACGTGATCATATGGGCGTGGCTAATTGGCTTGGAGGATAAACAAAGCAGATACCATAACCTAAACGCATTTGGATAGCATTGTGTGAAAAGTTTCAGTTTATTGTGAACGCTATATTTGCTTAGTTTGTGTGCCTATAACAAAAATTTTATTTTAATAATGTTTAGTGATTATTACTACACCTTAGACGCTGAAAGTGCGGTTAGATATAGGGAAAAAATCGCTGTAATTGGTATAGATCCGTACTTGGTAGACATCAAACAATGCAGTAGTAAAATCGAAGATTTTCCCAAGACGATATATCCAGATATTGTTAATTATTTACTATATACTAAGAGTGCGTACACCCATGAAGATTTTAAAGCTTATAAAGGACTTGATGCCTACAAACAAGCTACTTGTGGATGGGTTAAAAATATACATGTAAAGAAAATGTATGAAAACTTCTTGATATTGGGAAGAGTAAGTTACTATAGTTGAGGTTTAAGCATGTCAAGCATTATTCTACTTTTTTACAGGTTATGCATTCCCAAAAACTAAGTGAGCAATTTTTAAAACCGTGGATTGTAACAAAAAGTGATGGTAGTATAATATGCGCTCACTGCAATTGCATGGCAGGGCTAGGCGAAACATGTACTCATGTTTGTGCTGTATTGTTTTACTTAGATGTAGCACATAGAAGGTCTCTTGAAATATGTTCTCATGTTCAATTTCAGGATTTACAGATTCTGGTGGTGGTCTTTGACCAAATCTGGTTTGCTGAAAAAAGAACTATCTATAAAAAGCATAATATGTTTTCAAAAAGATTTCCCAACCTCTAAAAATAAAATAATTTTCTGAAATGTAAATGTACACATAATCTACTCTAAAATATTTTTTAAAGCACCATACCTACCTATTCAAAAAAGTATAGCAAAGCAAATATTTAAACGTTCGTATCACATATAAAACAAAGGCACAGGAAAGAGCAAAGCATTATCTTCCTAATATTTGAATATCAACCATTTCATAATTGAAAACAAAATAAATCATATTAAACGTGCAACCTACATATTTATTGATGTAGACAAAAAAATCATGCAAAAGCAAAATTTCAAAATTCACTGCAACCTCTACATCGTCTCGTAATCTTTTCCTTTTCTCCATTCTAACAAATCTATCTTTACTAGAAGGTTTTGATAAGCTAATAGATTTATAACCCATATTTAAAGACGGTATCCAGTCTGGGTTATTGTGATCTTCTAACTTTGAAGGTTTACCTAAATATATTTATTTGTCATACTTACGAAACAATAATTTAGGTACATCCATGTATTTATTAGATACGAATAGTGTAAAGTATTACCTGAAATGAAATGTTTGGAGCATATTCTACCATAATCAATCTTTGATTTGGTTAGATCGTCCCTTTTTAAGGCATTTATCCAAGCATTCCGTCTATCACAGGCAAGTTGAGTAAATTGTTTATGATTGTTAAAAACTGAGGGAATTCGAAAAAAACTGACAGCATCTCTCGCCCCGTTGCTTCCACAACCAACTACCATACAAAAACTTGGCATTTTCAGTAAAATGTGAGGAAATAAAAACCCAAATAGATATAAATGTGCCTTGTTTCTGTTATGGTTAAGGTTATGTTATTTATTTGTATATCCTCCAAGCCACGACCTTGAAAAATGTGACGTCACGTGCAGATGCCCTTTTGTCATCTACTTTCTTTCTTTAACACTGATCTATATAAAGCCGGTGGAGGATATTTACATTAAGTAATAAAGGCTTTGGGTAATTTCTACTGTGATTTTTGTTTCTACAATAGTGCGATTGTCTTACAGGAAACTGATTAGTGTGACTCATAATGTAGTGTCACCTTAATGTAACATAACACCTTTATCCACTAAAAATATTAGTTGTATGAGTGACATGGCACCTTTATCATCAAAAAATTTCTTTAAAATATTTCAAATTTGGAATTTGCTATTTATTGGGAGTTAGATCAGAAGTGTTTAAAAATTGCAACATTACACCTTTATCCACTTATGTCTTCAATTGTTGAAATATCTAATGACCCTAGTGAAAGTATAGTATCTATCTAGAATTTTTGGTCGACCAAACTCTGTGCAAGAATACGCCAAGCTAGTGCAAAAGTTATTGTTCAACAATTAAGAAGGAATGTTTCAACAAATATTGGCAAAAAGTATGATAGGTATGAATTGATATCCTTTTTTATTTTCAAAATGGGATTTTGAAAAAAATTAGAAAATGTCTAAATTAAGAAAGGAAAAATTAAATAGATAGGTACCTATAAACTATAAAGTTAAATCAGAACTTCTTATCAATAATAATTCAGGAGCTTGTAACAGTGTCAAAATATTATTGATGCATGATATAATTTTTTAGTTATGGATTGAAAGTGGTTTAAATAGCAAATACATATTTTTAATCTGAACAGATTCCGTAACTTTATAGACACACTAACTGAGGGCCATAGAACAAATATTTTATATGATTATAGTACTGCTTGGGACCCATCTACATGCCAATGTATTGTAATGATGTTCTGAGAAGATATTATATACTTAATTTTAGTCTAAATTGCACTATGTTACTGTTTTCCAGCATAATAAATTAAACAAGGTGTGCGGTAGATCCATTAAAACCTTATATAGCGGTAGGCAACACAGAATACGTTACATGATTAATTATTCAAGTGGACGACAGAGGGTGTAGATTCCAGCCGGACTTTTATAGGGTCTCTACCTCAAACGTCTCTTCTCTAATACGAGCACTATCCAACGCCACTAGGCTCACCGTCACCGACCCTCTCTATTCCCAAGGAGCGTAAACTCTATGTAGTTTTACCCTCCTTGCTCTACTCCCAGTCTATGTTACAGGACATGGATATAAGGCAGACTTCAGGACGGTAGAAACCTGTATTGCCCACCATTTTGTTTTCTGTTGTCTATATTGAACCCTAGAGGCCACTAATAGTATTGAATTAAAATATTTTTTCATATCAATAGCAAATTGTATATCTTCTGTAGTGTTTTACTGATGGCTTTTCTGGCTTTAAACAGATAAGAATAAAATTTACAAAAGATATGGAAAGCATTTATCTGTAACTATTCAGTTTCATGAATTTTCTTACCTTTTCTATTTGGCATTTACAGAATAACCCAGTAAATTAATATATTTGCAAAACAGTTTTTTGGAGGAGTTCGGATTTTGTTTGCTTTAAATTGTAGCATTTTAAGTATTTATACATAGAAAGCAAATATCTTTTGAGGTTCATCCTCAGATTTATTTGTTTTTTTATTTCCTTGCTACCAAAATTAAAGTCAAAGAAGCGGGAAAATGTACCCACATCCTCAAATTGTTTATCATTAGATAACTTTTTAACAATACATTATTTAATCGGAAAAATGTACAAAAAGTTTTTTATTACTTTTTCATGTAATTCGACCGTTGACTTGGTTTTTCGACATTTATTATTTTACCAAAATTTCTTTATGTAAACATGGACGTTTTCTTAGAATAGAAAAATTATTTAGAGGAAAGCTTTTTTGTTGTTCATTAATACTAAAAATACTATGGAAAGCAAAAAAAACCAAAGTCCCCAAATATAATGCTAAAAAACACTATTGTACTTTGGTAAGTAAGTACCTGTCCTGGTATTTTTAAAGTATGTGTTATTTTTCTAAAATTGTATAAGAATGTAGATAAATCAAATATTTTGTTGGCAAACGTCATATTTAATTCATATATTCACATCAATAAAGTCCGCTCTGAATGTGACAAAATTAGGGTCAACTTATAAAAGGAGTTTAGATATACCCTGCTCCATTTAAGGAGGGGACCTCTTGTAAACTTGAAGTTTTTTTTGCTTACTCTCAAAACTCGCAGACACAATGATAAACGTGTTTTAATATCTTGTCACTATTCAAACATGAGGGCCAGTATAAGCCATCGGTTATACATACATTTCTATAAATTGAGATTTGAATAATATATTGGGACAAATAATTCTGATGGCAAGTTTTTAAAATATGTCATGGGGAATATATTTTTTTATAATTATTTTCATTTTGTGTTTTTTCTTTTTCCAGGGTCTTAAAATTCAAAGTGATCAGTCTCGATGTCGGAACTGGGGTATCATGTAAATCGAATAGATGTTGCAGAACTTGTGAATAATTTGCCACTTGTCTTTTCCCCAACTATCGTGGCTCGGATGGATATCTCGGTGACGCAAATATATTAGGTAAGACAACAAATTCATAGCAAAGACCTTTTGCCTCTATTGATCTTGCATCTTGAAATATCTTATTAAACACTAATTAAAGTAAGCCAATGAAATAAATTCTAACTTATCCAAATAGACCAAAAATCCGAAGAACAAACAAATAAGTTGTGGTTGTTTGTAAAGTCAATTTCTCGATTACATCAAATGAAACGCCCTGTATATTTTTACGCAGTAATAATATGGAAAATTTAAATGCAAATAATTTTTGTATGAACATTACCATCGGAATTTATAGAGGTCTTTGAAACAATTAACGAAACTGAAAGATTTGTAGGTAGAAAACAGCTTTTATTTAAACAAAATTATGATAAAATACCTTACACCGGCTACAAACAAGGTACATTAAATGTTAAAAAGGCTTTCCATCTTGTTCCAAACATAAATATGTTTTTGCTCGAAAAGACCTTTCCACTTGCTTGCTTTAACGTTTGAGGTGAAATATTTTCAAATATGACACATCTTTTTCAATGGTCACTTCAATGAAGCAACCTTCTTGTAAAAGGTGTTATCTGGGTTATTAATATGCCTCACGTAGGATGAAGCTTCAGCTCATTTTTATGAGACGTGAAGGTGTACCTAGACAATACACATTTCTGAATCTTGTGGGATTATATCAGAAAAATCGTATATAAAGAGCTACTAACAACTAAGATAAATATGTGGCACATAATAAATGTGTTTGCAAATATTCCACCTGAAATGGTAAGGCCAATGGAAAGCAAGGGCAAAAACAGTTTAGATGAAAAACGTTTTGAACATTTAATATAATAATTTATCGTAGTGGGTGTAAGTTGTTTTATTATGATTTTGTTTAAATAAAAGTTTTTCTACTTTCCCATGTTTCCGTTTTGTGAATTATTTCATATCCCTACATCAAAATATACAGGGTGTTCCATTTCAAAAAATTGAAGATTTGAGCATTAATTTCAGGCACCCTGTATATTACGGATTTGAAACAATTACTGTTACAGTATTATACCACCTTCATTAGAAAAAAATTAACTTTGTTTTCTATTCAATTTCACATTCGATAAAATGGTAACCGTTTATAATGCTTTTTGTTTGTTTGATCATTCCGTATAATGTTTTTTTTAATTGAAAGAAACTACACCCTGTATAATTGCCTTTATTTCTTAATTATTGCGTTTATACAAATTTTTCACAAAAAGCTATTAAAGTACCTTTTCTAAATTTATATAAAGTTGGCACTATTTAGAGTAGTTATAAAAGTGGGAATAGTTTTTTTTACAGTATATTAAAACACTTTACTTTGTTTCTATCACTAATTAGTGATATAAACAAGTGAGAGATAGTGATAGAAACAAAGTAAAATGTTTTAACATATCGTCATGATTGACATATCACAAAGGAACATTCACCGTTCTATACTGATATTATGATTTATGTGGCTGCAATTTTTAATGGTACACATAAGTTGTTCATATTTATTTGATTTGAACTTTTTTATGAGACGTCACATCATTTGCTTTATTGAACGGTAAATAAATTTAATAACAGCACATTCAGACAGTAATGTGAAAATTGTAGAACAAAATATTCAATGGTAATGAAGGTTTAATAAAGACTGTTATTTTTTCGTAAGTTTTGCACATTAACAATGCATTGTATAAACTGGAAAAAGAAAAATAATTTAATTTGAAAAATTGTTGCATCCTGAAGACTTCTTTTTGTCATTCACATTGACTAGATATTAATCACACCTGCAACTCAGGCGAACTAGTAGACAATGTCCTAAGAACTTTAATTAGTTGGCAAGTGGTGATGGTGAAACAATCTGTTTAAGCACGTTCGAGTTTTGAAGATTATTTTGAAAATTCGATTTTTGCAAATGAACTTTTTCTGAGGTTGGCTCCCCTCCAAATATAAATGAGTTTATCGACTGAAGCAATCAATTAATTTCCTTAGGTCATTATTATTATTATGAGATACGTTTTAAAAAGTCACACACCATAAGAAAGTAGATAAATTGAATCAATATTTAACCACAATTTCATATTGTGCCCTTACAGATTTTCTTAATTATTTATTCAAAAATACTCTATTTTTGGGAATACATGTATGGCTCTGAAAGTAGCCGAGCATAGTCAGTAAACTTTTGTTTTTAAATAAAATCATGGTTTTTTTAGGTACACCGACAAATATAATTAGGTACAAACCGCTCCATTTAAGTAATATATTAGAATGGGAGTCAAAATATCAGTACTTGAATAGGGATTTGAATCCTCGGAAGAGAATAGGATCGTCTTTGAAAGAGGGATTAAGCGACAGAGTGATAGAGGTGAGATATTTGTGTACAGTCTTAGTCAACACTTCCCTGCAAATGAAAAAATACAACAAAAACTTTGCGACCTCATTAAAACACCGTTACTCTCTGTACTATTCCGCCGGTAAGGTAAATTGGATTACTCACTTAACTTTAGTTTTTAATGAACCTCAGTTTGTTTGACGATACCATACCGACTGGTTCGCCGGTGTTAATAATGAGCTCTTAAAGTTTTTATTGCATTTTTTATTTGCAGGGAAGCGTTGTCTTAAACTATACATTTCCATTTCTGCATTTTGTTAATGAGTTATTTTTCAGGTAATGGAACTAATTAACTCGTTCTCCACGCAAAGGGGAAGGGTTATAGATTTTAAAGAAATATTATACGGTTATTGGAGGCTGGATCCTGTTTGTGGTGTTGACCAAATTTTGTGTCTGTTGTTGGTTTACCGCAAATATAGGAGCCACAAGATGACTGTTCAAGTTAGAAGGCATGCCTACATACAACAGACGTTTTCAGGTAAATAATTAGTGTACAAGGTGGGGCAATAGCTCGAAATTAAAAAAAAAAGGTACATTGATAAACTACATAAAAGTTCTGTAACTGGAAATTATTTCCGAAAATATACAGTAAGCCAAGACAACACACACAGGAAGAAGTGCCATTTATAAAATGGAATGCTATAAATATTAGTACATTTTTAGAAGCCACTTTCTGTATTACTATTCTCCAAACCATTTGAATGCAGTGATTTTTTCTGTTAAATAATACAGATGCATTTTGAAAAACACTACAGTCACTGTTATCGATTTTAAGAAAGAACTTGTTAGTTTTCGATCGAATTTTGGGCTCGATTGAACAAAGGAAAACACAGACACTTAGATTAAAATGGATATATTGAACAAAATACAAATATAGTGTACAATGGTTGAAAACTTAACAAATACCGAGTGCAAAGGAAAAGTAACGCGCCAACAGATAGGAGCACGCATGCGCACAGTCGTAACGTACCTCGACGAATAATCGCGGCGCGAACTTCAAAAATAATGAATTACTAACATGAAAAACAATTAAAATAAGTATCAGCTGACGCAACCGTGGAGATGAAGAGTGTGGGAGACTGTGCATTTGGTAAAATAATTTTGTTTTTTGCGTCAATCGCTCGGCTTGCCCCTGAACTCTGCTGTACACTAAAAAAGTCTAGCTGACAGGTTTTGTCCCATGGTATTGTCAGCTGACACCTTTTAATTGTTTTTTTATATCGTAAACTATCGTATAAATAAATTTCAGCTTTGTTGAGATAACAAATTTTCACGTGTTTTTCATACATATTGACAAGTTGACAACATTCGCTCCTTACCTTATGCAGCTGACACTGTTTGTTTTTTTCATTTATATTACATAAATAAACTATTTATAGTTTTGTAGCTTTGTTGGATTGACGCAAAAAACAAAATTATTTTACCAAATGCGCAGCCTCCCACGTTCCTCATCTCCACAGCCGCGTCAGCTGACACTTATTTTAGTTGTTTTTCGAATAAAAGCTAACATTAAAAAAATAAAGAAGTCGTGTTGAAATGATGCATAAAATATATGTGCTACCTCCCGGATGATCATAGAACTCAAGTTATGGAAGTCAGACGCACTATTGCCCCACCCTGCATTTCTGTTGAATTCGTTTATTTTTTGTTGAAATGAAAAGCTCCTGTTATATTTAACATAAGTTAGACACATAATAAGCTTTCGAATAAAAATAAGAAGTATTAACTCTTACTTACGCCAATGTATGTTTGCTTACTTTCCATTGTGTACTCTCTTTAACCTACTTAAAAAAAAATGGAATGGAATGAAAATAAATAATTCCTGTCGAGTTTTCACTTTGCACCCCTACTGTTGGGGCTGTTACAGAAGGAAATGCAATTTTTAGTTTTTATTTAATTTCTTTTATTCCTGTTCTAACGAAAATTCTGGAAAAATCGAGACCCATGCAGCCTTAAGGGCGTATTTATCATATTTTTTTTTATTTCTTCAAGTTATTATCTTTGTCTTTACAGCTACAGCGTCTCTGTATGCTTATTGCCTTATAATGTTTACAGATTTTTTGGAGTGGTGCGTCATGATGTAAAAAATTAAAATTTGATTTTGAGATGTTTCTGTCTAGTACTGTACCTGTTAATCTTTATTTTATTGATGGGTATATTATAATTTATAACACGTTCATACACTAAACGGTACATAAATGGATAATCAGTAACTTTCCCTACACTTCAGTATAAGTACGTCATACATATAAAGGGGTTCATCGTTTCAATGAAATAGTATAGACAAGTACTAAACCATAAAAGAGAGATGGTCGGTTAAAGGACCCCGCAGCAAATACACGTAAAAACGGTTTTGGTGATATTCCATAAATTTTTTTTAAATCGTAGATCTAGTCCTACTAATTAAATTGCCCATTAGCAAAACCCACCTTCCAGGATTACTTTCGGATTTATGGTCATCCAGAGTTTTAGTAGATCTTACATGGCTGCAGTCTTACAATATTTTATAGGTCGAATCAAGAATAATAAAAAAAATGTATAATGGGGTATAAACTTTTTTTTTACTAAATATTGTGTTAATACCTACAGTCCTACAGAGTGTACAAGAAACTATTTTTATTTAAGAAATCGTCAGCAAATATTACTGATGATGTTATTTACATATTTTATGTTGATTTAGTCTCTCAATTCTTAAAAAATAGCCACCAACTATGGTATCTATGTTGATCAAGTAAGTTATGTCTAAAACAATTTAAATCTAGTTGACAGTTATTTGTTGTCAGTGCGTAAAAAGACGCTAACCTACCTATGCTTGTTGCTGTATTTTAAATTTATTTGTTGATTTTGTTATCCCGAAGTAAGTACCTTATACGAATAATAAAATTAATTTTTCTTAAAGTATTTAATTTTAAGCTTGAGACACGGCCCTTCCTGCAAACCGGAGGCACTGTTATACTTGTTATAGTGTGAACTTTATAAATGGAATGTCAAGAATTGATGGAGATAATAATGCTGCCAAAAAAGAAATTGCCACAACTAGGCGTGAGACATTTGGAAGACCACCACTTCTTATTAATAATCAGACAAGAATCTGTTTTAATTGTAATGTCTCAATTTTTAATGAAATAACTGTTATAGAAAATGATGTTTAAGACTTAATGTATTAACTGAAACATCAAGTCATAGTTGTGCTATATGCGACGCTGTTGAAAATCTACAAAGACTAACTATTCAATGTAGAGTTAACGTGTTTGTCATCAAAAACATAATATATTGCGGAAAGTGTCAGAGTTTGTCATCAACATCTAGATGAAAATCGGAATAATGATTCGTCAATGCTGAGAAATGAAATGAAACGAGACAGACATGGGATCAGAAAATGGTTTTTAGAAAATGACATTTTCGTTGTTGATAGGGGCTACAGAGATGCAGTACCATTGCTAGAAAAACTGGGCATAAACTGAAACTAGCTCCCTCCTCTATACAAGACATGACACAATGGGAAGAAATTGATTTACAAATAGATCTGACACTGGAGCAACGCTCCATTATTAGACTTTGAATATATTCGTGACACCGAAATGCTACTAAGTACCAGTTATGGATACAGTATAGTAATATAGGCGATCCTATCACTGGATATTACTGTACTGGCAAATCTGGTGTAAGAACTATTGGCACATGTAGCTCTAGTGTTTTGTGGTTCTTGGGTTACTCAAGACACGAGCCGAATGTGAAATATCCGTCAACCATGCTCTTACAATCTATCCAAGACGCAAGTGATAGGTACAGATAACAACATTGAGTAAAAAGCAATATTATTACTGTTAGCCGTTACAAGTTTTTCGTTTGTTATAGTTAAGAATTTTTTAAATAAAAATATTTTCTTGTACACCCTGTAGGTTCTGTATGTATTAAAGCAATAATTAGTAAAAAAAAGTTTATACCCCATTATTAAAAATTTTTATTATTCTTGATTTGACCTATAAAATATTTTTTAGAAAATATTGCAAGGCTGCAGCCATGTAAGATCTAAAACTTTGGATGACCATAAATCCGAAAGTAATTCTGGAAGGTGAGTTTTGCTAATGGGCAATTTAATTAGTAGGACTAGATCTAATTCACAAAAAATTTTCACCGAAACCGTTTTTCGTGTATTTGTTTCGGGGTCCTTTGAGAAAATGTATATTTTAAAGCTCATTAATGTGCCATTATCAGGTTTTAAAGATTTTCAGTAATTTCAGAAATATATCAAGAGAAGGATGAAAGTTTTTACTATTAACTTGCAAGTGATAGGATTTAGAAAGTTCTTTAAATAAAATTGAAAGGTGGTTGCCTATTTAAAGTCTCAAATTTCACTATGCTTGCTATTAGGCAACCCAACATACTACTGTCATACCATTACATATGAATTATCCTCCAATAGGAATTGAGAATACAAAAACGTCATTGCTGCTAACTTCAAGTTGGTTTTACATTTTGCTCTGTCAGTTTATAACCTCGTACAGCTAACAGATGTGTCTCAAAACTTTTGAATTTCTAATTTAATATTTTATAAATAAGTATTTTGGTATATGTAAGTACACCTAAGAAATTTAAAAAAAAACAGTTGTTAGGTATGATTGCAATATTTGACTTCTACAAAGAAACTAAAATCATTCGAAAATGAGAAAATTCTCTAGCTTCAAGATGTTAAAAAAATGCACTATGATAATGAGCTGCATACTATACGTGGTTCAAGCAAGTATGAAGACAAAATGTATAAAGTTGAGGTAGGTATAGGCGAATTCGTCTTTCTGGAGGTGAATATGTAAACATTTCTCCAACATTCCGTTTAAATATCGGTGGTAAATTACTTTTTCTGTCACCATCTTCAAAGTGCCAATGAAAACTTATTAGATTTCCTATCGCCTCTTCTGAAAATAGAACAAATAAAATTAACAGGTACACAGCGCATCTTCTCGAAATACAAGTATCTCCTTAGGTAGCAGTGGTTATAGATGGGATATGAATTTGTCTGTGACTACACATTATTAATTATGCACTTTCTTACTGTCTACGTATTGATATAATTTATCAAAGGCCTTAGAGAAGTCAGTTAGATAACATCTACCTGACCTCTCTGATCTAAGACCACTAATATATTGAGTTTCTATAACCAAATTTGTTACTGTCGAGCGACCTGAGATAAACTCGTGTTGCTCTGGTAATAGACAATTATTAACGTGGGCATATAAAGGATCATATAAAATAATTACGAGTAACTTACTAAAATTACAAATTATAGTAATTTGTCTGTAATGTGGGTGTAACTTTAGATAATTTCCATAAGTCTGGAAATACAGAATTCTCTAAGATCGCATTATATATAATAGATAGCGAGTATGCAAGAAGAATAGCACAATCTCGAATTAAAAATGCAGGAATGTTATCCGATCTCATAGTCATATTTGCTTTTAGCTGACTAATAGCGTTTTTTACATCATCCAAGGTAACTTTTGTTAAATGCAACATATTATTTGGAGTAATGCCATCGAGTTTACACGGGGTAGAGTTAACTTTGGTATCTGAAAAAGATTCAGAAAAGAAGTCGGCAAATGCTGAAGTTTTGTATCGTTATATTTCATATTAGATGGACATATATTTAACATGAAAGCTCCGATACCCAGATTTCCTATTTTTCGCTGTCTAACAATCCCTCCATAGGCTCCTCTATGTCCAAATTCTCCATTCTGTCTTATCTAGTGCAGTAATTTGCCAATTATCTTGCATATTGATACCCTCTAGTGTTTCATATAATTGATTTTTGTATCTTTTATATTGGGCACCCCGTTTCCTACTACCATGCACCACCCATAAATAGGAAGCATTTAGGCAGATGGTTCTCCATCCTATGTACTACGTATCCTGCCCATCGCATTGTATATGTGTATAATTATTTTATGTTTGTCAGGCAGAAGGACCGCAATCAGTAAGCCCGGTGAATCAATTTCAAGTCAAAAAGTAGGCACTTATTTTTTGTTTCTTATGAAATAAAATATATATATATATATATATATTTGCTGGAATATATGTGCTAATTTTAAAAGTGTAGATTATACCGTTGCAAAAAACGCGAGATAAATTAAAAAAAAAAAAATTGAACTTGAGCAAAAATAACTTCCAGGGCAAGGCTTCTTCCAGGCTGTGTTGGTAATAATCAGATCGACGTAGTTCGTGGTAGCAAAATGGGTGCTAGTCTAGGTTACCAGTACTAAAGATGAGGGACTGTCGGCATTACCAGCAATTACAGATTCAGCAATAAATTATTATGATTAGGCACCGTGCTCCCAAAAGACCAGGATTGCTTTAAATTCAAATTTGGGTACGAGGTTGACCATGAAGTTGAGAGTCGGCAACGTCCTATCCAAAAAACCTATAAAATGGATAGTTTCAAAATTTGGTACTTATTCTCTCTGAAATTTTTATGCTACTATAATGATTTTAAGCAACATCTAAGAACATCCAATGATTATTCTCTTCAAGGATTACAGTGAAAAGAATGGAATTTTTTTTCTTAAAATCACTATATAAGAAAAGTACCAAATTTGAAACTTCCCAAATCTTATATTTCAAAATTTTTTCCTGGGATCACTTACTAGTCGTTGCATTTTACTAGCACCTTTTCTGTTGCTGTTTGACTACTTTGTCATCAAGTGTACTTCCTCACTATCTTTTAAATCCCCTGAATTTATATCAGTCTCTAAATTTCGGGAAGTATTTAAATAATGATTATTAACTTATATGGACTTGTCTTTTTTGTAGGTTAGATGTTTGACCTCTGAAATATATCAATCTGTTGGTACCTTATTACCTGGCATAAGTTATTCGTTCCAAAGGAGTCATATTGTTTACTGTATATATTTGTTTATTATTATATATTTTAAATTTATTTCCCCACAGAGTAACTTCCCTTCTAAACCAATGAAGCAGAGGGGATAGACTGTAACGCTTACGCTATAAACGAATGTAACACAAAAGTGCAACCACGTGTTAAGAGCAGTACGGATGTTGTGGGGTGGATAGCTGTCTCGGCTCTCACACATGAAAGAAGTTTAGGAAAAGGTGCACGTTATGAATGAGTCTTCTATTTTCAATATTCCTTTTTAATAATGGAAAATTGCTGTTTATGAATAGTACAAATCCTAGCATAAATGAAAACTATGTTGACAATGATTGTGATTCTACGCCTATGTTTGAGTTTAGAGCTACAGATTCTGTGTTACTGGATCATGATTTACCTGATGCAGCAAATACAGAATAACAGAATTAATTAATTTAATTTCGGTTTTGGATATAATTTCACTGTCAGCTTTCCAGGAAAATACTTTATATTATATTGGTGGTTTTATCCTTGAAAAAATGTTGACCAAGAATTCATGCAGACATTGCCAACAAATTATTTTTAATAGAAGTGATCATGACGATCATAATTATTCGGTAAATATAAATGAATATGTGAGTTTTACTATTTGTTTCAAGAGGTAAATTATGTTTTCCTTTTCTAGTGGTACTTGAAATGATAAAATATTGCGAAAAAGATTTCAAAACGGAAATTCTATTGGGATACATGGAAAAAGTTGATTTTAAAAAAACAGATTCTAATAAGTATGGTATTGCAACATTTTGTTACTAAGATAAACCAACCCATCCAGTTGTTAGCATTTCAGAACGCTTGCATGAAGTGCAAATTATTATATATATGGCTAATGCATACGTGGGCATGAAAATTGCAACACATGCAAAAAGGATAATGCAAATTGTAGGGACTGAAAAATTAGCTGCAAGACAAAAATTGCCCAAAACTGTGTTATTTTATCATGTTTAGATTTAGTGTAGGTAGGTACTTATATTGTATTTAGTACTTTAAAAATAGATAAGCATAAAAAACGTAAGTTTTCATAATACCTTATGTCTACTAATGCAATTTGAAATTTTGTCTTGAATTACTGTTACAATGTTACTACTAAATTAAGAGTCATGTATGCGGCCGTTCATACATACAAATCTCAACGTGCTAGACAAGGCAACTACCCCCCTAGCAGCATCGGCACTACTCTTATAACGCAGGGTTTCATTTTTATTTAACGGCGTCAGCGTTCCGGTCTATCCCCTCTATTTCATTGGTCTAAACAGATGTATTTTGACAGATATAATTCATATATGCCGCTACTTGAATTGTTTGGTATACTACATACATTAAATATATGGAGCTGCAGGGCGACGGCCCCATTTTCCCACTTCTTGTCGGATACTATCGATGCGGTTGTTTCATATTTTTGCCATTTTCATAAGTGGGTAAACAAATTTGTCTCAGGGCCAGTTGTCACGCCCACTTTATTACTCTATTCTATTCCAACTCTCTGGTTGTACTAATTCAAAAACTGTACCAACCTTAGAAAAGAAAGGTGCCAACAATACCCGTGAATTATAAATTTAAACTAGGTTTAATCAATATTGTTATTAAATGAAATAAAAATAATTTAAAAAATTCTATTCACATTACATTTTATAAACATGAGAACAGAAGACAATAAGAAAATGCCATTAAACATTGTTTTATTGATTAAAATAAAAATTATATTCAACAAGATAAAAATATTCAAATAAAATAACATTTTTAAATAAATATCTAGAAATTAAAACAATATCTAACATAAACAACACTCTGTAAAATACATCAGTAAATTTTCTTAGCAGAAATCAGTTTACCTACTCATTTTCAGTTATACTGTAAATTGCGCTTGTTTTTAATAGGTTTGCAGAAGGGTTTCATGTAATGCAATTCATATGGATGTCTTGTAAGAGAGATTTACAATATAATAGAGTAATAGAGAGTTGCAAATTTGGACAGAAAAAGAATTTCTTATTTGAGATTTAATTAATTCTCAAATAGTAATAGTTTTTCTTTGTCTTATATTAGGTATTTACATTAAATAAAAAAGGAAAGAGAATGCATCCTAAGATTAGTAACTAAAATTTTTAATATTTTGATGAATATTTTAGAAATCGTACTAAAAATATAATTGTAATACTAACGTACATGGGCGCCGACTTTAGAAATTTTGGCCGGGGGCCCTCCAATTCTTCCTCAGTACCTACTATATGAATATTTGAGACAATTTTAAAATAAAAACTTTAGTTCAATACTTTTTATATTGTAATAAGCAGTATTAAACAAGTATTAACAGTTCTAGATATTTATGAATTAACAAAAATAAATAATCTTTCGTTTATTTGGGAATAATGATTCTCAAGTAATAAAACTGTAGGTAACAAAAGTAGGTAAACTAGAAACTTAAAATTAAAAATATAACTTATTTTAGAATATTAGGAACTTAAAACAAATGGGCTTCTCCTAACACTTGTTTTCCCAATAGATTCGTCACACAATTGGTCACACTGGGCGATTTAGTAATGTGGCTGAGTTGTGCACATCATTTGTACGTGATGTTCCTATATCTTTACACATCAGGCGATTTAGCAGCGCGATAGGGCACGCAGCCGCAGGTAGCCGCGACGACTCCCCGGCTCGTGACTTTAGATTAGGTCCGTGCAACTTAGTGGCATGGCCTTTCACTCAGCCGCACTACGAAAGTGCGCTGCTAAGTCACTTGTGAAAAGGGACTTACAGTCCCAGTCATATTCCGACGAATATTCAAAAGCATAATATCGTAAACTTTTTTCTGGGTCATGGTAGACCTTAGATGACTTTAATCTACGTAACCATGTAAACAATTCTGCTGTACATATGGTTACAGGAATAGTCAATATTATTTGGATGAATTTCACATATTCTGTCAAAAGTTCACAGATTTCTTTGTGAGTTTTAAAAAAAATTATAACATCTGTAAGTGATTCTCTTTTTTTAATTTTTTTGCAATGCCATATCTAAAAACATCTCTATGCAAAGTTCTGTTAGTTTTGGAGTAAAAAAAAATATGAATACAATCACAATTTTTTTGGCAGCCCCCGACCTGACTTCTGGCCGGGGACTCGGCCCCGGACCACCCGAGAAATTGGCGCCTATGCTAATATACTAAAAAAATATGCAAATGAACTAAATCTGTTCTGACTGCACTGCCCTCTACGAACTATACTGTCAACCAAGGTTGAGTAATTTGTGTTGCCTATACTTGACGTTGATCGCGCCGCTAAAACAGTTGTCCCGGGCCGTGCCGCATACATATTTATTCTTTATTAAAAAAATCAGATTACAATGTACTCACGATTAACTACGATCTACTAATATGAAGTAGTTAGACCACTGGGTTAAGCTCTAATTTTTTTCTATCTTGGAGCAATCACTTCTATGAACAGGAGTCGCTTAAATCAATAATATTTCACGTCGAAATAATTTGAATATGGGGAGTTGCTACTTTACTACTCAATAAAATCGATGAATTGCAGTAATAAACAATCGAAATTATGTCATGGCTTCTGTTTACCGTTGCTCTAAAATAACTTTTTCAATGCTAATCATTTCAATTGTCCAAGGGCGTCTGTATTTTGTTGTGATCATTTTGAAATAAGTTCAATGCAGTATTATTGTAAATTCTTGTTCTAACAACATATATTTTAGCTAGAAAATGACGCTGCAAGCTAACATTGTTTTAAAACAATGGGACCAAAAATAATCTTAAGATCTGGAGTTGTACCACATAAAAATTTAACCTGTCTTCATAAACCATCGCAATCTTAATCACAATCGGATGAGCACACTCACTTCGTATGTGCGTTGAACTCCATTCTCGTGGGCAATGAACACCGCACGAATTGCTTATACTATTTTTTATTACGAATCACTCTCTTGTAATTGTAGGACTTCTAATAATGTTTTCACAGAATTTCATTTTGCGTGTTTTATTGTCAATTCGCAGGCGACAAATGCGATTACCGTACGCAAATAAATATTTAATAGTAGAGCAGGCAAATAGCTATTTACCGACCTAAAAATCAAGTAAAAAGATAGGACTTGTCCCGCATGAGTAATAAAAAGTATTTGGTATCATGTACACCGAATGCATTATTATATGGCATGGTAAAATAAGAAGTGTACTAAGAGTACATATCGAGCGATTAATTCGCCGATTACGTGAATTTAGCATTTTTTTTTTTTTTTCGTCTTCTGGCTTTGGTTGTCTCCATTCAGCCACGATATTTATTATTATATATACTTCTGAATGAATTTAGCATGTTAAAACAAACTGTACACACTCAACACATTTCTGACAATTATGGGTTGCATAACTTTATATATTAATAATGATTATATTTTCAAATAGATTAAGTTTTTATGTTAATATGAAGGTTGGTAGTAAGACGACATGAAGGAAGGTTCTTGTAAATCGTTTGTTTTAATAGTTCAATGAAATTGTAATCAAGTAGTTCCTCTTTATTATATTACTATTATACATCAGTTTAAAATCTTAATAAATGATGAACTGTAAATTTGGTTTTTTATTTTACAATATTTGGAAACCTAACAAAAAGTATAAATGTAACTATTACAGATATTTCATTTTTTTTTTTAAGGTTTTCGGTCGAAGACCATACTGCCAATCACAAAATATCTAATTGATCGTCAGATTAACGTTAAATTAATTTATTAAATATCCAGATATTTCATATTTAAGTTAAATATTAACAATAAATTGTACACATACTGACATACTTCACTGAATGAAATAATCAAGTAAAAAATTAACTAGTTAACTAACTAAATTTGGGAAAATTGCTTTTTTCCAAAATTTAGTGGCTTGCTCCATTATTTTTATGCAGAAAGTTTCATCAAGATAAATTTCATGTATAGAAATCTCCATGTCGTTTTCAAAATTTGGGCAGGCTACACAAAACAAACTTTTACGTTTATTAGTTAAAAACATTCGCAACTGTATTGTGCAAATGGTTTCTTCATAATATTGCCATCTTTAATGTAAACTAATATAAATCTTCACTGTTTTATCTTCCGAAGGATAAATTTGAGATGGTACTTATTTAAAAAGAGTCACATAATATAGTATTTAGTCACTATTTGATGCCTGCTGTTAATCCCCACGTTTATAGAATTGGTGATGTGTATTTACTTATCGAATTTCATTTATTTTAGGTGTAAGGTGTTCAATGAAGGCTCCCTTAAAATCACCAGTGCAAACACAAACACATCAGGTTTATTTTAATAAGACACCTCATAAGAGCAAACTACGAGGAAGAATAAGAAACTACCGCAATTAAAAAAAAAAATAATTGTGTATTCTACATGTATATTTTTGTGTTTACTAATTTTTAAAAAATTTATTGTGCCCTTGATAGCATTATAATTGTAATTTTTGACTTTTTGGTAATAAAGTTTTGTATTTTATGCTTTTGTTTTATTAACAAGCTTTTTACAACATTGTAGTACAAGATACTGTCGTGGGTTCTAGTCAGTTCCCCAGCGTTAGTCAAGCCTTTCATTGAATTTAAATAAAACAAAAAAATCTAATAGGGATACGAAACAATAACAGAAAAGAGCCATTAAAGACACAAGTAAAAGATCCCCTCGGGACAACAAATATAAAGTAGAAAAGAACCATTAAGGACACAAAAAATCTAACAAATAAAAAATCCATCGGAACATACGAAAAAAAATTGTAATATTCAAAAGACTGAACGTTGTGAGGCGGAAACCTGATATAATTTATTAGAAAAGATCCCATATGGAGGGACAAAATTACAAAAAAAAAGTTGATGTCGTGGACCCATGGCCGTCATTCGACGCTCCCAGGCCCACGGCGCTCCAACCACACCATGAGACCCACGACTAGGTGCTCCCAGAGGTCCGCAACTTGCTGAGAGTTACCCAAAATTCCACATGGTAGGCAGTAGATTTTTCCATACTTCGTCAGCTTCAGCGGCCCTGAGTAGCCGAATTTCGACATCGTGGACCTAAAAGAGACCCAAAGATAACGATATAATAAACAAATATTTGTACTCCTGATGTGCCTATATGATGTGTGATAATATATAACAGTGCAATGTCAGTAAAGAATAGGTTGAACGGTTAATGTTATTACGACCTTGTGACGTTACGTGTTGAAAGCAAATACGCGGCAATAGATGAAACTTGACATATCTTCTAATTATTTGAATATATATTGCGTTTACCATGGATTAAATAAACTACTTACGACGAGTAGACGTTGTAAAATATATAGCTTTACTTTCATTATTCATTTGCCGTAAAATTATATATTCCTGAATAAACATAAAGTTTGAACAAGCAGACCTAAAAATTTTAAAAACGAATGTACTGCTACGCCAAATTGCTTAATAAATGCATTGGGTATAACAAGTTGTCCATATGTCTGCTGACAGACGGTATTTGCCGGCCGACTACTAGTGGAGATGGTCGGGTTCTAGATTTGTTTCGATCTTCTAGGTCGATAAGTAAATTTACAAATACCAGCCGAAGTGACCTGTAACTCAAATTTACTAAACAGTTACTTGGCGAGGCAATAACAATAATTAAAAAAATTCAAGTGATATTTTAAAATTTAATAATAACAATAAATTATTACTGAACAAATAACAAGGAGTTGTGGTATAACAGTACCATAGTAAATTATAAACCAGGTTAGATTACAGTATACGCTAAAGGTGCAATTAAAATAAAATATATGTAGTTTACCTACAAAGTTGTAATGCAGCTTACGTAAGCGCTTAAACTGCTTTATTAAAAGAAAATCTTTCGCACTTGATAATCTATTAATCGCCGCTTAACAGATTTAAAATCATATAGTTTCGTAGACATTCCGGTAATAAAGGCTTGTTTTCTTTCAAGATTAAAAAAAAACACCAGGCAAAATAAGGATACACTACACAAATACTTGCAGGGTTTTCTTCTGAGAAAATTTAGATGGACAGTCGAGTCTCCAAAAGGCTCAAACAAGGTCCTCCGGATTCAGCAGCGGTTCAAGGTCAACTCCTTCAACAAAATGGATGGCTACCATAAAACCATCGAGTTAAACTCAATGCATAAAACATTCCAATCCAGAGCAACAAAAAAAAAAACACGGCAGCAAAAAAAACCACCGAAGACAACTACCTACTCAAAACAGGAACAAAAACTATAGTAAAGTAACCATAGGTGAAAATTGTAGTTGAAAACTGTAGGCGAAAAACCCTAGAAATATAATATTTTCCTTTTAGCAAAGTACATACAAGTTATTTACCTAGTTTGAATATAGTAATAAAAATAATTATCTCTTCGGAGGGTTCCTGACCTAACAAAGTACTGCGTTTCAATGTCTTTGGTATAATGGTATTTACGACAAATCATTCAAATCGAAGACAATCGATTTCCAATATTCCATAGAATTACGCATCCAATACAATAAACAATAAGTGGATAATAGATAAATAACTTTTCGAATAAATCCCAAATTTGGTCGAAATTAATTCACTAATTCGAAAATCACATAGAGCATAACAGCAAAATGAGCGAGACAAGATTGAAAAACAGAAAAGAAGCTCAGAGTGAACTCTTGCGGAGAAAATTAGATTATTTTTCGATCAATTTCTAAGTAAGCAGCCCCGATAGTATGCAACACAGTATACAGCAAATTGGTGGCAAATTGCGAGAGCTGCTGCATATACCAACCACTCAACTGTTAATATTAAATTGAACGTAACGGTATACCTTATTTGAAGGATGAAGAAACTTTTTTGCTTTGCCTTAAAGAAATGTAGACATTAAAAAATCAATATTTTGCCAACCACTAAGTAGAAGTGTAGTTTAATTTTGCCATAACTGTTTTTAATTATTACGGACCAGACTTTCCCATTGTTTAATGTTAATAAATACCTACATTTTATTTTTCTTGATAATGAATTATAAATAATATATATTTTTTAATATTACACAGTTTATTTATAACATACAATACATTAATAAATATTTGCAAGTATAGTTAATACATATATACAAGGTCTTATATACTAAGTGGATGTTTTTAAGTTGTCATCCTTCCTGTAATATTTTCTAATCCATTCTTTCCTTATTCGTCCAGTAGGAAATGAATGAAAGAGAATGCAGAGATGACATTTTTGCCCACATTCTTTCACCTTTTCACTATTATTACTACACAGCTACGTTGCAGGTATGAAACCACCTCCAGGCATCTAAATTAATGAAATAACATTACATAACTGGTACCCAATAAGCGTAAATATTACTTATAGTTCAAGTAGGAATATACTGAGATAAAAAAACGAAACAAAAACTTTACGGCATAATTATATCGCTACGGGCCATGGCGCCAAGCCTGACATGAAACATTCCCGACGCACATTAAAAAC
Organism: Leptura quadrifasciata; assembly: GCA_963675555.1. Classification (NCBI taxonomy): domain Eukaryota; kingdom Metazoa; phylum Arthropoda; class Insecta; order Coleoptera; family Cerambycidae; genus Leptura; species Leptura quadrifasciata. The sequence continues at coordinate 110,642,551 of OY776679.1, forward strand.
TTGTAAAGGTAAGCCAGTCAATTTGCGAACAGCACAAAAAATAGTACCGGTATTTTAATGAGGTCGTAAAGTTTTTATTGGATTTCTTATGTCTTAGGATTTTCCTACTTGAACTATACCTTGTATAATTAATACTAATTTAGGTTTATACTATAATAACTAATACTGTAGCAATGTTTGTAACACACTAAACAGGAATGAATAATATGTAAACAAATAAAAAGTGTCTTAAATTGACGTAATATAGTAGTCTTTAAAACTAGCACTACACTAAATGTATAAAACACTAAAAATAATAAAATATAAGTTCAAGAAAAAGTTCAACAACATTTATAATAGTTCACGACAAACAATGGTCGCATTCAGCGGACGTAACAGTTGTGTAACTGTAGCGCAAACGTACTCTGACGGATAGGTTAGGTTAGGTTGGGTTGGGTTGGGTTAGGTTAGGTTAGGTTAGGTTAGGTTAGGTTAGGTTAGGTTAGGTTAGGTTAGGTTAGGTTAGGTTAGGTTAGGTTAGGTTAGGTTAGGTTAGGTTAGGTTAGGTTAGGTTAGGTTAGGTTAGGTTAGGTTAGGTTAGGTTAGGTTAGGTTAGGTTAGGTTAGGTTAGGTTAGGTTAGGTTAGGTTAGGTTAGGTTAGGTTAGGTTAGGTTAGGTTAGGTTAGGTTAGGTTAGGTTAGGTTAGGTTAGGTTAGGTTAGGTTAGGTTAGGTTAGGTTAGGTTAGGTTAGGTTAGGTTAGGTTAGGTTAGGTTAGGTTAGGTTAGGTTAGGTTAGGTTAGGTTAGGTTAGGTTAGGTTAGGTTAGGTTAGGTTAGGTTAGGTTAGGTTAGGTTAGGTTAGGTTAGGTTAGGTTAGGTTAGGTTAGGTTAGGTTAGGTTAGGTTAGGTTAGGTTAGGTTAGGTTAGGTTAGGTTAGGTTAGGTTAGGTTAGGTTAGGTTAGGTTAGGTTAGGTTAGGTTAGGTTAGGTTAGGTTAGGTTAGGTTAGGTTAGGTTAGGTTAGGTTAGGTTAGGTTAGGTTAGGTTAGGTTAGGTTAGGTTAGGTTAGGTTAGGTTAGGTTAGGTTAGGTTAGGTTAGGTTAGGTTAGGTTAGGTTAGGTTAGGTTAGGTTAGGTTAGGTTAGGTTAGGTTAGGTTAGGTTAGGTTAGGTTAGGTTAGGTTAGGTTAGGTTAGGTTAGGTTAGGTTAGGTTAGGTTAGGTTAGGTTAGGTTAGGTTAGGTTAGGTTAGGTTAGGTTAGGTTAGGTTAGGTTAGGTTAGGTTAGGTTAGGTTAGGTTAGGTTAGGTTAGGTTAGGTTAGGTTAGGTTAGGTTAGGTTAGGTTAGGTTAGGTTAGGTTAGGTTAGGTTAGGTTAGGTTAGGTTAGGTTAGGTTAGGTTAGGTTAGGTTAGGTTAGGTTAGGTTAGGTTAGGTTAGGTTAGGTTAGGTTAGGTTAGGTTAGGTTAGGTTAGGTTAGGTTAGGTTAGGTTAGGTTAGGTTAGGTTAGGTTAGGTTAGGTTAGGTTAGGTTAGGTTAGGTTAGGTTAGGTTAGGTTAGGTTAGGTTAGGTTAGGTTAGGTTAGGTTAGGTTAGGTTAGGTTAGGTTAGGTTAGGTTAGGTTAGGTTAGGTTAGGTTAGGTTAGGTTAGGTTAGGTTAGGTTAGGTTAGGTTAGGTTAGGTTAGGTTAGGTTAGGTTAGGTTAGGTTAGGTTAGGTTAGGTTAGGTTAGGTTAGGTTAGGTTAGGTTAGGTTAGGTTAGGTTAGGTTAGGTTAGGTTAGGTTAGGTTAGGTTAGGTTAGGTTAGGTTAGGTTAGGTTAGGTTAGGTTAGGTTAGGTTAGGTTAGGTTAGGTTAGGTTAGGTTAGGTTAGGTTAGGTTAGGTTAGGTTAGGTTAGGTTAGGTTAGGTTAGGTTAGGTTAGGTTAGGTTAGGTTAGGTTAGGTTAGGTTAGGTTAGGTTAGGTTAGGTTAGGTTAGGTTAGGTTAGGTTAGGTTAGGTTAGGTTAGGTTAGGTTAGGTTAGGTTAGGTTAGGTTAGGTTAGGTTAGGTTAGGTTAGGTTAGGTTAGGTTAGGTTAGGTTAGGTTAGGTTAGGTTAGGTTAGGTTAGGTTAGGTTAGGTTAGGTTAGGTTAGGTTAGGTTAGGTTAGGTTAGGTTAGGTTAGGTTAGGTTAGGTTAGGTTAGGTTAGGTTAGGTTAGGTTAGGTTAGGTTAGGTTAGGTTAGGTTAGGTTAGGTTAGGTTAGGTTAGGTTAGGTTAGGTTAGGTTAGGTTAGGTTAGGTTAGGTTAGGTTAGGTTAGGTTAGGTTAGGTTAGGTTAGGTTAGGTTAGGTTAGGTTAGGTTAGGTTAGGTTAGGTTAGGTTAGGTTAGGTTAGGTTAGGTAGGTTAGGTTAGGTTAGGTTAGGTTAGGTTAGGTTAGGTTAGGTTAGGTTAGGTTAGGTTAGGTTAGGTTAGGTTAGGTTAGGTTAGGTTAGGTTAGTTAGGTTAGGTTAGGTTAGGTTAGGTTAGGTTAGGTTAGGTTAGGTTAGGTTAGGTTAGGTTAGGTT